>CM046538.1:6225000-6540000 GCA_024713555.1 Spirodela polyrhiza | reverse complement strand
TGAGAGCACCGTCGACCCACGAGGAGAAGGGAGCGGGCAAGCTCTGTCCGAGGAAGGCGGAGGAAGAAGCGGCGGACAAGAGAGGACCCAACGCCAGGAAGAAGCTCCGTCTCACCCTGGAGCAGTCCACCTTGCTCGAAAACAGCTTCCGCGAGCGCAACACCCTCACCCATGTAAGAAAAATCGTCGTCATCCGCCGATGAATATCTCTTCCTCTCCTCGAGGTCAGCTTGAATAATTTTCGACTTTATCGGTGATGATTAATCCGGCGAGATGTCTCCACAGGTTCAGAAGCAGGAACTGGCCGACCGTCTCAATCTCCGTCCGAGACAGGTGGAAGTCTGGTTCCAGAACCGAAGAGCGAGGTATGATTTCGACGAACTCAGATCCAAAATCCGTGGAACAATATTATCGGAGATTTTATATCAACATATAATTGGGATTAGGACCAAGCTGAAGCAGACGGAGGTGGACTGCGAGTTCCTGAAGAAGTACTGCGAGAGCCTGAGCGACGAGAATCGCCGGCTCCAGAAGGAGCTCCAGGAGCTGAGGTCCATGAAGCTCCTCCCCAAGGCGGCGGCGCTGACCATGTGCCCCTCCTGTCAGAGGATCGCCGCTGGTGACGGTGGCAGAGTAGCCGGTGCCGGTCCGGTGCGGGCCAGGTTGTACGGCTGCGCCGTCAAGGACTCCATGGCGTGTTAGGGACGATCCCCATGGAATCACCTGTATAGAGATCATGATTGACAGAGCATGATAGAACTAGATTGGGTGCAACTTTTTCGGAGAGAAACATGTTCATAGAACCATATATTTTCCTGGAGAAATCACCGGATTTGATACTTATCGACAATATGAGCATACTCTCTTTGTATGAACAGGGATGGTTCTTTACTGGACACTTGCTGACAAATTCATACTCGCCGTTTTAAGTTCTATCTTGGACGTATCCAAGTCAAAGGGAAAGAGCCCATCTCTGTCTCTCTCTCTCTCTCTCTCTCTCTCTCGGGCGAAATCAACGGACGGAGTCTAGGTTTCCCGTTTGGCACGTCTCGAAGATGATGGATAGCGATCCAAATGATAGATTCTGTGGCCCCTTTCTCGCTTGGGCATCTAGGGAAACGAGAAGGAGAAGGACGACTGAGCCGGGTCAAAAGGGGAGAGAAAGGGTCGCCGTGATTCTTGAGAGAGATGGATGGGGATCTCTCTCTCTCTCTCTCTCTCTCTCTCTCTCTCTCTCTCTCTCTCTCTCTCTCTCTCTCTATGATGTGTTCTGTACTGTGTCGCCGAAGAGAAGGCGAGGGCTGACCCCCGGAAACCGGGGGTTTTCCAAGGCGCTTTGAAACCTCCTCCTTCCTTGTTCTCCGGCGCGATAAACTTAGCGAGTTCCGAAATGGGTACGCCGCCAAATCTCTACTCTCCTTCATTTTTGCTTTCGTAGGGCGCACTTCAACGTGGCTCCTCCTCTCTCTCTCTCTCTCTCTAGAGCTAGATCAGGGGTAAAGAAAGAGCAGCATCATCCCGGGAGACACGTCTAAACGTATCGGCCCTTTCTTCCTCGAAGATCAAGAAGAGTTCATTTCAATCCCAGGGCCGAAGCACATGACCCCAGCTCCCGCGAGCCGCTGACTTTAATCTAATCGCTCCTCTCCGAGGTCAACCTGTTTGTCCGCTGTTCTCCCCCCCCTGGCTGTGCCAGGCAGTGAGGGCGGCGTAGATCAGTTCGTTCCAGGCGTCGGGGACTCCAGGGAGGCACCAGTGGCTGCAGTCCTGCCGCCTTGTGGAGGCCCTCATCCCCCCGTTGACCCGGTAAACCGACGGGTGCCCGTCCTTGCGGAGGCTGGTCAACCTCGTCACGTTCAGCAGGACCACCGGGAACTCCATCCCCCCGATGACCTCCTCGATTATCCGCATCTTTGGAGGGTAGCCGCCGGGCAGGGCGGCGCCGCCGCCAAGGATTGGCTGGGTCTCGCCGTTGCAGGTGCCACCGGAGTCCCAATCTCCACCCCTGGTCAACGCGACGAGTTTACCATCAATAGGCTCGGTCAAAAATCATCAGACGGATGTACCAGAAGGCACCGTGCGTTGAATAGAATGAGCTCGGTCAAAAATCATCAGACGGATGCAATAGAAGGCACCATGCGTTGACTAGAACGAGCTCGGTCAAAAATCATCGGATCTTACAGCATGGCTACAGGATCCTAATGATCTCACCTGAAATGGGCCGTGGAGTAGCCGCGGTAGAAGACGAGGCTCTTCCCGGGAACCATGTTCTGGTCAACCCACCGGGCCCACGTCCTCATGGCCCTCCTGAAAGCTTCCGTGGGGTCAAATTTAGGGTAGACAACCGTGCCCTCCTGGTAGTAGTCCCTCCTACCCAATCAAAGACCTACTTGTGTCAATCAAGAATAGCGGCGGGGGGGGGGAGAGAGAGAGAGAGAGAGAGAGAGAGAGAGAGAGAGAGAGAAGGGTACCCTTTTGAGGTCTTCCCATGGGCCCACCAGTGGCCAGTGTTGAAGATCAGAATGTCGGCGCGCTTCCACCGGGGAGAGGTCCTGTCGATGCGGTCGATCAGAAGCGACGGCCGAGATTTTCCTTGGGAGGTGAGGTGGCTCCCTTCCCTCACCAGGAAATGGGAGCGGCTGAACTCCACGGTGCAGTTGTAGTCCTGCAACTCGCACCACGGCAGAAAGTTCCACAGAAGCCCAAGAAAACAGAGCCCATGCACGCCCAGAAGGAAGGAAAAAAACCAGCGTTTATCACTAAATAATACCACTTCTCTCTCTCATCTCTAGAGAGAGAAAGAGATATGCAGGCGGGTTCTTAAGGCAAAATGGAAAATAATCATTCATTACTAGATAGATAATGCCAACCATATTCCTTCATCTCTCAAGAGAAGCAGAGAGACAGAGAGAGAGAGAGAGAGAGAGAGAGAGAGAGAGAGGGAGAGAGAGAGAGAGAGAGAGAGAGAAGAGAGAGAGAGAGAGTTCTTACTAGGAATCGGAAAATGAAGTAGCCACGGCCTTTGGATATGGGGTAGCCCCTGGTCTCGTACATTCTGCTCTTATTCAGCAAGGATCCATGTAAAAGGCACAGCAGAGACTCGAACTGGTTGCGGTTCATTGAGTCGCCGACGAGCATCAGCCTCTTACCCCTCAGCCTCTCCAGCATGTCCGTCCCATTGAACCTACTCGATGAGCGAGAAAGACAGGAGAGTTGCGCATTAAATCACACAGAAATAGGAGAGAGAGAGAGAGAGAGAGAAGAGGCAGAATGCTGTTGATTATGACGAGGAGGAGACATGCTACAGGTGAACTCTTCGCGTTAAACATAAAAGGAAAGGTTGCTCCAAAAGTAGAAAGGATCGCAGGCTACCTACCCAAATCTTCTACCATTGATTATCGCATATGGAAGAATACTTGTAAAGAACAGCCAGCTGGATCACTGCGGTGAATAGAAGTAGATAATATGGAGCAAAGGAGAAATGGGTTCTTGAGATCCCCCATGGATTCGGAGGTGTATCATAGAAAAGCCGGTCCAAAGTCATCAGAGCTGGTTGAGAAAACTGATTTTGATAGCAGATTTGGAAGCATATCATAAGAACCCATCAACACCCTCTGTCCTCCAATGAATCTTATATAATCCGACAGATGGATGCTGATGATCAGAAAACTATAGTTTTTATAGTAACTTGCATTGACATTGAGGCGGGGTTTCAGGGCAGGGAATGCAGGGCTTTGAAAGGTCAAAATGTACGAAAATGGAAGTCAACCCACGCGAAATTCCCCACAGGCATCTTTTTCCAGATGGCTTTACAATTTGCACATTTCGGTGTCGTCACTCCATTCAATGTTCTAGCAAGCTTACTATTAACAGGGTAGGCCAGAGGTTGACTCGACTACTAACAGAGCTTGGTGATTATCTCTCATTCATATCCATTCAATCTCTCCACGGGGCGTGTTCACAGATTCAAAGGCACGGAGAATCAGTTTTCCAGTTTCAGTTCCAGTTTCTTCCTAGGATGGATCGAAGAAGAAGACCTAGAAGTAAGCACATTTCACAGGTTTCTCAAGATCGAGAGTTGACTTTCTGCAGCATCTCGCTGACTGATAAAGAAGGAACCGATTGACCCGTCACCATTCACGACGCCCATGTTTGGGCTGCAGTAACGATAGGTAATGGTGGCACAGGGCAAGGTGATGCCTACCTGGGAAGATCACAACCGTGAGGCTTCCACCTCCACTTGAGGTAGGCGTTGTCCGGCCGGCCGTTCTCCTGGCATGTGAAGGCATCGTCAACATAAGGGCAAGATCCCGGCCGGTACAGCGGATACCTCCCCTCCTCGTCCTCCGCCCAACTCCCCTCAAACAGATCGCACTTACCCTCGCTCCCCAGCGTCTCCACAGGCCCATTCCCTCCTCCACCTTCGGCTACCTCTTGGGGTTTCTCTCCCTTACGAGCAACCTGAATCGTCGGCGGCGAAGATTCAGTATGCTCGTGCGCTTCCATTGGCGGCGACGGCACCGATCCATCGCCGTCCGGCGATGGAGTTTCTGGAGGGGAATCTAAACTACTGTGCTGGATCTCGGGAGCTCGGATCAGGATTGGCGCCGCCGCCGCCGCCGGCGGTTTCTGGGGCTGAGTGCTCAAGAGGAACTTATCCGTGAAGGAGGAGACGGCTGGCTCCAGAGACTGCTTGCTGAAGAGGAGAATGCCGAGCAGGGAGAGCGAGAAGAGGATGCAGAACGACCCGGCCCTGGAATCGCGCTCACAGAGCTGCCGGGCGGCGCCGACAGCCATTAGCGCCGCCAATGAAGACGACGTCGGCGGCGGCACAGAGAGAGCATCCCCCAGTTGGAAGGTGTGACCAGACGGCTCTTCTGTCAGGGTGAAACTGAACAATAGCGTGAGAAGGGGGGTGAATTTTCCCCACTATTAAATTTTTTTTTAGATAACCTGTATACACAATATATTTAAAATAATTGTTCACGCCTGAAAATTTTAATTGGGCAGTTGATATAATCATTATTTATTTATTTATTTATTTATTATCATTCAAAAAATAAATAAATAAGAGTAAATTGACATGTGCCCACCAAAAAAATATATACTTTAAATAAAGGAAAATAATTCCTCATGTTTAAACGGCCCTATTATAAATAAACAATAAATGGTAATTTTTCCCAGAGTGACTCTTCCAAAAGTATCGGCCATTCGAATGGGAACGCACCACGTGTGACCCAGGTCAATCTGGGTTCCACGTCAGTGAGAGAGACACCATTGGGTACCATCCACGTGTCATTTTTTGGGTCTCCCTTCTCCCCTCCGTCCGAGCCCAGGATTATACGCCTTCTACCGACCCACAAAGACAATCTTTTGGATGGTATTTTCCCAGGAAAAAAGCTTCCAAGATTCATTATTTCATCGTCATTATCGATCACTCCGACGACCCGCGCCGCCCTCGAGTTCCTCGGCGGGCGGCGCCGCCGCGGCGGAGCCCGGCGCGGGTGCACTCCGGCGGGAGGCCCTGGGGAAGCGCCGCCGGTCCGCGCAGTAGTCGTAGATCATGTATCTCCGCCGCACGGAGCTCATCCGCCTCCGGCTGGCGGCGTCCAGCGCCTGGTTCATCCACCCCGCCGCCGAGTCGCCGCACTCCGCCGCCGGCCGCAGCGGCGCCGGCGGGCAGCCCTCGCCGGAGAAGTTCCTGAACGAGGCCACGAACGGCGCCTTCGACCAGTCGGCCTTCACGAGCCCTCCCTGCGTGGCCCAGTCGTCGGCATTCCACAGGCTCGAGTAGAGCCTCATCGGCCGCCTCGCCGGGAAGGCCACGCCGGCTTTCGCCAAGTTCTTGAAGTCCCTGATTGGGACGCCGTCGACGGCGAATCTGCAGAGGCAGAAGACGAAGAAGAAGAAGAAGATCGGATCAAAAATCATAACCAGGAGTATTTTGACGAAGGGAGATTGTTTCCTTCTCCTCGCCGGCTGGTGACTCACATGATGCGGCGGGGGGTCCAGAGAATGGAGTAGGTGTGGAAGTCTTTGCTGGGATCGAACCAGAGGTGGAACTGCTGCTCTCGCTTCCCTTCCCCGTCCACGAAGACGTTGGTGTGGAGTGTGTACGGCTCCCCGCTGACGTTCCCCAGGAACTCGAAGTCGATCTCGTCGTGGGCCGGCCCCTGCGACGACAGCTGCCAGACGGGTCGCCGGTAAGAGAGAGAAAGGGGGAGAGAGATAGAGAGAGAGGGGGGCGGGGGCTAACGTAGAAGGTGGTGACGGTGCCGGCGGAGTTGCCGGGGACGAGCTTGAGCTGGATGTCGATCTTGGCGAAGAGGTACTCCTTCTTGGACTGGAATCCGGAGCCGGAGGAGCGGTCGAGGGACAGGGTGAGGAGGCGGCCCTGGTCGAGGATCTTGGCCCGGTCGGCCCCCCAGGTGAGGTCAACGTCCTGGTAGAAGTTACCGGCATCGACGGCAATCAGCATGCAGGCCGCCGTCAGGAAGACCGCCACTGCTAAACGCATGTCTGTAGGAAGGGAGACACACACAGAGAGATGAGAAGGCCGACTCTTGGGATCTGTCAATGGGTGTCTCTACTTATATGGGATGAGAGAGAGTAAGAGCCAGAGAGAGAGAGAGAGAAGAGGTTGGCGGAGCGTCGGGCGAATTGAAGACGAGAGGAAGAGCCCGTGAAAAGAGGCGCGAGGCGCAACAACAGTTGGGCCTTGTGTGTTCGAAAAAGTTACATAGGTTATTATCATTTTTTATATCATGTTCTCAGCTAGGTGTCGTGGTGTAGTTGGTTATCACGTCAGTCTAACACACTGAAGGTCTCCGGTTCAAGTCCGGGCGACGCCATATTTAGCACTTTATTTTCTTCCCCTCTACATCGACACCTCTTCATCCTTAGCCGAATTGAGAAATACCGTTCCACAAAATTCTTTTATTATTTTTCCTGAGGAGTCAAGGTCAACCCACCTTTTAAAAATTATTATTATTTACAAAATATACTGACTACACGGTTGGATACCAGCTGACCACCCCCACCACCCAGACTCGTAAAAGTCCCGTCGTTGACTATTTTTGAAGAGACCTTGGTGGACTGGTCTCTCGAGCAGGTCCGTTTACTGTGATCCAGTCCAAAGTAGCCCGCCGCCGTTGCCTTGGCGGCGATAGTTCCAGTTTTGACTTCGTACGGCGACGTCATCGTTAACGTTGTTATTCCTCAGCAGCCTGCCGCCGCCAGTTCGCGACTGTTCTTCCGGCGGCGGCGGGGCATGGCCGGCCCACTTTGATGGCCCAATGGAGAAGAAGCGGGCCGGCCCGGGTCGACCGACGGATCTCCAGCATCGAATACCGACCATGGCTGAATCCCGCGGAAATATCTAATTAAAAAATATTATCATAAACGCAAAACGCGCCACCTCACTCCTGCTCCATTCTTCCCCTGTTTCAGGCGCCTGAAACAGGGGACCTCTGTTTCCTGAGGAAGATAGAGAGAGAGAGAGAGAGCATGGCAGGAGGAGGAGAGAGGTAATGCAGGAGGGGGCCCCGGGGGGGTCGGGGAGGAAAAAGGAGAGGAGGACAGGGAAGAGGCAAGAACAGGTTGACAGTTGGCCTTCTGCCCTGAAAAGCTCTCAGAGTTATATGATGATGAGTCGCCGGCCCCAGAGCTTTTCTTAACCCACAGCTGGGGGAGGATGAGGGAGGCGATCGGAGATCGCCTGCAGTGCCTAGGCGGCGCCGCCGCCAGCCCCGCCCCAGCGCCGCCGCCGGTTCCGCTGCCGCCGGCGGGGCCTCCCATTCAACCCGGCGTAGCCGTCGCCGTCGGCACCGTGACGACGATTCTCTCCGTCGTCTGCCTCGCCCTCCTCTACGCCAGGCACTGCCGGCGCTCCGCCGGCGGAGGGCGGCCCTACGGCGGCGGTGGCGCCACCACTTTGCGGCGGAGGAACTCCGGGGTGGAGAGGGCGGTGGTGGAGTCCCTGCCGGTGTTCCGGTTCGGGTCTCTGCGGGGGCCGAAGAAGGAGGAGGGGCTGGATTGCGCAGTCTGTCTCTGCCGATTCGAGGAATCGGAGCTCCTCCGGCTGCTCCCCAAGTGCAAGCACGCCTTCCACGTGGACTGCGTCGACACTTGGCTTGACGCCCACGGCAGCTGCCCTCTCTGCCGCTTCCGAGTTGACCCGGAAGACGTCCTTCTCCCCTTCCGCCGCCACGAGTTTGCCGGCGGCGGCGGCGCCACAGCCGCCGGAGTGGGGTTCCTGCTCAGAGTTCCTGGGAGGCACTCCTCCGCGGGGGAGGAGCACAGCGGCGCAGCGGCGGCGCCGCCGGCGGGGAGGAAGGACGGGCTGCTGCTGGGGCACCAGATCGTCGTCGCCGGCGACGGCGACCCGGAGGACGGCGGCGGCGGTGGCAGCGAGATCGGCCACCGGCAGCGGCGGTGGAGCGACGTGAGGCCACAGGAGCTACTGTTCCTCCGGCGGGACATGATCCTCACCGGCGGCGGGCGGCGCGGCCGCGGAGAAGACAACAACGGCCCCGGATAACATGGGCATGACCACTAACTACTATACATCATGGGTCCAGCCCGCCTTCCCCTCCTGTCGAGTACGGTCGGAGGCGCCGCCGCCGCCGCCCGCCGTGCTAATGGCGGGTATGGGAAGTCGCGATGATGAACCAGGAAGCATCAATCGGACGGCTCGCACGGGCCGGAATTATCTTCGAGGAGCCACTGGGAAATCCGCACCGTCCCTTTCCCCCATACATTTTTGTTAAACAACTACCGCAGACTCTGATCGCGTAATCTATTTATTATTATTATTTTTCATTATTATGGGCTTAATTTGTCGGGTGAGTTACGCGGAAGTACGGGCACGTGATCGGCCGGGAACAAGCATGGCGGCGACAGCGGGATGGGCTCCCGAGAAACGTGGCATTAAATTTTCGACGCCAGCTGTCCAGGCCTGCTCAGCGCTGACGTGTCATCTGCGGGCCCTACCCCGCCCTCGCCAGAGGAGCCCTTGCCATATTAATGGGGGCGTGGGCCTGTCCGGTTATGAGTCCTGCGAGGTGACGGGCTCATTAATACCTGCCGGACCTTCATGTGAGCCACCACCCCTCTCTCTCTCTCTCTCTCTCTCTCTCTCTCTCTCTACAGAGAGGTAAACCCGTGACTTTGACTAAAAAGATCGACTAGTCTACTCAGAGTCAAATGATTGACTTTCGGAGAGAGAAAGAGAGGAAAGGATCAGAATAGAAGGCGCGTACTCACAGGGCCTTTGAGCAGCAAAACGGTGGGGGGCTCAGGCGTCCATGTTCTTCATGTACTCCCTGGAGAGCTTGGTGTTCGTGATCAGTTCTTGCTCTCTGACGAGCGAGTGGCCCGACTCTACCAGTGCTTCCACTGTTTGCTGTTTCTCACCAGTCGGAACACGGGTTGTCAGATCGGGCGTTGACTTGCTCAAAAAAAAGGGAGGAGAGAGAGAGAGACGGGGTGGGTGGGTTGACTACATTTCTCTCTGGGCATGAAGGCCCAAGAAGAAAATTTTGGGCTGGGGGAAGAGTGTTGACTTATCAGGCACTGACCTCTGGGGGAGTAAACGTCGGAAGCTTGCCGGCTTTGTAGTCCTTGAGAAGCTTCCTGGAGAGATTCTCGTACCCACCGATCTCATCAATCCACTTCCAAAAATAAACACAACCACCCAAGAAGAAGCAAATTAGGAAATCCAACGCTGACTTTCGCCTCTCTCTCTCTCTCTCTCTCATCAAAACCGGATAGATCAATGAGTACCTTCAATATTGATAGATCGTATGTTCGGGACCTCAGAGCTCCGTAGAAATCCAACGCTGCAAATTAAAAAAGCGTAGAGATCATATAATTCGCGAAAATAAATGAGGGTATATAATTGGGGTTTATGCACCAACCATAAAAATATATAAATATATAGCAAGTTTCACGGCGCCCGAAGGATCTTGAAGAATTACTTACCATCCTTGCAATATATATATATATATATATATATATATATATATATATAGATATATATTATTCGAGAGATGGGCTAGAAAGGATGAACCATACCTTGGTTAGGAAATAAATTTACGATGGTCTCGACCCCGTCACGGGAGATACCATCTTTTTCGTACATTCTGTAAACGATATTTACTATGTCTTCGCGGGTGGGCTGCCTGTGACAAAATAAGGAAATAGCAAGTCGGGGATATTTCCAGTTCTGCGAATAATTATAATGGGCAAGGAAAAATGGGCAAAAATTTTCAAAAGCTCAGTGAAAGAAAGAAAAAAAAGAGCCCACAAAAATGCAGAAGAAAATTAGCATATGAAGACAGAAACAAATATATTTTATTTACCGAAGTTAAACCACTTATTCGATGGGCAGATGTTGCAACTTATCATAATCTTTTTTCTTGGTGGAAAAAAAAACCTGCCCGTATTATCTTTAAAGCTAAAATATCTATTTGAGTCAAAACAGATCCAGGAGCATGCATGATCTTGCGACAGCACTGTTTTTTTTTTTTTTTTTTTTTTGGGGGAGGAGGGGGCGGGTATGGTAAGGGCAGCGCATAGTTGTAACATGTATGAAGCAGGAAGAACTCGTATCCTCAATGGAAGGAATAAAAGGGTTCACTTCACAGTCATGGATCCACGCACCAGTAGAACTTGTCCATCCTGCCATCGCGAATCAGAGGAGCGTAGATCGTCGTGAAGTCGTTTCCCGTGACGATCACGGGGATCCTGTGCGTGACGTCAGAGTCTCTCCACCTTTGCCCGATGCTCACTCGTGTAGGATTATCTGACAGATTCATCAGAGTTCCGGCCACTATCTGGTTGTTGACTGTCACTTGCGTGTTTCCTGATAAAGTAAAGATAATTATCGAGTTATATGTATAATCCTCGTAGGAAAATGAATGAAGATAAAGATGTTGTGTTAATAAATTGATAAACGCCAAAAACAAATATAGTGGTCAAATTATTCAGCATGAATGCAAATCATCCACTTGACGCTTTGAGATCTTAAAATATTTATAACATGGTAAAGTTATATGAACCCCTTACCGAATCTCCCCAGGCCAGCATCAATATCATTGATCATCAAGCAGCTCATTTTACCCTAGATCAGTTGAATAAGATGAAGAAAAAATATGTGAATTAAGTGTGAAAATGTAACCGCTTTGAGTAAAATCAACCTAGATCTTGAAAATCGTATGAAGAAAATATCCCACAATATTACAAATTCAGCTACCAATACACTTAAAATAATGATGGAAACATAAGATAGTCGAAATACGAGGGATGAACTATATGCAAAAAAGTCAAAATAAAATATGCAAAAGTAAATGGAGGCTAAATCCAAGGCAAACAAGAATCTAAAGGCCATTTGGGTTTCAAATCACAATTCAAAAAGCGCACATTTCAATGGTAAAAGGCAAATGCTTCTAACTTGGTTTTGAACCACTTGGGAAGACGTCCTATAACGCTGACGTATGAGTCTACCTGGTTCTCCTGAAAAGGCAATGTAGAAAATAAATATAACTGATAATTCAGATACCTAGATTTTGAGTTACCCGAAAAGATGTACGATTCATTGATTCAACAAGCACAGTTAAATATACAGTGCATTAGAAAATCTAAATTGTTAAACATTAAGAGAATGCCAACAGTGTCAACTCAAAAAATAAAATCTCCAAAGCCATGATTTTTATAATTATAATATTATACATAATTGCCCAGAACATGTCATACTATACACCACGCAACATCCTTCCTATGTTTTCCTTTTGACGTAACAAAAGTTAGGAAAATGTTATGTTGGACCATGATTTTTACAAATAAATGACGGAGGCCAAGCATGGAACACAACGCAAAGCCCTAGAACGATCTAGTAAAGAGAATCGTTCAACTTGTTAGGGTAACTCTTCAGAACAATCGATTCACTATATTGAGTGAACAAATTCGCGTTATGAATAGAATTCTAGCAAAACGATTTAGAGTGATATTCATGCTTTTAGTAGAGAGAATCATGTAATCAGTAATGTAATTCTTTAGAGAAGTCAATTGAGTATATTCGCTAAAGAAATTGAGATTGTAGATAAAAGTCTATAAAATCAATTTGTAGTGGACTTTGTCAATAAACACCATCTATTAATCAGACCCAATTCCCAGATGCACACCTTTATTCATGAGAGAGGTTGACTCTAGGATATGCCTAATTTCATGGATTTTAGATACAACTTTCCCTAGTCAGTTCATATTTCATTATTCTTCCACATGTTTTCATATCAATGAGAATAAAGAAGTATAATAGAATGGTGCGCGCATACACGATGTAATCATCACAGTCTTTTTTTTCTTTCTCCTTAGCATCAAAGTTTCACCCACCTGCATTCTCTGATTCCAGTTCGCCAGAAGACATAATGATTGGCTCAACTCCCATCGCTCGGAAAATAAGCTCTGTCTGAAATGTCTTCCCTTGACCCTTTCCACCCCATACACCTACAGATGACAATCAAAAACTTAGTTGCCTGTGTGGTTCCATTAGCCCTGACTATTATCTGAAAAAAGGCAAAAGACAAGAAATTCAAAGAAAACAAAAAAATATCTTCTACAAAGTATAAACAAGCGAGATCCACTTGAAGGTTCCACAACCACATATTTCCATGTGTTTCTAGTGTATTTCGGTAAGTCTAAAAATATTTATACTACTCATAAGCTTTTATAATCTGTAATTTTGTTATAAAAATATATAACTTGATGTATATACACCATGCGTTTCCAGTGTATTTCGGTATGTCAAAAAATATTTATACTACTCATAGGCTTTTATAATCTGTAATTTTTTTATAAAAATCTATAACTCAATGTATATGCAACATAGATTTGAATTGCAGATTCCCACATTGATGTATGCCTATTTTACGATTATCTAGATGATATAAAATGAGAATATATTAATTATATGAATGTTATTCGAAAATTTTACATGTTTTATAAATAAAAAAGAAATATGAACTAAAAAGAATGGAAAAGGGGGGCTAAGACTCGTGGCACAATACAAATTGTCCACAATGTGTCTCTCATGGGGGACATGATTATAACCTTTCATCATAGAAGTGCCCCCCAGAATGCAAGGTTGCTACCCCTAGACTTGAAGAACGATGGGCCACTCTCTGAAACGTTGCATGTTCACTACTATTTAAGGGATCCTTCACATTATCATGCTAAACAATCTGGCCATAAAATAGCCAGACCTTTTACTGGCCAAGACAATGTAAATTGACGATATTAGTACCTATTAATTGATGTGCACAGGCTATCTGACATTGTTAATATAGTCATGCTGTAGTCCTCCAGCACTCCTATTCAATCTGACACTAATTAGATAGGTCGTCATGATTATTTTATGGCATTTCAAACATTTCGATATTTGTGCTAGAGAATCGACATCCCTTTCAATTGTACAACATAGCATAACAGAGTGCAAGCATATCACATGGAAAATGAAGCACAATGTACAAGAAACTCTAGTGAAAGAAGGGAAATATGTAAATTGTTCAATGTCGTTGAACGTTTTATGTAAATTCGATTTTTTCAGTGTACAATCGTCAATGTCTTGGATATAAGTTCTTCAAAAATTCTTCAATGTTTTTTAAGCACATGAAAAAGGTGAAGTATGTGCGAGAAGCTCTAGTGAAAGAAGAATATTTCAAGCCTCACCAAGGATTAAGGGAACTTTGATGTCGAGATGTGCTGCAAGGTAGTTCTTCACAATGTGGCATGCTGCCAAAGAAAACAATAGAGTGCATGTAGTATTGAAATATATAGAATCGATTCTAACTAAGTTGTAGGACATGAGCTATTAAAAAATGAACTGTGGCATGTACTATCTTCGTTAGTTACACTGTTTTATGACACAGATTGTACAAGGAAAAGTCAGTGCATGAATAGTATATTTATATGCCTTACATTCGCGCAAAGTTAGTACAGGAAATTAAAAAATTAACCATATTTACTATTTATCATTTTTATCTACAAAAATATCGTTTTAACATCGTTCATAATTTTGTCTTTACTTTTTGAGAAGTAGATAGACTTCATCCACAACTATGACATCCCTTCTATCCTTCCAATAAATTCATGATTATTATTAACATTTCTGAAAAAGTGTGCATCCTGTGACTTAATGAAAATGAAACATCAAAATTTTCATGTACGATGTTAAAAACGAAATCAATACACCACCAATCCCTCCGCCATGGTTCTACATAATGAATTGATTTAACCTCGCCATAATCCCTAAATCACACAAGTATCTATCGAATTCTAAGAAAGTATTTACATTTCTTAGGGTCCTTGGTTCATTTTTAACCAGCATCCAAGATCTAGAAAATTAAATGTTAACGTTCAACTATGGTTAAAATTACAAATTTGAGAAATATAATTTTCAATGAAAATAATAATAGAAAACATCATCCAGCGAGCACAAGCAAAACAGAAAGTATAAATCACCCGAGAACATGGGCCACAAGCCCCTTAGAGTTTTTAAAAAACAGATTATTATCTTTATAATTAAAATTTATTTAGTTAAACCCTAATTATGTGAAAGAACATTTTCAAAGTTAATTTCTATTAAAGTAAAAAAATATGATGTCTGTTGAAAGTAGTCTCCATTACCATCAAATGAACGCTTTTCCACGATCAGTGAATCATGTCAGTTTTTTTTGTTGAAAGGTCCTCAATAAAAGAAAGGGGGAAAAGAACCTTGAACCATATGTCGAATGATTGAATAGAACAATCATTTCTTACTGATCACAGAGCATCTACATCAACTAATCTCACTGCCAAGAGATCTGGAGCTTACCTACTTTATCCTGCAGAGCAAGAAAAAATGTTAAACACCAGTAATTGTAAATTGAGACAAGGCTGACTAATTTTTAGCCACAAAATTAATTGGTATACACATTTAACACATGATAAGAATGAAGAAAGCCAATTGCACATCAACAGCCTTAACTCGAAGATAACAACTACTCCCAATCGCATGGGTTCTTTTGCCCAGAAATCGGATCAAGCCATAACCAATTAAGAATACAAATAAATTTGTGAACAGAAATAGTCAATAATTGACGTAGCCTAAGTAAAATAATCTGTAGGTTTGAAAAAATAGGAGCAATATTAAAGCCAAAGAGACTCTACCAGCTGGTCATATGGTATGGAAGTTTCCAAATCAGAACAGGTACTCCAAACGGTGATAATGCAAACATTTGTGAATAACATTTTCAACCATTAAAACCTACATGGCCACAGAGGCTCTGTCAACCTGGCGTTCAAACGAAGACCTTTATGTTCATTCATTCCTTAAAAGCATAAACTTAACAGTTATAAATGTCTGGAGGATAAATTTTCAACAAAATAAAATGGCAAGTGACACGGATAAAATGCCATCAACTAGTGAATGACTTTGATTGCAAACTCTAAAGAATTTATTGCCCACATTAGAAGGCAAATGTACTTTGACGTTACATACCTAGTGAAGAAACCTCCTATGATTAAGGTTTGTAGGATATGTAAGACTGACAATGTTATACCATCTTTAGCGCGATTGCTTGGTTGTGTGTGCTAATGGTAATAAATGCCCGAATATTAAAAAACTTGGTCATAGAAGCTCAGTAAGTTTTGATCTATAGACTGTGTACAGAAGGCGATCAGCATGGGCAGAATAACCGTTCCAACGGAAGGAAACAAGATTTCAGACGGACCATAAACGCTGGTGCGATGTAATAATCTCCCTGGAGATATTGAAACGACCTCGTTGCTTTCTGCCGGTAATCAAAGACGATATCCGCTGCGAAAAAGCCAGAAGACTAAACTCCCTCATTCTAACTAAACTATTTCGCCGGAATAAAACCAAGAAGGAAAAAGAAGCGGTCGAGCGACTCACAGTCCCTTCCGAGGAAATTCCCCACGAACAGGTCATCAATGACGCCTTGCTTCGCCCCGACCGCGATGTTCATGTTATCGGCCTCCTGCCCCAGCCGGTACAGGTAGTCCTTTCCCTCCGAATCCTTCGCCTCCCATGATGACTGCTCGGAGATCCTCTTGCTCTGACGACGATCAGCGTCACCGTCGCCGCCGCTCGACGAAGCCGGCAGCGACGGCGACAAATTCTCCCCCTCGGCTCCGTCCGATCCACCGGCGGGAACCCCCGACGGGGTCGCCGACGCCCCCGTCGCGGTCCCCACCGTCCGCCGAAGCTGGCGCGTCCGCGGGGCAGGCTTCGTACGGAGAAGCGGCGACCGGCGCAGGCGCAGGAGCTCCCCGCCGAAGTAGGAACAGCACGCCGCCATCTCCCCTGCTTCGCCGTCGCCCTCGCCTGCCCACTCCCGCAGCCATCTAATTCTCCCCGCCGTTGGCTCGTTATCCGAGATCTTCTCCCGCCAGCGGGTGATCGCACGGAGAGCAACGAACCCCCGGGCCCCACTTCCCCCGTCCCGTCCCGCCAAAACACTAGTCAACCACGCCCCTCGTTGACCATCTCTGCCCTTGTCACAAAAATACCCATACTTAGGAAAATAAATAAATATTTTGTATTAACTTAATTGTGCTACGTAATTACTCGCAGTTGAGCATTCTAAAAAACATAAGACCGTCCCTAGTGAAAGGTGCTAGATATGTGGCTCCGGGCCGGGCCGTTTGAAACCCGGGCCCGACATTACGCATCTCGGGCGTCATGTTGAGGTCCATGACGGTATGGGCCCGTTATGGGCCCTGACTTTCCGGGCCCATGGGCCTGACACAGCCCACAGAGGAACCCGGCCTATATCATCTCCATCTGGAAGTGAAGCGTCTGTGAGAGTAAATACAGCCTTTGGACACCATTGCCGAGATCGAAGCCGTCCATTCTCGCATGGACGGCGGCGATCGATCCTCTGTTCACGGGCAGCTCAGCTCATGGGGGAGGGGAGCCTGGCATGAACCCACGAGGGAGTAGAGGAACCGAGCCAGAGGGCCACGCCGGTCTCCTTGTGCTTGAAATCCGGCATGTTTGGCTTCAGCTGCACCGCACCCCACAGGATTTTTCATCACAATCCGAAGCATAATCGGATAAAAATAAATGCCCAACTCAATCAGAAGCGTGATCCAATCACAGAAGAAGCACGAATGATCCAATTGGGTTGAAAATATGATGATCGGGGAGCATGATCCAGCAAAGCTGAGCAAGATCCAAATTAAGTGCAGTTAATCTGGGCCACAGGATCTGTAATGATGCAGTAAAAGTAGAAATCGATCGAGGGTCGTGATCCTACAAGATTTAACATGATGATCATGAACATTGACCCAAAAAAGTCAAAACATGGACCAGAAGGGATTACCTTGGTCGATCTGTTGTCCCACCATTTTTTCGGGTTCTCCACCAGGTCCTTCCAGGTTTCTTCCGAGCCTGAATCTGAAGCTGGAAATAGCAGAGATTGGAGTGCTATAAAGTCAGCACGTTGACTTTTTTTAATGATCTTCGCATTGAACAATAGTCAAGAAATAGGATTTTTGTTATTTTAGGTGATCAGTTTTTTTTACCAAGAAAGCACAGAAAATCCAAGAAAGGAACTCATATGGCAAGACAAATTTTATAATAATGGGCACCAAATGCGTAATAAAAAGAGAAAAAAAATTAGACTGAAGACGTGACAGCTCCATCCTCGTCCATTTTCTGCACGATTTCTTTGAAACTCCATGGTATTTATGCACAAACATATATATGTTTATTTATTTATTTATTTGTTTATCTACACTTGTCTCACCTTTTTTAGCTGGAGCTGCACGGGGCTTCTTGCCCTCACTCAGCCCGTGGCCTTTCGGTGGGCTTGCCTCAGCAGCTTCCAATTTGGGCAAGACCCAGTCGGGGGCCGAGTTGAGCCACAGCCCGTGCTTCGTGCCCTTGTGAGAGAAGTCTGGGAACTTGGGCTTCAGCTGCATGGCACCAACCTGTGAGCCCAGGAGAAGCCAGACGAACGCCACATCAGAGCCATGGTGGGGGGGGGGGGCCCTCACCTTCCCGCTCCGCTTGGCCTCTCTGTTGTCCTGCCACTGCTGGGGATTCTCCACGAGGTCGGTCCAGTAGATCGTCGCCGGAGAGTCACCGGACTTCTTCCGACCGGCTGCAGAACATAAAGCAGAGGCCTCAGTCCGCAGCCATGGCCACAAAGCTAGGGTTTTTCTGGCCACCCACCACCCTGGGAGCTTCTGCCTGAAGTAGCCTGGCCGGAGACGAGGGAGTCCAGCTTCGCTAGGACCCATCCAGGAGTTGACTCGTTTATCTCCAGCGATTGACCGCTGTCCTTGTGCTTGAATCTCCCAGACTTTTTATTATCCTGCGAGCATCAGAGGGGCAGGAGAGCAGCTGATCATGCAAGAAGACCGTCATGAATAAGATACACCGATCATGATCGATCGATTGTTGAATCAATAATCATGATCAATCAATTGCTGATCACAATTAGTAAAAATGACAACAATCACGATTACAATCCGAGCCTTGATCAATTGTCAATCGATCAGTAGATTGTGATCCTACAGTTGAGCATCTGTTGGATGTTGACTTCTCATCATCCAACGGCTGTGAGTGAACCTAGGGAAGAGAGATTAATTATTATATTATATTAATACTATTACTTATAATATATTATATTATACTATACTAATATAATATTATTATACTAACGAGCACCTGATCAGGATCGGCGATTTTGCCTGATTGGATCAACAATCATTATGATCGGATCGACAATCGATCATGATCAGCGAAACCTAGTCATGGAGGGGGTCAAAGAAGAGACTGGCGTGGGCGAAGGTCAACCTTTGGTCTGTTATCCCACCATTTATGCGGGTTGTCGAAGAGGTCGTTCCATAGTTGCGTGACAGAGGGATCGTCCTTTGCTTCAGCTACAATGGAACACATGAACCAGATGATTAATTAATTTACTCAGAAAATCCTAGCACCATGATCAGGCGGCAGCCAGACTGATAAAGTAAACAGCTGATATCAGCCTCCTCCAAGGAAACAGTAATAATAATACCAAACGATTCAGTTTTTGGTGCGGGTTTTTGCTACTATTATATTTAAGAGATCAACATTCATAAAGAAAAAGGGAGTGACTTACTTAGACAAAAATAGAAGTGCCCTGGACTAAAAGAAATATCTCCAAAATCTAATTAGACCGTTCCCTAATCCAAGGAGATTGATAATGATAGTGCTTTTATAAATGCATTTAATGACATTTTTTCTAGTTACCTGAATTCGAGTTTTCTGAATGATGGATCTAAAAGTGGTACTCGCTAATATTATGATTACATGTATGATACCATTCCCAGAGTACGATTAACCTCTGGATCTGAAATCAACGCTTACATACAAGAGCATTCTGTTGTATGAGTGAGAGAAGGATGGGTAAACTGGTCTGAGATAGAACGAACACCAACAAAGAAATATAGCAAAAAAAGGAAATACACTAATTTTTTCATATTAAACCTGGTAGATCAATAAAAGAAATAAACTAGTACAGATTGGTCTTCCGATCCTAGATTATTCAGTGCCTTCAGAAGCTCGTCACCCAACTCCATAGCACAAGAATAGTTGCACAAGCGTTGCAAAATTTTTGAAAATTTTCTGGAATTTCGTCATATAGCCCATACCGGCAACAGTTGACTTCCACCGATCTAAATCAGTGATTCTTGGATAATGTAGTATGAAAACTATGCAGCAATACAATAACATAGGAATGCTCACCAAACAGACATGGGATTGCGCCATTAATGGCCTCCTGCAATAAACGCACATTATTCAGACATATAAGATTTGAAGGTCTTAATTTTTTTCTATGGGCCAGAATTTTTTTACCATTTTTCAGAAAACGGTTTTTATTTTTAGGGAAATTTGTCGCTCCAAAAATATCTGCACCACTGAATTCTACATCTGCAGTCACCCAAAAAAGCTAGCACTGAACATTCCTTCTGCACTACACCTCCATTTTCTTCTGTCCCCTTTCTCTCTTGTTCCTAAGATTACTGATGACCCAATTAATTAATTTTTAATGTATGAATATATCTCCACTAATTTCCTCATTTATCATGCATATGGTTAAGAAGAAACAATTCAATATAATTATTGCACGAAATGAAACATATACTGCTGTTTTCAAGAAAGAAAGCAGAAATCGTCACAAACAAAGAATGGTATTACTGTAAGACAGAAGAGAAAGCACAATACACACCCAAAGGACTATCAGGGGCTTCACTGCTACTATCACCCTTCTTCTCGGGGCGTAATTCAAGGACATAACTGATGCTGTTAACCATAACCTACAATAAAAAGTTACTGTCAACGGAAAATATAAAAATGTCCGCTTTAGCTCACAAAAGAAAGCTATTTAAAAAACGGTATAACTATTTTTACTATACATTTTAAAGGAATGAAGAAGGTCTTCGTAAAAAAAAAAATAATTAGGCCATCCACCTTGACCCTTACAAGTCCAAGATGCAAAGGATCTACAGATTATTCTTATAATCGTATGGGTGTCCACTGGAGATTAAAAGATGCGGAATTTCTTGGATGACCGTTAAGTATGAACTAGAACCACTGGGTACTCCAGTAGATGTTACAATTTTTAATCGTTAAAACATCAATTTAAATATTTAAGTCAATGAGCACACAAATCCAATATTTAGATTAATGGAAGACTGGCAGAAATAGAGTTTCAAAATCCAATAACACATTATGGCTTTACACAATGCTAGAAATATGAACAAGAGAAAAACGGAATTTTTTAAGGGTTCCACTTGACATTATGGTACTTGCAAATTAAATATCCCAAGTGTCACGATTTGTGTAAATGCTGCTCATAAAAATTTAATCGAATGCGGGAATCATAAGGAAGAGAGAACTATACCTGAATTTTACTTTCAGTGTCATTATCTGCAGGTTCTGGCTGTCCGGTCAGCTGTCCTGTCACGTAGACATAATCCTTTTCCCTCAAGTTGCATGCAGCAATTTGAGCTAAATCACCTCGAAAGACTATCGGAATCCTAAATTGTCATAAAACAGAGAACAATATAAATCCAAAACAGTTCTATGGTAGACAAAATGAATGACTAACCAGATGATGAAACAAGCAAGACGAAGCTAACAATATAGACAAGGCGAGCAATTGTCAAATCATACAATGCTTAAAACACAAACGTGTGCAAACCAACATGCACACAGAGGCAGGGCTAATTTGATTAAATAACAATCAGAATACATTTTAAATCATATTTCGAGCACTTGTTTACAAATAGTAATGCCTCCACAGTCGGCATAATTCTAAGACAGGGATACTAGCCCCAAAGACATACGGATAAACAAAAATCTGGCAAGAAAAAAAAGCCAACCGTTCCTAAAAAAGATCATCAACTTAACAAAAGTTATTCCTACCTAAGTTCATGATTTAAATAACGCTACCTACCACAACTCAATATAATCAATGAATCAGCAACTAAACGAAATAGATAATCAGTTTTTTTCACCAACTTCTGACTGCGATGCAATAAATAATAATAATAATAATAGATTTTATTCCAAGCATACTAAAATTAAGTAGCACGTGAAATTTTGGTCGCGGACTTGATCTTTGTCTTCGGTATCTTATCATTAATTGCATTGATTTTCAGAATCCAACACTGACACGCATAAAACATAGATGAGAGAGAGACGGATGGACTTCCTTTGGAAGAAAAACCCATGACAATCGTCTACCACAAAAATCTCAAAAATAAGACAGACTTGACATTATTGATGGGCAGCAGCATATCAATCGTTTCCTGCACATCTGCGAAATAAGAGAAGAACTAAATAGTCTTCTCTGGATACTTATCAACGTTGCGTGAAAATGAAGGGAGGAACATGGCATATATAATCATGTCCAAACTATTCATCAGGGAAATTTTACAAGTCCAAACAATAATCATATTCGCCACAACGTAATTACATCAGGGAAATTTAATTCGAAATCACAGAGGAACTGAAAAAAAAGCTCCGGAGTGAGGTCTCCACATCAGAATGCAGATGAAGAGAGAGGAACACCGAGTTTAAAGAAAAAACGAAAACGATCTAAAGTGACGTAAAAAGTCATAGGGACATATCTAACCAGAACTGCGGAAGGTCATGAGTCTTCTTGTGAATAAGGATGGAGACGGCCGTGTAGGCACCATCAGGAGAGACGCCTAGCTGCATAGGGGCCCCAAGGTACCCGATCAAGTTGACAGAGTTGGCAACCTTCGTTTGCCACGGTATCTGACTCGGTTTAGGCAGCTCAGGGGCGTCCTCCGCCGGCTTCACAGGGGCCTGCAACGAATCCCCTTTGTTTTCGCCCGTCTTCTCGGAAGACGCGGGTTCTGCTGACACCTTCGGACCCCTAAGATGAGCACTCGAGGCCCTGGTGTTCCTCCTGGAAGCCGCCTTGGGCGTCGAGTCCGTCGACATAGAGGACTGCAGGGCGGGCATCGTCCGCAGAGTCTCCCATCTGCCAGCCTGCGAGGAGGACGAAGACAGGAAACCAGCAAGCCTCCGAGAGAGCTGCATGACGGCGAGACCGTCAGAGGAGCTCCGGTGAGACGGAGTGAGAACCAGAGAAGACCTAAAACCCTAGTAAACCCTCCTGCAGCGAGGGAGGTGAGGGAGAGGGAGAGAGAAACGAGACGGAGACCGAGCCCGTCACTGTCCCGAGGAAGCCAACCTTCCTCGCCTCCGCTGTACAGACTACGCAGGCACCTGCTCTTAATGGGCCTTTATTGGGCCGTTTTATTCCGGCCCGTTCGATAAGAGAGAGACGGAGAGTAAGAGAGAGAGGAGAGAGGAAGAATGAGAGAGAGAGAGAGAGTAAGAGAGAGAGAGAGAGAGAGAGAAAGAGATAAAGACAGAAAGCCGGTTGACACAAGCACCGAGGAACGTTGAGATTTGAAGTCGAGGCGGGGGGAAAGGGTCTGCAGTACCGCGGCACAATTTACTTTGTTCGATTTGCCCCCTTCTCCACTGCCGCTCTCGGCCATTTATGCCACTCCGAATCTGGGCTGCCAAAGTAAGAGACCGCGGAGCCGCGGAGCATTTTACCATTTCTCAGTTAGCTTCCCACCCCCACCCCCCAAGGCTCTGTTTTATCTCGTACCAGAGCGCCGTCGTGTTGGAGCGAGACGACGGCGGCGAGGGCGACGGAGGCGAGGTCGGCGGCGGTGGCGGCGGTGGCGGTGGTGGTGGAGTGAAGTCTGCAGGTCTGGCGAGGAATCGAGCTTCTGGGAGGAGGAAGATTAGAATCAGAGTGATGGATTGGTGGGGGAAAGTGGTGTTCCCGTTGAAGCGGGCTTGGGAGGCCGTCGCCGCCCGCATTGAGGCGAGCAGGAGGACCGGTGAGTTCCCGGACCTCCCCCTCTGTGGTTTCTTTCTTCCTCGCCTCCGGCTGGTGGCATCCGATTGAAGCTCGCGTCACCTTCTCCTCTGCAAACCCTGTTTCTCGTCCAATCTCGCGACGCGGCTGGCGATTGAACCGGCATGCCTTCTTGATCTCACCTCTCTGCTGGATCTTCCTCATCGTCGGAAAATTATTCAGCCTCGTCGTCTGTGCACATCCAGAGATCTCCTGTTCCGTTCTCCGGCATGTTCATGCGTTGAGATTTTTGCCGAATCCCTTCCATCGACGGGAGGCCGTATCACCAGAGCAAGTCCTTCCATTCTTCGGAACCTCGCTATCTCCATCTCTGTGATCTTCTCTGCAGGCACGGGGATCCTGAAGCTGCACGACGACGTGCGGACCTGCGGGTACGGGGACGTGCAGGTGATGTGGGAGATGCTGCGGTCGGAGATGGAGCTCTCCCACGCGACGAGCCGCAAGAGGATCCGCTGGAGGGCGCTCGCCTGGTCCCGCTGATCGGCGGGGGTGGAGCGCCATCACCGCCGCTGATCGGAAGCAGCCGCCACCAAATCCCCCGGGACGAAGAACTGAAGAGATGGAGGTCCAGCGGAGGTATGCCAGTACAGCCCCACCTGCAAATTCGCCAATCTATTCCTCTTCCTGTTCTTCATCAGACAACCCAATCCGTCTAGTTCAACGAGGTGCCTCGTGAGAATCGATCTGCATGCCATATAATTCAGTGATTCGAACAGGAAACAGGCCAGCATGGTATGAATTAACCTGGTGCTACCACGAACTATGAAAGAACCGAGATTGTGAATCATCGGAAAGATTTTCGAATAGGTAAAGTTCCGAAGGCCAAGAAATATATGATCACAATAAATGCAGGTGTTCGGATTCGAAGCAGATCATCTTGCTGACTTTTTTGAAGGAAAGAGGATTGAAATATAAAGTGAGGAAGAGGAAGAAATCTCATTTCAGAGAAGGAAAAAAAAAAAAAAAACAGGTTGTGAGTCAGTTTAGTCAAGCCAATCCCCAAAAAAATCAAGCTCATCCCGCCCAGCTGCCTAAAAGGGTCAGAAATCAGGTACAATACAGATTAAAAGGAAATATTATCTACAAGAACTGTGGGGTGAATTTAAATACAGAAAATAAAAAAAGAGGTAAATTCGAAGAACTGTCCAAAGGGGACGACTTTCCATAGATGAAGCTTATCAGGTGGGGAACCCCAAACTGTACTTCAAGGGATGCATGCATTCTCATATAAATATATTTAAATAATATTACTTATTTATTGTCAAGCTAATTCCTATATATATATATATGAAAGTATGTATGTATATTGTTCATGAGATAGCCCAGAATCTAATCTACAATCAAAGGAACTAATTATTACTATACTGTTCATGCGAAAGTCGCTTCTCCATCCATTTGGGAATTCAGAAGTGGAATCACTAAGAGGACGAGTTCATCACTGAGCACAATATTTGCAGGGATATCATTTTTACTTAGAAAATTTTGAATGAAATAATTAAATCTTACCCTATATTTTTGTATTTTAAAGGACCAAGAATCTAGCACAATCAAAGGAAAATAAGAAATACATATTATTGTACAGGGTTTATTGGAGACCACATTAAACCACTTTGCAATTTTCAGCAATAATAAACCACATTAAATAAGCTCATGCTAATAAATCCGCAAAGCAAATAGGCCCATATATTTTAATCACTGATTCTCTTTTTTTATCCAAAAAAAAAAGTGGGACTGTTCGAGCTGCTAATTGATCATCTGCAAAGTCAAAAACAATGATTTAAGATGCCTAAAATGATAAATTAAGGCCTCAAGACCTAGCAAGCCAGACTGACAGCGTTAGCATGCATACTGGGCACAGCTTCCATAGATCACTGGCATGAGCATATGCTTACAAGAAAATAAATCCACGGTCTGAAAAAATAGTACGATAGAAATCAGCAACCCCCAGTTCAATATCTACCAGCAGAGAATCAGACAGACTCTGAAGAGAACTCGTATCCACCCAGTTCAATGCCTTTCTTCCTTCAAGAACTCGCTCTGGTCGCTTGAAGACCCCTTGTAATCTACGGTCTCGTCCTTCTGAACCATAAGGCCACTTGGAGAGTAAGCTAGTCACCTGGCTTTCAGGGCATTCATTAAACAGCACAGGTTTTTCTGCAGCAGTAGCAGCTGATCCCTGGGTGTTTCAAGGTTAATCTATTTACTCGAATGGGTAATTATTCTTTTTTTTTTTCACCAAACAATTGACAAATAAAACTCAATGTTTATGTAAAAATGGGACCAACACGAATGCCTGAGAAAAAAGCTAGTAAAAATGATTTTTTACTAGCTTTTTTTCACTCTCAAAGTTTCAAAGTTCATTCTCGAAATATTGAAGGAATCAGCAGCTGCATTAGCACGCATTTCACAGGGCGCAAAAAATATATATATCTCTATTTGTTCGTGGGGAAATGAATGGGCTGAGCATCAGCACTGGTAAATGCCGATCATTTCAAAGGAGTGGCAATGAAATTCGTAAAAAGTTTTGGGTCATCAAAATCAAAATCAATTCTATTTCCAATATGGAATTTTTCAAACACAACGTGCCAGAATTTGGCCAGAAGTTATTTGAATGTCATGGTCAAAACTGTTTGAGCAGAAAAAGAATATATATCCAGAAACAACCTGACTCGTTGCTGTTACAGTGTACTCTTAAAATTGTTCTCGATAATAACCCATCACATATTGTCTCACGGCCCAGAGACAAGATACAGCACACCTGATTGTTTCTGTTCCTGGGTTTTCAGATAATTCAGTAGTCACCGGAGATTCATCGTTGGGGAATAAAAATGAATAGAGGAAATGATCATAGCTTCTGCATTGCTCTAAAACTGAAACAAAAGAGTACCAAACAAACAGTACACAATCCAATATTAACGTGCAATCAATAGAAATGATTAGAATATATGGGGGCTCCAGGAACGGGAAATAAATTTTATTCAGCCAGATAAAGCAAATTAAATGAATTGGCTCATTCTTTGGCATGATTTGAGCAGTTCTCCTACCCTGAACTATTTATGGAGGGGAAAAAAAAAAGAATGTCATTCACACCCGGAGACTTTTTAACTTTTGACAAACTTACTAACAAGTTGTTATTATATGAGATGCCAGATCAGGTTAAACTCAGCATTATGGCGAACAGGATCATGGCTTCTTACCGATTTATAACAGGCCAATTGTTGACATTGACTATTTTTACATTTACAAAAATGCCATTACTCTCGAAAGGCAACAAACTGACCCAGCCCAATTTGCATGATCTGGCAAAAGTTTTCAAGTTATATAGTCCTCCATTGGCCGTTAATGACCATTATTGAGAATATAGTATTTTCAAATGTACGTGTATGAAAACTCAAAAATTGGAACTTTGTCAGATCGAGTTAGTTTAATTTGTACCGTTTCAGTACAATCCGACTACATTCTTTTACATTATTGATTTCAGTGCAACATCAAATCTCCCAACCTTGGAGGCAGCACCCACCAGAAAAGATGATTGACCCCACTTCTGGCGATAGATTTGTATAAATAAATGAATTTGAGGGCCTGGAATATGGCACAGGAACCTGATCATTAGGCAGGATTATTTGTTTGTAAACACCGATATCTCACATGCAACTTTCACAGCAACCGCAAGCAGGGTGGAACTTTATCCAACACTTTTATGTTTCTTCCCATTTTAATATTGATTAATTCACGTGGCAGTAAACATGGAGATTTGTGACAAAATCGAAAACACCAAAGTGACCCCAAATATCTAATTCTTAGGTACCAATAATATTGGAAATTCAAATTGAATAATCGGGAGCCGATACATGGAATAAGACGAGCCGGTAGCTAATGAAACAACCCAAGCAATTCTGAGATCTGATAATTACATACATGGCGATGCCGTGCACTTTGCAGATCATGATCATCCCTATACTAAGTTATCGAAAAGTAATTGATCTTGACAAAATTGTCTTCAGAACCTCTCCTGCATCAGGGGTAAACTGCCAAAGGCAACTGTGGCTGTGGTTGAAGCCTCCCGGTGTAAAATGAAATTTTACAACACTGAATCAAATAGGAGGGAGTTACCGGACTCCATGGAGCTAGATGGTGCCCAGAAATGGTGTTTCTCAAGAGGAAATGCAGAGTTGGAATGTAAAGATGCTTTCCATCCCAATATCTGCACTTGAATGCGCCAAGAAGGCCAGTTTCTGTCAAAGAGACCCAAAAGCCCCGTCATGGGAATAATGACCCACGAAGGATCGGGGCTCCTTCCAACAACAGATTCAAAGAAATGAATATTTATTCAGATACTTATTCTTCAAATGAACGATGACATACTTTCTCCAACAGCAATGGCCAATCTTCACCAAGTTGCTGTGGGTTCAACTCCATAGCTACCCTAAAATCCAACACAGACACTGAATGATTACTTCTTGACTCCTGCATTCCTTCCAAGGATCCAACACCATTTTGTATGTGCGTGAGATTTCCCTGCCAGATGCCACTGGGGTTCCTTACATGAGCTTGCTGTTTGAAGACTGGCTGCTTCATTGCTTCATTTTCTGATCTTGTCCCAACGAGATCAACACAAGACCTGATTAGTCGTTTCAAATATGTATCCAAACCATTATTCAGCAGATTAGCACAATCTATTGATACACCACCCAAGCCCTGTGCTTCTGCTATCTGCTCCATGCGCTTCCTCAAAGCCTCGGTATGGCACAACTCACCACTACAATGATTACTAGCAAAGCTAGTACTAGCACAAGGGGGCAAAGGAGCCAAGTGGCGAGCACCACCAATGCTGGCTGGACAGAATGGGATTCCAAGTGGAGCCCTAATCGGACCTCTGTCATATTGTACAACCTCTGTTTGCTCCGCCTCTCTTCCATCTTCCACAACAGCAGCATCAACTGAATCTTTATTCTGTACGGAAGATTTGTCACGTTGTGATGGTTTCTCAACTCGCTGGATCTTCGTGGGCAATTCTGCGAGTCCTGTCAGACGATTTGGTGCCTTTTTCAAATGCCCATTCTCTCTGATGTTTGCTTCGTCAGATGGCACTGGGAGACGGGCAATAACATCCATCTTTCCATTTGGTCCCAGTGGGCTTGGCCTATCTTTGGTTCTCCGATTTGTTGATCTGCTCTTCCGAGGAGAAGGCGCCAAGATGTCCCCATTGGACCAAATTTGAGGGACTGGTATACTGACTGGGGATGGATGGGGACCATCGTTTACTGAAATGGATTTCTTCACAGCAGCTCCGTCAAGCTTCAGTATATTCTTGTCATGGATTGTTGGCGGTGGAGTCCTGGCCTGATGGGCATTTCTGAGGATTGAGCGGATAAATTGGTTGTGTAAAGGGATATTCTCCCGCCCAATAGTGGCAAAGCATAGCTTGTCGAATTCAGACTTGCTCAGCTTCTGGCACAGCAACCTGTTCAAAAAGCCGAAGTAGCGTTGGGCTCTCTCTGGTCCAAGTCTCCTCGCTATCTGGGACTTCAAGTCAGACAGATCCGTGCGGGAATGATGGGGTGGCGGTGACATCTTTCAATGAACGGAGGCCATGTATGTAACCAGGCGCGCAGAATTAGGGTTCCTCCGTTCTCGACTTTCCGTCCCGTTCGGGGAGTTGAGTTAACTCATTTCTCGGCATAATTAAACATCAGAACAAATTCCTAACGCCTGTCCGGGACAATGTCGATTGAAATGTATCGTCGAATAGATAAACCCCAAAGTTCAAGATAGGCGGAGGGGCCTGTCGACTAAGATCTCCTGCCCAAATCACTGCGACCCTCTCTTTCTGATTTTGAATTACGATGGGAACGAATCAAAACCCTAACAACCAGGACCACAGCAGTAATAAAGCCCGCTCAAGCTCGCAAGCTATATCGTAGTTTTCCAGGAATTCCACGCGAGAAGATCAGCCACGGGCTCTGCGATCCAGCGAATACACTTCAGAAAACCGGATCGCGCAAGTATTCAAGCAGCGACGGCGACAACAATGATTTGAATTAAACCGACGGACAGGAGAGCTCGAAACCGCAGAGAAATAGAGCCAAGCTACTTGAGCCCCCAACGAAGCCACAATTTGTGAGGCAACCGAATGAAACAACGCGAACAGAAGCCAGAGCTCACCTCCAGGAGTTCGCGCAGCCGCGCGAGGCAACCAAGGCCACAAACCTCGTACACTCCACCCCCAGCCGAGTCCCCAACCGCGTTCTCCCTCCTCCCCGCCCCCCTTCTTCCCCCTCCCTTCCCGGATCGCCCTCCTCTTCCTCTCCCAATTCCTCTCGATCGCTGCTGCTATTGCTGCTGCACCAGCTCTCTCTCCCTTCCCTCTCTCTCTCTCTCTCTCTCTCCTCCCTCTCTCTCTCCCTCTCGCCCGCTCAGGCCCCCCCTCCCCAGCGCGCTCCGCTTTCTCCTCCCCCTCCCGGCCCTTCCAGTTCCCCTCTTCTCGGACTCCCCACCCGCGATGTCAGATTCGGATTTTGCCTTATCGGGTGAGGATTGATGAGAAATTTCCCTAGCCCGCCCTTTTATTCACCGCACGTGCTGACCTCACGTTCTTCACGTGCTCGAAATCAAAGTCAGCCCCATCATACTAGCCCTAATTACCTTCTCATTTTCTGCAATATAATGGATAGCTTAAGCCGCGAATTTCAATTAATCGGCGGGTTTTTAATATATAATAAATATATACAAAAATCATCACCATTTGACCTTGTATGAAATATTAGTATCAATCATTGCATTTTGTATTTACGTGAGAAATAATTTTTTATTTGAAACAAAAATAAATATTACTTAACCATATATCAAAAAAAAGTATAGATATAAGGTTTTAGGCCGCATACCGGTTAACTCGTTCCAATAATGGTACATTGGAGAGGCGTGAGGATCTAGTCAACGGGGCGGAGAAAAGTAAAGTCAATGGGAGTGGAGTCAACTTTAAAGTCGGCAAGGCATACCCAGAAATATTACTATCAATCATTGCATTTTGTATTTACGTGAAAAAGTATATATATATATAATTTTATTTTATGTCGAAGTAAACGATCACCCTGCTAATGTGACAAAATAAATATGACTTAACCATATATATATAAAAAGTATAGATATAAGATTTTAGGCCGTATATCGATCAAGTCGTTCCAATAGTGGCACATTGGAGAGGCGTGAGAATTTAGTCAACGGGGCGGAGAAAAGTAAAGTCAATGGGTGTGAAGTCAACTGTAAAGTCTGCCCGGCACACCCAGGAATATTATTCATTTGTATAACTGCCCCTAGATTATTATGTTCAACCCACGTATAATGCAAAAATTGGACATAAACTCTTATTTTTAAATCTTATTGAGGTGAAATCATGAAAGATTCATATTTGCGTAACCGATGTCCGAATATTTTGATTTTTACTCTCATAAATAGGGTTACTGAGCCAGTAACCTTCGAGTCACCCGTAGGCTCGCCTCGGTGGAAACGATCGAGGGCCGAGTCCGGCTCGGCCCGGCGCGTTGATTTTGAGCGAGTCTCACAAAGGCGAGTCACCAGAACTCGCCCTCCGATTCCTCTCTCTCTCTCTCTCTCCCTCTCGTCACTCTGCTTCCTTTCGTGGGACGACGAGCGCGAGCTTCCAGGAAGGGAAACATATTGGCGGCAATCCTTCTCGCTCTTTCCTGTTCCTCCGGCGTCTCTCGGGCCAGGCGGCCGAGGGATCTTCATCGCGAGGTGGAAGCGTAGAAATCTCCACTGATTCCTCGTCTTTCGCCTTCTTCTGCCTTTTGTTTCCCTACCTGTGGATTTTGTATGCGTCTTCATTTGATCTCGACGTATTTGTTCAGCGGATCGCCCGCTGATCCGTCTGGTTGTCCTCTGTGCAGAGTAATGGACAGTGACATGGACGAGCACTTTCGGAAGAAGAGCAGCAGCGGGAGGAAGCGGTCGGTTCCTGGGGATGTTCTTTACAGGGTAGGCCCATCCTCATCCCTGCAGTTGTTTCGAATGCAAATAAGGGATTTCGGGGATCTAAATGGCGACCTTGATGAATTAATATACGTTTCGTTCTGCGGTCTATCATCCACTGCTTCATTGACGACATTGTTGGTCTCTTTTTCCCAGCAACTGGAGCAGTATAGAGGAAGGCCTCGTGCATTTGCTGGAGAAGTGGTAGGAAGCTTGTTGTCTCTTTCGTTACTCATTACTGTGAAGTTTCTCGGTTCCGTGAAAATATTGAAGAGTTTAGCTTCTCTTGCGCTCTACTCACATGCCATAAATATACCCATCGAATACCTACTAAGCTGATTCCTGCAATCCTTAACGTCACCATAGGTGGATATCGAGGGCACACACCTAATTATGTGAAGTTTTCACCTTTCAGAATTTCATGCCGGAGGAAGACACTCGGTTAGAGACCACACGAGCAAGATGTGAGGAGTAATGTCTTCTTATTCATTTCACATATTTGGTTCTAGGTCTTTAAACAGCTTGTTTTTTCTTTTACAGTGTCAAATGTGCTTAAAAGGCACGAAGAATTGAAGGAACGTCTTTCAAGGTAAGTTCTATGTGAAGGAATTTATAGAATCTTATGCTCAATGTTAGAGTTTTTGGTAAACTCGGGGAAACTTTTTTATGAAAATCTGGCATCTACGAAGGGAGTTGAATTCGTAGATATTTGATCAAACTACTTCAGTCATTTATACCAGCCTGTTGATTATGCATACTATTTTGGAAAGTTGAAGGTTCTCTCCATCTAGAAGAGTGAAATATTTGTATGTGATAGGAGGACTTCTGTTTATTTTGTTAGGGATACCGACAAGATGATATTTGATCGTCTGCAAAAGGAATTTGAAGTTGCACGAGCTTCTCAGACTGAAGGTCAATCTACTGAGCTTGTTAATTCTAAGCATGCTATTTAATTTGTATATTTTAATGCTTTTTTACGTGAAGAACTTATTTCACGCCTGATTAATTATATTCAGTTTATGTCATTACCTTTGGGTGGTTATTTCATATGAAACATTAGATGTACACTGTGGTGGCTTTACTCTCTTTATTTCATTGCTGCTGGAAGAAAATAATGATACGCTGATTGACTGACATAAGTTTGTGAAAAGAGAGAAACAGATCGTCAAACTGGCATATTTCTTTCCGAAGATTATTCATTAGTAAAGAAAGGAGTTAGCTGGTTAATCATCACAAGTCTACTGCCTCTCCTTCTAAAGAGTGTATTATCATGGACCATACATTTTAGTGCTTTCTACATCCCAATAAGGCTGACTTGTTTCATGACTTCTAGTTCTAGGACATAGCTCTGGATTTAAAGTTTTCTTTGAAACTTTCTACATTTTCCTCAATTGTGAGAAAAAGGGGACCTAATTAGAAAGCACATAATATATTGGCTATATTTTTGATTAACTTTCCCGGGCTGTGTGAGTATGTTGTGGAGACATCAATGGTTTTCCTTGTTTTTTTCCTCAATATATTCTTCATTCAATCTTCTTTAGCCACGTAAAATAATTCTTTAGGACATCCTTGGGATTTCCTCGAAGAAGGGAGAAAAATCTGATGCTTGACTTTTGGATCTTTCCATATTTAGGTTAAGTAATTTGTCTATGGTCTCAGGTAATTCAATTAATGTGATCTAGAAAGAGGCACCATGGAGGAACGAGTTTCATTTTTTGAAGTGGCATGGTGTATTCTTTCAAGTGTTTTCAATACATTACAAACTTTTGTTGTCCTTTTGGAATTCTGGACGCTATGATACTGTTCATTCTGGGAACATCATTGTGAACAAAATAAACTGAGAGCGGTTTCTACCTTCTTCTTTCATGTTGTATTTGTCTTTAGTTCCATTTCGCAAGAAGTGCTTCTACACCTGGACTTTTGTTGTTGCTGCTTTATATATTCTATCTTCCGCATTTTTTTTTTCCATTGGTTTGGGGAGGGTGGTCTTATTACTTTGTGCCAATCTGGACACGTGGTCACTTTCGTTTATCCATAGAGCATGCTCAAGAATTCATTCATTGCTGTTGTGAGAATGGTATTTGGGGTACAGTTTGGTCTGATTGGGACCGTTTGATCGTGCTAAGAATCATTTGGAATTGGGCCACACTGAAAAATGTCATCCTTAGTTTTGATCAAATATGTTACACTGGAACATAGTTTGCTCAAATGCAGCCAGATTCAATGGATTTATTTTGCAGTGTTGTAGACCTAACTTACTTTTGTAGAGCTCAAACATACATTAACCTATGGGATAGAATGTTGGCAATTTGAGAAAACATACATATTTTCAAGATTTAAGATATACACACATGCAATGTGTAGAGTGAGATTAAGCTTATGGCTGGACCATAGTCTTCTTTTGATGGGTTTGGAGGGGTGAAGGAGACAGGCTGGATCCGCCGGTTTGATGATGATTTCTTGCCAAAGTTCCACCATTACCAGAACATGTCTCTGTTGGACTTATTTAAAAAATCTGGTTTGAATGGATTGTGGACTGGCCCAACCCAAGTTGCATTTCTAAATGATAATACCTTCCACAATTCTTGTAAATCTCAATCTTGAATGTGGATTTTGAAATAGACAATGCGGTCTCTATTATTTTATCTTAGTTTCTTGTTGTATATAGAGCATGTGCTTGTTCTTCTCATTCATCTATGTATGTCCTTTATTTTAGCAAACGACGACCTCGTTATTATGGATCCATTGTGTAGTTTTCTTTTTCCTGTCAAGATTGCACTCATTTCCTAACCTTCGCAGCACAAAGTTTATAAAAGTAATTTTGCTGCAAGCGTTCACCCACTCGAGGAACAATGATTGATCATACTTTCTCATTCTGTGCCTGGTTAATGTTGATTTCATCGACATCATCAGTAGTCTTTTGATTCGAAATCGTTAATCTGCAGAGGTATTTCTCGAGGGAGAACAATGGAATGATGGGCTGCTTGCCACGATTCGGGAAAGGGTACACTTATTTATCTCTATCTCTTGTGATTAAATTATGTTTGTACATTTCAATGTTGTGTCTCTTTGTGCATGATGAACGTTTTGAATTTGATATATGTTGCCGTCACTCATTTGCCTTATAATTGCAATTTCATTCTTATGTTTCACTTCCTCTTCGCTGAGAAACAGTTTATTATTTCTTCTTGGTGAGTTCATTGCCATTGCATCAGAGACAGTGTTAGAGCATCAGAGACAGTGTTAGGGTGTTAGATCTCTTTATTTCAACACTGTCAGCAAAGGTCACTTCTTATGTTTCATCCGCTCGAATATGTTGTCATAAAGCTGACTGATTTGCTTTCTCTACTTGGTTTTACTCGCACAGTTGGAGTTGTGAATCGATACTGCTGCTGAATGGTTTGTTTTTTTGTAGACCAGGTTCACATGGAAGCTGATCGGAAAGCAATGCCAGGTCAAGAAAGCATGCCGCCAGATCCTGATTTCCTGGGGAAAATTACATATAGAGTTGGAAATAAGGTAAAATATTTCCAGTCCTCTATTGCTTTAGATTTTATAAGGCATGAGTTATGCTATCTTATTTAATACTTTATGTGTTGCGTCTGTTAGCTTCAGGGGAAAACATAGCTACCAAGTTTGAGCAGAAAAATTTCGTGCCTGTTTTGGTCCTTGAGAAACTGTAGTCCCTTATTTCGCTCTCAGTTGATATGTACGGCATTATCTTCTCTCTTATTTGTGATTATTCTAGGATGGTTTTTCTGACTCATGGTGGTACTATCGAGTCCATAATGGGGGTCATGAGCTTGACGAAAGAGCTCCTGTTTTGAAGGTTATGAATTTTCGACGAGTTTAGTATACTTCAGGCCAGTGCTCAGAGTTTATATATGTTTTCCCTGGCGTTCCAGATGTTTAGTTTGCCAGTTCTGATGTTTTTTTTACTACCATTGGATATGTCTTGAAGTTTCTTTTTTGCTCTGAACTTCAAGGATCATGTTTAGTATATGAAAATGGTTCCCACGTTCTGATGGGCAAGGGAACTAGATGATTCCGATGCCAGGTAGACTCATGTTTTTTTATCGTCACGGTATTAGGCCTGAAGCTCTACAATGATTTTAGTAAAGTTTAGCAACCCATCATTTGCAGAAAGATCATCACGTGCATTTTTAACCAGATGACTGTCTGCCATCTGACAGAGATTCATGAATCTTGTTTTAACAGCGCTTCTTGCCTCCAATGACTGCGGTCATTGGTCTGACAGAAAATATGAATTTAGTATTTATGTAAAACGTACATTTTTTTTTTTTTTTGTTTTTTAAACACCATCAAACGTGGAGCCTGTCTTTTCCTAATTTGTCTTCATTTCGTTCTTCTGACTAGGTAATTTGTTGCCTGGAAGGTGCGAGGATCGGGATTCAGTACGAGACGTCGTTTGCTGGTAACCTTGAGCCAAAATTTGTCGTAATCATAATCATGCTGTGTCTCTTGAATCTCGATTTTTTAAGGTCTGATATAGCATTTATAATAATCTGTTTTAAAAATATTTCTGTACATTAGACGATTTGACCAAGCAGCCAGCTCTATTTTCTTCTAGGCATGGAGCAGTGAATTATTAGGTCCATACACCAAAGTTAAAGATGATCGACTGATTTGCCAAGTGTTGTTTGCCATTTCGAAAAACCTTTCTCCTTGCAAACCCATTAATTAAAACCCTAATTGGAAAAAGAGTCGGCGGCCAGGTGTCATCTGTAGACACAACATCAAGAGATGCATTGGGTACAGCTCCGGCTCTTCCTCTTCTTCCTCGTTTTATCTTATTACCGCCCACCCCTCCCACCCCCACTGTGCAGCAGATCAGAATTCTATTATGCCAGAGATTGAGACACATATTGGGCTCCGGACGCTTGGTTATATTTTATTGGAGAACTGAAACTTGGACTGTGAATTTATTCTGATTTCATTCGGTGAAAATAGTTAGTGAACAAGCTTTCTAACTTTGATCATCCCACCCTTTTGTCTTACAGGAGAGCCCTGTGAAATTTATCACTGTGTCCTTGAAAGCAGATCATTTCTTGAGAAAATGACTGTCGCTGAGCACACAATTCCCTTTTTCCTCCCTGTGCGAGAAGTCGAGAATGATCTTCTTTTCTCCAATGCAATTGTGAGGATCCTCCCAATATCTGGTTCCTCGGCAACCCACTCATTTTCTCTGTGCACTTGTTAACTGAAGCTCATTTTTCCTCTGTGGTTATTTATTCCAGAAATTTATCGATTACGTTGGAGACATTCTGCAGGCTTATGTTGACCGAAGAGAGCAGGTTTTCCCTTTTCCTGTGTTCCAAGATCATGAATGCTTCTTGCTCATCAGACAATGAGCTCCTTAGATGATTCAGATCGTTGAAAAAACATGGCGACTTCCAGTGCTGAACTGTCCGCCCTGAACATTTTTTTCTCATGCTGCTGACCAATTTCTCTCCCTCATTCAGATTCGCGTCCTCAAGGAGTTGTATGGGAATCAAATCAAGGAGCTGTACCACAGCCTCTCATGCAATCTGATCGAATTCGTGGCGGACAGCCCCGGCTGGTGAGTTCCTCTTCTTTGGCTCTGTCGCACTTCATGAGTGGGAGGACCAGGAAACTAAAAACTGGGTAGACGAAGGGGGAGGGCTCTACTACTCTATCATCTGAACCAGCTTCGGAGTGGCCACCTCATCTGGGGAGATCATGGGACATGCCTCAGAAGGAGAAGCATTAAGAGATCTTGCATCTTTTTAATGATCTTTTACCAGAATCATTTGGGTTTCATCTTTTTAATGATCATGGAACATGGCTCTCCAACGGTGAGGTGTCCTAAATAGTGGATAATCTATCTATCTATCTATCTATCGTCATCATCATCATTAGGAGAAGTATTAAAAGATGGATCTTTTTAATGATCTGGGCCCTGATTTGGCTTGCCCTTGTTGGATTGATCCACCAGAGTGGTCCAGATTTCCTGTTGTTTGTTCTTGGCCTCCCCCAGGTGAACATCTGTTGTTGGTCTCTCATTTGGGCAGCGGCAGAGTGACCTTCAGCCTCAGATACGGAGACCTCGGCTCCACCACGCCGAGCAGAATCAGGGTGCTGGCGTGGCCGGTCAACTCCTCCCCCAAGGGCTCGGCGGCGGAGGGGAGAGGCGCCGCCGCCGCCGCGTCGCCGTCGGCTCCGCCGGGCCCGGCCCGCCTCTCCTTCGCGGAGGAGGCCCTGAGGGCGGCGAGTCTCCCGGAAGGTCGGTTCCATCGATTTATCTGCTTCTCATTTCTTTTCCTCACCGTTTCTCAGATCCCCCGCTGTTTCTTCCCCAGCATTCGCAGAGTTCCTCCTCAACCTGCCGAGGACGCTCCAGCAACCCCTTCCCCCTCCCTGAACCATTCCTCGTCCAGAGCTAGAGAGAGAGAGAGAGAGAGAGAGATTACTTGAATGTGTTCAGGGCTTCAAGATAAACATGTGCCTTACGATCAGCAAGTAAAGCTACTCGTTTTCTCCAGCTTCTTCCGCCTAGAGAATCAGGACCAGCAGGCAAAGACTGCCCTCAAAGAAGCAGCTCCACCCACCAAAGCCCGAGACTCCCTACCGTATCTACACTGAATTAGCAATCGGCGGCGCCGCCCTGGTAGAAAACGCGTGGCTGGCCGGAGACCAGACGGCAGTACCTTCAATGAGATTCCCTTACGATCTGCATGACGGGCCAAAAAAAGTCAGCGCTCCAGCGAGCCAAACAGGTGATTCATACAGTCGACTGAAGAAAAACGAGGCCAAGGATCGCCGTGGGGAGGAGCTCACCGTGGAGACCGCAAGCTCCGGTTACGACGCTGGAGGATCGTCCGGGACTACAAGGAAGGAGACAGTCAGAGGCGGCCGATCCGGAGAAAAAAACAGGAAAAAAAAAAAACCCCACCTTCGGCGTACTCATCTCTGAGCCAGTCCTGCGAGCAGACCAGGGCTTCGATGACGTCAGGCGCCAATCTGCTGCGGAACCGGTCGAGCCCTGTTCCAGTGGTGCTGAAGGCGGCCTCGGACATGACGGCGGACGCCGGGATGGAGAGGTAGGTGCGGGCCATCTTGGAGAGCACGGGGTACACCAGGGAGTTGTCGTTCCACCATTTGAGGACGTCGAAGCTCTTCTGGTTCAAGGGCACCACGCTCTCGCCCAGGTAGCGATCGAGATCCGACTTCGCCTCCTTCAGGCTCTGCTGGCTGAGGAACTGGTTGTAGCCCACAAAGACCTCGGTCTCCTCGTTCATGTCGTCCTCGTCGCCCGCGTCGCCGTCCTTGCTCTCGTGGCCGTGCTTGCCGGCCTCGCTCTGCGCGGACTGGTCCCTGTACTCGTAGAACACGGCGTACATGGTCCGGCTCACCTCGTCCACGTAGGGCGCGTAGTCGAGCCCGTAGATCTGCTCGAAGGCGTACTTGAGGAAGAGCATCTTGAAGCGGGGGTCCAGGACCGTGCTGATGGCGTACAGCAGCGTGCTGTCGCCCCAGTACTCGTCGAACTTGGCCTGCATCACGCGCAGCATGTCGTGCACCGTGGTCTCCGAGAAGTCGATCTCCTGGTGCAGAAAGTTGTGGATCGCGCAGATCTCGTGCAGGCACATGTTCGAGGTGGGGCTCTTCGTCGTCGACAGGACGGTCGCGGCGTTGTAGCAGATCTTCAGGAACTTGCACAGGAACTCGGCTTCCTTCCACTCCTCCGCCGTCGACGCGAGCGCGTACTCGCTGTCCCACTGCCCGAGCACCAGGAAGACCTTTTTATAGTACACGGCGCCGTCCAGCATGAGGTACGTCGTGTCCCACCGGCCCGCCGCGTCCAGGCAGAGGCTCTTCTTCTTGGGCAGCCCCATCTGGGTCACCGCCTCCTCGAACGCCGCCTCCCGCGAGGCTGCGCTCTTCACGTACCGGACTCTCTCGCGGACGTTTCCGACGACGTCGCGCAGCACTTCGAGGCCGTACCGGACGATCTCGTTCAGAATGTGGGCGCAGCAGCGGACGTGGTAGAAGCGGCCGCTGGGTAGCAGGGCCTTGTTCTCCAGCAGGTCGGCCTTCACCGAGTCGTGCATGGCGTCGTTCAGCGAGCTGTTGTCGCAGGTGATGCTGGATATCTTTCCATGGAGCTCCCACTGGGCGAGCGACCTTGCGACGATGCCGGCCTTGGTGATGCCGTCGTGCGGCGTCTTGACCACGCAGAATGCGAGCATCTTCTTGCGTATCCTCCAGCCGTCGTCGATGTAGTGAGCTGTGAGGCTCATGTAGCCGAGGCCCTGGTCAGAGCTCCACATGGTGGTGGCGAGGCTGACCCTCTCGCACGATTTCAGGGCTTCTTTCAGATCCATCCTCCCCATCTCGTAGAGCGTCTTGCAGTCGCTCGTGATCGCGTCTCTCTGGACCGCCCCGAACTCCGGGTTGAGGCTCTTCACGAACCTCCGGAATCCTTCGTGCTCCACGATCTTGAAGGGCAGTTCATGGAGGATGAACATCTTCGCAAGCTCCATGCGGCAGACGCTCTCATCTAGAACGAAGTTACCCACGCTGATGCTCCCGCTGCAGAAGCCGGGCACGATCGGCAGTGGCTTCTGGGTCTTCCTCTTCCACTGCAGCTTCTCGCGGTTCTTCATAGGCCGGGGGGCGTGGCTCGGGCCGTCGCTCCCAGCCGAGGATGTCAGAAGCTTCCGGCAGTTCCTGGCGTGCCTGGCGATGTGGCTGGTCCCAGCCTTCGGACCGCAGGTGAGGGACTTGGTGCAGTACTTGCAGAAGGCCCGCAGAGATCCATCTTCCAGAGTTTTTATGGTAAAATGCTGCCAATGAGGAGATTTCAGCTTCCTGATGGGTTTGACTTTTCCTGGCGCCATTCTTTCAGCATCGCCGAACATACTGCTGGCATTGCCATCCATTCCTGACGTACCCGAATGTGAAGCAAAATTAAAAAAAATTAAAAATAAAAAATAAATTCACCTCTCAGGATCAGAGTAGTAGACGAGAAAGAACATGGAATAAATGAATCAACCATTTTTATATGCTAAATTAGGTTAAAAGAGAGAAAAAAAAAGGAGCGGAAGCGTACCGACGGGGACAGACTGAAATTGGGGATGGAGCAAGGATATGCGGATCTCACGGCCGGGAAGGAGCACGATTTGCCGGGGCAAATCGAGGAGGAGCGACGGCGGCGTCGGGGGTCAACACCTCCGGCGGGATCTCGCGCACGGGATGAAGAGGGTGCAACGGGGAGGGGGGGATGGCGGACTCCCACGGCCGCCGGAGGCTTCTCGCCGGCGGGGCGCAGGGGCGGCGCTGCGCCGGCGGGGGGACCGGGCTGACGGGCCGGCGACGGGCTGGCGGGCCGCCGGAGAGACCGGGCCGGCGGGCCGGCGGTGGACAGGCGGCGGAGAGGGCGCAGGAAGTGAGGGGGGGTGGAGGGCTAGGGTTTCGCAGAGATGGCGAATGAGACTCTGAAATCGGGGCCTTTCTCCCGTCTCTGTTCAAGTGTTGAGGGCTTCCCGGTCCGATTCGTCGAAAATCCTGACCCGGCCCGTTCCGACCCGGACCGGGCGGCCCACACCCATAAGCCCTCTTCCCAAAAGGCCCTTTTTTTTTTTACATATAAGCCCGGAAACCGAGGGGGGCTTCGGGCTTATCCGGCCCGTTAACCACCCGCCGCCGTTTGACCCCTCAAGGAATCCGCGTGGGGAGAAGAGAGCTGGCAGAGTTGACTTTTTGACTTTTTGACTCCTATCCATCTGCTGGGATTCCAACGTTTGGGCCGTCGAAAAAACACGCCTTTTCTGCCCATTTCATCATGCGGCAGCCACTCAGAATCATGGAGAATGAACAGAAGAAAAGAAGAAGAAGACGGGGGGGAAAAATGGGAAACCATGGGGATTCCTCTCTCTCTCTCTCTCTCTCTCTCTCTCTCTAATCCACCAGCTGGACGGCCGCAATGGAGGGGATCTTCTCTCTGAGCTTCTGGGTCAGGGCGACGCGGACCGTCATTACGCCGGCCGCCGGTCCGCTCAGCCGGACCTTCACGACGAAGTCGCTGATCTGGAGGAGCTCCAGCACCCCGCCTCCGGTGCCGACGAGGTACGGCCGTATCTCCGACAAGACCTGCAACAAAACCAGTCTTAGAGAGAGAGAGAGAGAGAGAGAGAGAGGGAGAGAGAGATTTCCCGAAATATGAGCAAAACCCTCTCTAGGTTTTTAATCACAGATAAATGATTCAGATATTTGTGAATCTGAGGAACTGTGGCAAAGAATCCTGTCTCGAGCATTTTGTCGAACAGATAACCAGGTGAGACGATACCCAGAAAAATGATGAAATGAAACCTCTTTCTGGATCTTTAATCGTAATCAACCCACAGAATTCCATCGAGCAAGATATCTGTGGATCCGAGGCATGGCGGACCGCGATTCTGAGGTGCGCATTTCCTCAAACAGGTAGGTAGCATGGTCAGAAATTCCCTTACCTTCTCGACGTTCTCCTCGTTCAGTTCGAGGCCTGTCTCAGTGTCCAGGATCTGCTCGACCGCCATGATCTCCGGGATCTTATCTCTGAGCCGAGTCTCGATGCCCATCTTCAGCGTCATCGTCGAGCTTGGGCACGATCCGCAGGCGCCTTGCAGCTTCAGAACCACGACGAGGCCATCAATCTCGTGCAGCGCCACGTTTCCGCCGTCCGCCATGAGGCTGGGCCGTACTTCATCCAGAACCAGCTCCACGTTCTCTTCGGTCAGCGGAAGAACGTACACCGGCGAGGCTGCAGTCGCCGATGGCAAAAGCTTTAGAAAGTAAACGAAACCCTAATCTCGACGCAGAAATTCAGAGGACGACTCATTCTCTTTCAAGGTAAACAAAACGAGGCGTCGATTCCATCAACCTGTTCGGCTTCTCGTCCACGGATCTGGAGAACGCAGGAAGAAGCGCCTGCCGCCAAAATGACCCCTCCCAATGGTGTTTCGGCTCCAATCGAACTGCAAATTCCTCCGATCTGAGCAAGAGAAGCTGGAGAAATAGCCACAGGAGAAACCGACCAGATCCCCGTACCTTGGAGACGCGCGGCGAACGAGATTCTCGGACGAACAGACAGGTCGAGGAGGAAGAAGAAGAAGCAGAAGAGGAAGGGCTTCTCCCAGCGCAGGCGGCCGCGGTTGCTGCCCTCAGGCCCTGCGCTTGTGCCGTCAGCAACCCCATCTCCTCCACCCGTCCTTCCCTCGCTCCGCTCTACTGAAGGAAGGCCATGGGAGAGGGAGGAGACCACCAACGGCGGCGCCACCGCGAGCCGAGGGTGGCGTCGACCCCTCCGCCGGAGATGAGGGTGAGAGGGCGTCTGCGGAGGACTTCTCTCCGCCACGAGAAGGGAGACGGCGGGAGCTTCTCTCGTTCTCCCAGCTGTGGATAGCGTCGTCGACAAGATGCCACGTCAGCGTTTTCTGACTGGCGGACGCCATCAGTGGGGTCCACAATAATCCACGTCACACAGAATCTTTTGATCGACGGCCCGGCCCAAAATAAAGGAAAAACCCGTGAATTCAGAAAATTGTCTTATATACAGATCACTCACTTTGTTCACTAGTCAACTTTTTTTTTTGGAACATATTAAAGTGACTTCCAATAGGTAATCTCACAATGTCCATAAGCATTAGATGATAGTGTCATTTCTTTTTCATATTTAGTTTTTTTTTCCCCCTTTCATATTTAATTTCACTCCACACTATTTAGTTTATTGCTTTCAAATGCAACTAGGTGGCCCTCTTAATTGAGTACCCCTCCAATAATATTGCTATTGGTGTCTGTATATAAGACGAAGGGTTTGATGAATTCGGGTAGCTTGAAAAGGATATGTTGGTAATTGTTATTTTTAGCTTGTCAAATACATCATGCCAATTCAACCCCCAATATTATGGTTCCTCATTCTATAGGAAATTAGTTAATGTGGATGTCACCTTTGAAAATCTTTTCATTAATCTTTTGAAATAGTTGGTTAGTCCCAATAATGACCATAGGGCTTTGACATTTACCAAGGTCAACCACTACTTGATGATCATCACTTTAGAATTATTCATTTGTATGCTCATTTCTCTAAGATATGTTCAAGAAAATCTACCTCTGTTATGAAAATTAATACCTTGTAAGATTAAAATATAATTTGTGTTGCCGAAGTAGCTTCAACACTATGCGAAGGTACTTGAGGTGATCTTAAATGTTAGGATTATAAATAAAAGTGTTGTCTAAATATATTGCTATGAAGACATCCAAGTATGACACATTACACAAGCCATTTTGGATTTTTACCTAATGTTACTTAATTTTTATGTTCAATTTTGAAAAGACTTATGTTTGATCCAATCTATCAAATAAGTCGTATATGTTTGGCACTAAGTACTTATTACATATTGTAAGCATGTTGAGAGCTTTGTAGTCTACACACAATCTAAGGCTTCTATCCTTCTTCATTTGAAATAATACTGGTGGGCCAAATGAGAACTTAGATGGTTGCAAATGCCCTGCCTATAAAAAATCTTGCATTTGCTTCCTTAGTTTGGTCAAATGGTGTGACATCATTTTGTAATGAGTGTTTAGTGAGTAATTCAATGGTGTGATCCACCCTTCATCTTAGTGATAGCTATGTTGGCAACTTGTTTGGCAAGCAATTAGTGAATTCAACTTTTAAGTGCTAAACTTCTACCAATGCTTCATTCTTGAGTCTTTCTTTGTGGCTATTTTGATAATCAATAAAAATATTTCTTCTTTTTGTTTTAGCCCTCTATATAGTTTTTAAGCAAAGATAAAAGGGTTCCAAGGTGGCATCATCGTGGACCTTCTCATTGATGCTAGCTTATGATGGTTGCAACAAAGTAAAGATGTGCTCCCTTTTAGATGGCAAATCCATGTAGATATATTTGTGCTTGAGCTTCAACAAAAAAGTCTATGCTAAGGATGGTGTTGAAGGTAAAAAGGGGCAAAATTAAGAGGTATACTTCAACTAAAAAATCTATGCCAAGGATGGTGTTGAAGGTAAGAAAGGGCATTACCATTTAGTTGAAGTATACCTCTTAATTTTCAACTTATGTTTGCTTCACCTTAACTATTTCTATTAGCATATAAAGTAAAGACTCCACCACTTTGAACTTGGTTATTGTTGACACCAATGTCAAACTAAGTCTTTTAACTTTTGTTAGGATCATGAAATTATTGACGACATCATTGTTCACTATTGTCATCACCTCTTCTCCATCTACTCATGTGTTGACGTATATTAACTTCATTTTCTTAGGACTAGTTGGTTTTAAGTAATTAATAAATTGAAATGAGTTTATCTTATCTACCTCTCTTTGATCATCCCCTCACGGTAGATTATGTTAAGATGAGGACACTTGTTGCTTACAAAATAGTCTCATTTTTGGTATGGCCTATCACAATAAATTAATTTATTTTGTTTAGTGGGACAACCTCTATGGCTTGGAGAGTTGCTAGTAGTGTGAGAGATGGAGGTCCAAAGCATCCACCACCACATCATGTGCATTTGTCTCTAGATTGTTTCCCATGGTCAAATTGTACCTTTCTTGTGCTCAATTGAGCAGGTGGTAGTCCCACAATGATTTGGCTATCTCACATGTTGTGTCAATAATGGTCAGATTTTGCCTTTAAATCTCTACCCTCACCTATGGCTACAGCCCAATTAGGAAGAAGCATATGCAATTCTTCTCCCTCATGTCTTGGTTCTCTAATAACAATTTGGGGAACTTTTAAATATATTCTTATATTAACCATGTCTATTTCATTGTGGTCGGTTCATCGATGACAATATTCTCCCTAGTTGAAGGTCTAAAGCAATCTCTAAAATTCATCTTGAAGTCTTCTTAGATTTTTAATTGTACATTCCCTTTTGTCCTCCACTAAAGAGATGTAGAGTTTGTGAAATTTTTTTGGAAGATTGTCATTGCCAAGATTGTAGTTGTTTAGATAATTATTCCTTTTCCAAAGGAAATGCTTGATTCTTGATGTATTTTATTGGCCGATGAACATCTTCAAAGAAGGTAGTGTAGGGCACCTTTGATTAATGACATGTTCACAACTTTCTTATTGACAAAGTCCCTTACTTAGGGTGTGCACCTCGCGCAACTCCTTTACCAAGTGTTTCTTTGCCTCATTGGTGTTCCTTTACTCTGTACTTTTATTTGTTGATTGGATGTATTCCTCTAATCAGGTTTGCCATGTGGTGGAGTGTTGCTCCCAAGTGTCAAAGTCTCTTCCAAAGTCTGCTCAATGGAATGGAGGGTTTATATCATCACACATAACTCCCTCTTCATCAAGGTGATACATAATTGTTGGTCTGGTTTGCCATGACTCTAATATCATTGTCACACCTATAAGAGTTGTTCTCACTAGATCACTCACTTCACTCACCAATCAACCCTTTATAGAGCTCAAGGATATCTCATTAAGCTTTCTCCCTCTCTTTTGTTTGCCCTTGCCCTTATAGGTTGATTTGGGCTGGGCTAACTTTTAGGTCTATCTATTGATCTCCTAGTAAACCATTGGCCACTTCTTTGAGGATCTTGTCAGTCATTAGATTTTCTCGATTGTCTCGCCATTCATTGGGGTTTATTCGGGTGTCACTGAGTTCATTGGGGTTCATCTCACACCCTAATCTATGTTTCTACCATCACATGGAAGTGGCTGCCTCCACTCCTCTTCACATGCGTCCTTGCTCACATGATCTATCAAGTGTTTGGACATCTATTCTTGCTTTGTACTATAGGTGCACATTGCGACACTGTACTCTCAAGCAATCCAATTGGCCCCAAAAATTGTCCCAAAGTCAACCCAGCCCTACATCTAGGCCCATATATCGGCCCAAAATTTCCCAACCTTTACCACCAATTTATTGGGCTAGCTAGTTCAACTGACATCCATCAATCGGGGCCAACAGTTAAGACTTGAGAGGATAAGGGTATATAAATAAATACATAATTTTTCATTTCTAATATGAAATTAGTTAAAAAAATAAGTGCTAATTGGCAAGTTTTTTTGCAAGTGCTCTAAATTTTGTCGGGAAAAACAGGGAGGGTTTTTATCAACTCGGCCTCCGGCGAGGATTCTGCGGGGAATCGATGGAGCCGTCCTCCTCGGCGGTGATCGCGCAGAGGACGTGGGAACTGGAGAACAGTGTGGTTACCGTGGAAGGAGCGGACGTGGACTCGATCTACTTCTACGATGAGGCCGCGCAGAGCAAGATGCAGCAGGAGAAGCCGTGGACCAATGAACCTCACTTCTTCCGGCGAGTGAAAATCTCTGCCCTCGCGCTGCTGAAGATGGTCGTCCATGCTCGCTCCGGCGGGACGATTGAGGTGATGGGTGTGATGCAGGGCAAGACCGACGGCGACACCTTCATCGTCATGGACGCCTTTGCCCTACCGGTTGAGGGCACCGAGACCCGTGTCAACGCCCAGGCCGACGCCTACGAGTACATGGTCGATTACTCCCAGACCAACAAGCAGGTGAGGATCCTTTAAATAGTTTCAGAGGAGAAAGAAAAATGATACGAGCTCCTCCTGCCTTGGTGGTTTCACTCTCTGCAGAAGATATTTTGCCACCAAGGCCTGTTAAGCATTTTTTTTGTCCGAATTAAGGAGCCTACGCTGTTGAATGGCGGGGGTCCGGGTCTATGTCTTTCTAAAAGAGGCTTCTTTTGTTTGAAGAGGAAGAGTGGCTGCCGAGGGAGGAGGAAAAAGTGAAAAACTCATTGGAAAGACCTCCTCGGCGTCATTTCTTATGCCGTATGTTTGTCAAGTTTGGCCCGCGATTGCCCCATCAGAAGAAAATTGCAGAAGCTTATGTCTGGAAGAGCAAATGTATACATTGTCACGAAAATATTTACATAGGGAAGATCTCCTGGGTCGTATAGAATGCTGTCCACTTGAATTTTTTTTTTTTATGGTTTTCCAGCTAAGGAACCTTGTGGTTTATTCATCGCATGGCATTGCAATTTGAGGGTATCTAGGAGGTAACTTTCATTAGTGTTAAATGCTCCTACATGTAGCGTTGATGAAGGGTTCATCCAAATGGGTTTTTTTAACCCATGCTATGTCTTCTGCTCGGTTGCGAACTGATGTGGTGTGCATTGCGTCAACAGCTTGTGATGCCGTGTATAAGGAACCCACGACCCACGTCCAAAAACTCTACATTTTGCATTCCCATCAGTCGTATTATACATTTTCTGAAAAAGGTCAAGCAGGGTTTAGTAGTAATGTTTGTGCAGAAGAATTAATGTCGCCCATTGTTCTTTGCCACCGCTCAATCTAGCATCTTTGGGTCGACTGATATTGAGGAAAGCGGCGTTTATGAATTTAAAATTGCTACCTTCTTCATAGTCATATTGATATCTTTATCATTTTGAGCTGAAAATTGGAATCGGTAGCATTGTAAGAGGATTATGTGCTTTGGAAGTATTAGAGACATGCTTTCCCTCCTGATGCATGCTCCTCTTCTTTCTTCTTTGTTCAAAGGCAGAAGTTGAGCAAGCTAAAGAGTGTTTCTTCATGAATGAGCATCATAACTATATATGTTAATCCTCTAAGTGGAAATGGCTTCGTTTCCACGTTGAACGAAAGTCCATACCATTTGCTACTTTCATATATTGAAAATAATATTTTAATTCCTTCTTTTATCACTCTCAAGGAATTAGTAATCATTATAGAGGGCATTTCCAGTCTGTTTTTTATTTCGTTTTCATGTAAGCATCGGCATTTCTCCTCCAGTAAACCTCAATGATCAACCGTTCAGTCTAGTTTTGCAGAAAGTCTATCCAACGTCATGCATATTCTCATCTTTGTCTTAGTTCTGTCTTATTGATCTTGATGTGTTTGCCACATATCTTGGTATAATATTTCCCCACTGTATATATATTTTTTTCATTTTATCATTTTGACTCAGCGCCCAATATTAATGGTGCATTTTATCTCTGCTTTGCCCTGGAACACAGGCTGGAAGACCAGAGAATGTGGTTGGCTGGTACCACTCGCACCCTGGCTATGGCTGCTGGCTATCTGGCATTGATGTATCAACTCAGATGCTTAACCAGCAGTACCAGGATCCATTTTTCGCCCTTGTGATTGATCCTACAAGAACAGTTTCGGCAGGAAAGGTTGACATTGGCGCATTCAGAACATATCCACAGGGATATAAACCGCCTGATGAGCCCGTCTCTGAATACCAAACTATTCCCCTTAATAAAATCGAAGACTTCGGGGTTCATTGCAAACAAGTAATCTGCTGCCGAGTGATTTTTGATTTTCAATCTGGGTTTTCTCTGAAATACGTGTTTTTTGACTTGATGCTATCTGAATTCAGTATTATGCATTGGACATCACGTATTTCAAGTCTTCTCTGGACTGCCATCTCTTGGATCTCCTGTGGAACAAGTACTGGGTGAACACCCTGTCGTCCTCGCCGCTCCTGGGGAATAGAGACTATGTAGCAGGGCAGATTTCCGATTTGGGTAAGCCTTGCGATTTGGGTTCAGAAAGAGTTGTATGAATTTTACGCTGGGATTTTTATTTTTTTGATGAAACATGTTCTTAACTTATCATATGTTGCTGTAAAACCACCGAACTGATGCTTGACTTGTTCAATGTGCAGCGGAAAAACTTGAGCAAGTAGAGAATCAGTTATCTCACACCCGCCTGGGCTTTTTGGTTATGTCTTCTCAGAAAAAGAAGGATGTAGGGCTCATTTTCAGTTCATCTGAAATTACATTTTTTTTACCTCATTTTCTAGTTTGTAGATGTGTTCAGCCTGAGAGCTATCTCCTTGCTCCTTGATTTTGGTTGTATTCTTTGATTTTTGCCTCACACTTTACAGAATAATTGGTCCATTGTCACTCGTTTTTTTAAAAATAAAAAATACAAAAATGGTATAAAAATGTCTACATTTCTATGACTTTTCTGTCTTCTGCATCTTAATGAGACCATCTCATTACTCATTCTCTGAGGCCTTCCTTTTTCTTTTTGATGTTTTGTTCCTTGCAGGAAGAATCCCAGCTAGCAAAGATAACTAGAGATAGTTCAAAGATCACTGTGGAGCAGGTTCATGGGCTCATGTCGCAGGTGGGTTCCTCTCCAGAGTTGACTTTCTGCTTGAAGATTAGCACGCCCGTGGTCAGCATTCTTCACCTAACCTGTTCAATCCCCCCATGTTCAGGTCATCAAGGACGTTCTCTTCAATTCTTCGCTGAAGCCCACTGTAACCCATGCAAACTCAACGAGCTCCCCTGATCCAGAACCCATGGTTGAAGCTTGACGCAGAGGGGGGGGGGATCAAATGTTGGGATTTTTCTTCTGTAATATTGGATTTCTTTTTTGCCTTTTCTAGATAATAGGCTTCAATATGCCTATATTTTTCACAAAGTCAACGTCGTGTTATTTTCTTATTTAGTTTTTTATTCTGATTGTGATCGTCATTATGTTTGTTATATACACATTAGATCTGCCATAACCACTCCACGACCGCAGATATGATCAGCTCTTCTGGGCCGTTATTAGCCTCTCATCCCTCTGTTCTTCGAGTGCTGTTTATGGCCCTGGGATGTTTGGTCAAAGCCTTCTTCTTCCTTGTGACCACAAGGCTCTTCACCTTTTTCTGGAAAGAGTCAACATAAAATGCCTTTTCTGCCCCCGTTGACTCTCTTTATTCGGTGGACTTGAAGGGTCAACAGTTGACCCCAATGTTATAAGATGGTGACGAGGGCCATGGTGCAACAAATGGGTGCTAAAACGCTCAAATTTGGGCTATGTGGGCCTTATTGGGCTTTTATGAGGAACGTTAGCTGGCCCACGTCAGAACCGTAGGCCTACCAGAGTAGTCAATGGGCTAGTCAGCCATCGATCGGCCCATAAAGGCCCATACACCAACCCAGTAACTATCCGGGTCGTTATTGGGCTTTTATTGGGCCCGCCGCAGCGATTCGATATCGGCGCCACGTGTCTGGTCACTTACCCAGCACGTCGCAGCCTGTCTTCCCCCTCTCTTGAACGGGCCATACGGGCCTGGATTTCACGAGGGTCTGGTATACAGGCTGATTTCGGGCTACGTAAGGCCCAATGGGCCTATAATATTATTACGCCCAATTAGCCCATTGGGCCTCCAGCGCAAGACTTCGGGCCTTTGTGGACCAAGAAGGCCCAATGCTTAGGCCCCGCGGGTTCTATATAAACCCGGCCTTGCCCAGATTTTCCACGTCTGTTCTCTGCCGCGCCGCCCCTCGAAGGATAGGAGACGAGGGGAGAGAGGAGAGCGAGATTTCCCCGTTGATCGGGCAGTGGGTTGATAGGGAGCGTGGAGATGCCGGGAGTATTGACGTGCAACGCTTGCAACAAGGGGTTCGAGGACGAGGCGGAGCAGAAGCTCCACTACAAGTCCGAATGGCACCGGTACAATCTTAAGCGGAAGGTACTCTCCAACCTTGGGCAAGAAGTTTTGGGGGTTCGGCTAGGTCTAATTAGGCTCTTGTAGCTTTTTCTAGGGCTCTAGTTGTATGTCTGTGCTACAATTATCTTTGTTTCTGCAAAACCTAATTCAACGAAGAACCGATGATCTGGGGCTTGACGGTGCATCAGCTCCTCGTCCCTCGAAAGAAAATTAATCATGTTGTGGTTCGATTTCTTTCTTGAAAATATGTGCGGTCTCTGATGCTGATTTACTCTCCTTTTCTGTTGAAATTTAGGTTACCGTATTTACCTTATATTCTCACAGTTCCCGTTTACGAATATGGCTGTAATGTGTATTATCAGCTGTTGGTTTTAGGTTTTCCTATTGGATCATGCATATGAAGCATGGAAAATGGGTGTTTGGGATAAAAAACCCACTATGGTAAATGATCATGCGGAAGAACTTAAACAGCCCTAGTTTTAAAAACGGCATAGTCAGAAGAAATCAGGAATTTTAATGGAGAAATGAGTGCTTAATTAGGCTCCAGTCACCATTCGTTAACATTCTGGATGTCTTGGCTGTGCTACTATGAGTTTTTACTTATTTAAACCTAATTCAACGGATAATTGAACATTTATGCTTTCCAGGCCATCCAGTGTCTTCCTTTGCGTTAAAAGTTTTTAGTGGTTGGTTATCCTTGAAAATTTTATGCACTTCCTTGGTAAAATCTGCTGAAAGTTTTAGAGTTACGGTTCAATATTTCCGTGAAGATTCCTTTTTCCTGTTTGAAAATCCTATGCCTTCCATATTCCTTTGGCGAATTACGAAGCAAATAAAAAGAATCTTTTAGGCAATCTATCCTGCTTTGAGTGATTATATGTTGGTTGCCTGCCTGACTTGAAGTCACTTTTTTTCTTCCTTTACCTGTGGTTAATCACTTTGGCAAGCAGGAGGGCAGTTTTCTCATAATATTTCTTTGATAACTCACGTTCTCCAGCGCCCAAGCCGTCCACTTTATTTTTAAATTATTGTTCGATGTATTTCTATGATTATTTTTCATGCATATCAATTAAAGGTAACGGGAAAGGATCACAATTTTCATGTTATTTTAAATAATTTAATATAGTTTAGACTTGTTGTGATTTTTTTTATTTTTAAAATTGATTCCCTGCATTGGCTGATTAGGAGGAGATCTAACCCGATCTGGGATTTGGAATGAATCTGTGCCATCCATGATCCAATCCTTGATTCTACTTGTGAAATAGAGGGAAACACTTGGGTGCTTGTGTTTATTTTTCTCGGAATATTGCTTCTTGCTTTTGTTTCCGATATCTTGAATTATGTTTATGATTTTTTTATCTAAGATCATATTATAATTTTTTCTCCTCATCAGATCGCTGGACTACCAGGAGTAACCGAGGCATTGTTTCAAGCTAGGCAGTTAGCTCTGGCTGAAGAAAAAAACAGGTCAAATGTAACCCCCATGTCATATAGTTGTGTACTCTGTGGAAAGGAGTACAGAAGTTCTAAGGCGCTTGATCAACATCTAAAATCAAAAGCTCATATCATGAAAGCTTCTCAAGGACCGATGCCAGTTTCTGCGATGACAACCATTAAACCTCTTACGACCCGTTCATCCAGCGGGCATAGTTCTACGGGGAAGCCCACTCTTGAAAGAAGGGTAGAACTTGATGAGAGCGAAGGGAGCGAAGACGAATGGGTTGAGGTTGACTCAGCTGATGATGTCAATGAATCCTCAGAGTCTTTAATGAATCTCGACGTTGACCAGGATGTTGCTGATGAGGATAAGGGAATGGATGTAGATTTGGATACTTCTCGCTGTTTCATTTGTGATATGAAACACGAAACAGTAGAAAGCTGCACGGTTCACATGCACAGACAGCATGGGTTCTTCATTCCTGACATTGAATATTTGAAGGACGCTAATGGATTTCTCACCTTTCTGGGTCTCAAGGTGGGTCTAAGCCCTATTTTGCTGTTTACTCTTGTGCTGTAACGAAAATTTCCATGGCAAAGCTGACGTCTCTCCTTCCGCTTCTTAGGTCATGAGAGACTTCAAGTGCTTGTACTGTAATGATAGATGCCGCCCTTTCCAAAGCCTGGAAGCTGTGAGGAAGCACATGATAGCAAAAGGCCACTGCCGGGTTCGCTATGGTGATGGCGATGATGACGAAGAAGCGGAGTTGGAAGAGTTCTACGATTATACCAGCAGGTGTGTTGACTCATCTAGTCATATTCTTCGATTGTATGAACTATTCATCATGTCCCCATTACATCTCAAAACCCCCAATTTTAGTTGACTGAAGGGGAGGTTGTGTTTTCCTACAGCTACGAGGGCATGGACGGAAATCAGCTTGTGGTTGCGGATGATGCAAATCAGAATGTTGAGCTCGGATATGGCGGCTCCGAGCTCATAATAACCAGGCGAAGTGAGAATGGGGTATCCGTAAAGACCTTTGGTTCTCGTGAATTTCTGCGGTACTACAGGCAGAAACCCCGCCCATCTCTCTCGAGGGACGTGGCCCTTGCTATCTCACTAGCTTCGAGGTACTTTCCGGGCCCTGGAACTTTCTCATATCGTGTTTGATATATCGCTAGGGTTTAAGGGTTTAAGGCCTTCCCCTAAAACTTTCCCTATTACCATGCTTGATCCGTAAATTTTAAGATTTTGTGGTTTGACCCTCTGGGCTCCCTCGTGACCATGCAGCTTGTATAAGGTTTGAGTAGTTTTACGGTTTTGCCCCCGTTGACTTTTCCTTTATTTTTAGAGGCTTAAATGTGTCTATGTTCGATGTTTCGTATTTTGGGTTCAAGGGTTTAAAAGTCAAAGACTTTCTTATCGCCATGTTTGACTTTCTGACTCTCTGTTCTCCGTTTGGATGATCGGCAGGTACAAGAGCATGGGCCTGGCGACGGTGCAGTCGAGGGAGCAGACATTGAGGAGGAAGATCCAGCGGGAGATGAGCCGGTCCGGAGTGGAGGCCATGCGCTCCAAGATGGGGATGAAGAGCAACGTCATCAGGAACCTCCCCAAGAACGTCCCCTATTGACCCGCTTGTCTGTCTTCCCCGCGTTGACTTTATTTAATAATATTTCGGCACATTTGTGGTATGAATCCAGGTGAAGGTTGACCCACAAGGTCGTTGCCTATCTGGCGTTGACCCTCATCGATTATGGCGAAGTTCCCCATCTCATAACTTCCTCTCGGACCTGGGTCTGGCCAGGGAGTGGAGAACAAGCCCAAAAATAGCCGACTTTGAGCCCTTCTTGCACCGGCTGGTCAACGACGAGGGAAGAGCGGGGGGAAGGGGGGGGGTTCAGGAGCTGGCCGTTGACGAGAGAGAGAAGACGGGGGAATCGCAGTCCTCGGGGTCGTCCAGATCCCACAGCTCATCCTCTTCGTCGCCATCTTGTTCCTCGTCGTCTTCCTCCGCCGGCGAGCTCCAGCGTTCTCGGGAGGCCTCGCCGGCAGCCAGCAAGTCCACCACCTGCCATTCAAATCCGCGCTTTAATGGATCTCCTGTGACGATGACGATGACTCTCTCTCTCTCTCTCTCTCTCATCCCTCGTTTCTCTTGCTCTGACCCCACTGGGTCAGAGGGCCACCTCTGGGCCCGGTCCCCGGTGGGCAGGTGGGACCCAGTAATGGCAGCTAAGATCAGACCTAGTCAAGACAACCCACTAAATTCCAGAGCTTGAAAATTTTCTTATAACCCATACAGCGTCATGAAACAGTGGCTCATTATTAAACCCAGCACTTTTTCAATAATTTTTCTATATGCTACCACCTGGGATTAAAAGTCAATGGCTAATTATTTCCCATCAGACGCCTCTGAGAGAGGAGAGGGGGAGAGAGAGAGAGAGAAAGAGAGAGAGAGGGGGTGGGTGGGTGGGGACAGGACCTCACTCATTGAAGGGCGCTGCGCCGCACTGGCTCTGATGCAGAGAGATGAGGCGAATGCCAGCCTGTAGAGCTCATCTTTGTCGTAGCCGCCGTCCGCCAGGCGGGGATCGACCAGCTCCGCGGTGGCGCCTTCCCTGATGAGGGGCCTCGCCTAGCGTGACAACAGAAACCCCACAATTATCCTCAATCCACCGCTGCAAGAAAGAGAGAGAGAGAGAGAGAGAGAGAGAGAGAGAGAGAGAGAGAGAGAGAGAGAGAGGAAGAAGAAGAAGGCCATTACCCAGCTGAGCAGGCTCCGGTGGGCCCCGTCCACCGGCTTCTTCCCGGAGAGGATCTCCAGCAGGAGCACGCCGAAGGCGAACACGTCGGTCTTCTCGTCCACCACCCCCCGGGTGAAGTACTCCGGCGCCAGGTACCTGCAAATGGAGGAAATTCCCCGGCAATGACAACCCTGCAACTGCGACTCTCTTCTCCTCCCCTCCCCTCTTCCCTCTCCGGAGTTGCAGAACGAACCCTAGAGTCCCCTCGATAGCCGCCGCCGTGCGGTGGGTCCACTGCGAGGGCAGCCAACTGGCCAGTCCGAAGTCGGATATCTGCGCGCCACCAGGGAGAAAGATCGTAATTAGGGCCTGGATCTTCAGGTTTTCTCGAGGTTGAAGATGACGAGCGACCTGGGGTGTGAAATCCTCCGTCAGGAGCACATTGGAGGCCTTGATGTCGCGGTGGATGATCCTCCTCCGGCAGCCCTCGTGCAGATACCGGAGACCGGCGGCGACTCCCACGGCGATCTTATACCGGAGCTGCCATGGCGGCGGATGGGCACGCTCGTCTGCAAGAAATGCGATGAATGAACCTTCTTCTTCTTCTTCTTCCTCCTTCCTCCGGGGGGAGAAAACCAGTGGAGCTTTCCTACCGTGGAGAAGGGAAGAGAGGGAGCCATGGGAGGAGAACTGGAAGACGAGGTAAAGCCCGCAGTCGACGCAGCAGCCGACGAGGGTGGAGACGTTGGGATGGCGGACATGGGCGACGGTGCCCAGCTCCACGAGGAAGTCCTTCTCCTTCTGGCCCTCCGGCGTGGCTCTGGTCAGCCGCTTCACGGCGATCTCCCTCCCGTCTTCAAGAACTCCCCGGTAAACCTCTGCGTAGCCGCCTCTCCCCACCAGATTATCTGCCCGGAGATCGCACCCGCCATTGAAGACAAGAGAGAGAAGGCACACCGAGGAAGAAGAAGGCATGGGGAAGATCGGGCAGACCTTGATGGAACCCCCTCGTGGAATGAAGAATCTCCTCGTAAGAGAAACACCGCCATGTGGGCTTCTCGGGAGAGTGGCCATCCGGAGGAAGGCTCTCGCCATTGCCGGGGAGGCCCTCCTCGTTTCTCCTCCGGCCGATCATGAGAAGCCGTTTTATGACTCCCTTCTTCGGAAACAGCCTCCGCATTCTTCTGTACCGGTACTGCCTTATTCCTGCCAACTCCAAGAACGCACGGAAGAGGTAGAGCGAGAGAGAGAGAGAGAGAGCTGACGGATCACGGAGAGGAAGAGGAGAAGAGGAGTACTGCGCAGGGTCGTGATGCCGTCGCCATTACTCGGCCTCTCTCTGTCTTAATAGCCGCTCCACGGGGACCTGGTGGGTCGACACTCCATGGCCGCCCCTCTCTCCCTTAGAATTGCGTGTTCGGTGGGCATGCAGACGACTCCTTGCCCAGACACTTGATGATCCATTTAAGAGAGAGACGGACGAAGCAAGCGAGCACGCGAGGAGAGAGAGAGAGAGAGAGAGAGAGAGAGAGAGCTGGTGCAACTTGCTCGGAAGCCAGGGAGGACGCGTGCGGATTTGCAATGAGAAAGAAGAAGACACTTCCACAGATAATGAGAGTTTAATTAGGACCATGCCGGCCCGAGAATGAGAGATCCCCAATGAATCTGATGTAATTGCATCAAAAGAATTCCAGCCCTAGAGAGAGAGAGAGAGAGAGAGTCAATGCCAGAGCTTGGTGCAGAACCCGATCGGCAATGGCGGCGGCGGCTTCCTCCGGATGCCCTCGGAGAAGGTGTCTACGAGCTGCCCGGCGAGGCTGGGAGGATCGTCGGCCATGGCGTCGACGAACACGCTGACCACCCTCCGCTCCTGCGGGCTCGCTCGCAGGCTGAACCAGGTCAGGAATTTCACCCTGAAGCTCGTCTCGATGTGGCCCTCGCACTCCAGCCTCCTTATCGTCTTCACGCAGTACTCGTAGTCCGCCGCCAGTGCTCCTCCCTCCCGCGGCGGCGGCGCTGACCTCTTCTTCTTCTTCGACGAGCTCCCTGGGCACGGCTCCTTCCCCTGCTCCGCGAACCAGGCGTCCTCTCCGCCGCCGCCGGCCTTCACGGCGGTCTCCAGCTTGGACGGCGTGAAGGGGAGGATTATGGCTTCAGAGCATCCGTACGGCGGCGCCGTCGCCCCCTGCCCTCCGGGGGGGGCCGGCTCGTTGGACTCCTCCTCGGATCTCGGCGGCTCCAGCGCCTGGTTCAGGTCGAGCTCGGTGGAGTTTGAGGAGTCCCACTGGGAGCCCCCAAGGACGGCGGAGCCAGGTATCTCCTGCTCGGCGTCGGCTCCATCGCCGCCGTGAACGGAGGCTTCCTCCTCCAAGTCAGGAATCTCCGGTTTCTTCTTCTGGAGGCTGCCGGAGGACGACTCCGGCAAGGTGTTGAAGGATTCGCCGCAGTCTTCCGAGGGGCTCTGACTCTTCTTCTTCGAGGAGTCTCCTTCTACTTCTATGGCGGGGTCCTTCCGAGAACCAGGAGTGGTGAACCAGAACTCCCGCTTCCCAAACTCGCCGGTGATGGCAAGTCCGACGACCTTGAACACGTACCCAGTTGCCGGCTCGAGGCCAGAGACCGGGAACCTCCTCTCCGGTTCGGCCAACTTACCGACGGGCTCCGCCGGGTACTCGGACGCCTCCACCTTCCGGCACCACACGGAGTAGCCCGCCGCCGCCGCCGGAAGTGGCGGCGCTTCTTCCCGCAGACGCACAACCACTGTCAGGCTCGTCGGAGACACATCTTCGAAGTCGACGGAGATAGAAAGGGGCCCTAACTCTGCAGATCATACGTCCCATCCAAACAAACCAATGATCAACCCATCGCAACCGGGAAACGTAGGGTTTCGGTCAGAGGACGAGGGGACCTACCCTGATTCGTCGGGGAAGGAGACGAAGACGAGAGCATAGAATCAACCGTCGCAATGGCGGCGGCGCAGAGGGTCTGGACTTCGGCGCCGCAAGACAGCCTGTTGACGATGCCGCGGCCCATCTTCGCCGGCAAGCCGTCCAGAGTCCCGACCTCCGCTTCCAGCTTGCTCGCCGCCGAATCCACGACGTCGTGCAGATCCCTGAGCCTCTGGTTTCCGTCGAGAATCCTCCGGCTCAGAGAGACCCTGCAGCAGAGGGTGTCAACGCGCCGAGCGTTCCTCGCAGTAGCAAGCTGCTTCCTCAGGCACCTGCCGGACAAATGGCAACACTGAACACGGAAGCTACGTCCCCACGATCACGAAGAAGCCGACGGCTCTCAAGAAACAAACACGGAAAAGTCAACCAGAAGCCACCCCCCCTCCCCCTCAAAAGAACAGGAGACGAGGGCGAGAGCAACAGGGATCGAGCTTCCGACATTTCCATTTTCTTCCACGCAGAGTTAAGGGGGAGAAGATTCTCAAGATCTAGCAATGAAAACTTCCCACTCCATCCAGTGAGGTGGTTCTGAGTTGACCTTTGATCAAGAACAGAGTAGAATGAACCGTCCGATTCATTCTGCATCTGCCCGCAATCGTGGATCAGGACCAGAATTCAATCAGAAAACTTGGGGAATTATAAACTCATTCCGTCTCATGAAGAGGGGTAAACTAGAAAGAGGAAAGCATGGCCACCAAGCTCAGAGCGGGTAGGAGAAATTACCCCAGCAAGTCGTTGACTTTCCCACAATGGACGCAGTAGAAGCTCCCATCCAGTCCCTCTCCACGGTCAGTCCCGGCGACACCTCCCTTTTCTCGCTTCAGAACGCACTCCAGATGATAAGAAGCGCCGCAGGAATCTCCTTCTGACGGAGGCTCTGAGCCGCAGACCAGCCACAAGCTCGGGTCCTTATTTTCGTCGAACTTGTGACAAATATAGCAAGAACACCGGCGGCAGAAGGGCTCCTCGGGGCTCATGCTCGCCCTGCACGCCGCGTTCTTGCAGAGTTTGGACGCCTCGACGGATTCCCCTGCAATCCTCTCCATGGAACGGCTTCCCTCTAGAGGAAGGCGGCGTGGATGAGCGTTCTTACGCTGTCTCTTGGCAGGGGGCGGCGGGCTCGCCGGGGGAGGCTGGGCGGCGTCCACGGCGTCCTCCGCCGACTTCCCAGGCTTCTTCTTCCCGGAGACGATCCTCAGAAGGTTCTCTATGATGTTGAATTTGGTTAGACCAGTGTACTTGCGCTCCTTCCCCATCTCCAGGCAGAGGAGTTCCAGGAGATCCCTGCGGCTCCATGACTGCAGCAGCTCGGGGGCACCCCGAGCCCACTGAGATAATTCCCGAACAAGGCTTCTCCTCTCCTCCATGCTCATCTCGCTGCATTTCGGAGGGTTCAGCTCCAGCCCTGCCACAGTCAGAGTATCACCAGTCGATCTTCCTGCGAGGCTCGGAAGCAGAGCAAAATGCGAGAGCGAGAACCATAAATCACGGACAAAATCTGAACACAGACGAACCCTAGAAATCCAGCGTGAGATTCCTCAGAGGGGAAGGGCAGAATGGAAGGGAATGATTCGCAGCAAGGAGTTCGCGAGCATCGTATGACCGTAAATGGGAAGATTTACGAACTCATTACAGATGTAATAAATGGACAATGCGGAACCTAACGGAAGAAAAACTTAAGATGAAGGGTATCCTTCGCGGCGCAATCCATCTTCTCCGAGCACACGCCGGACCACAGCACCCACAGATCAAGAGTATTTTCAGGCGCCAAGATCCGCCAAACCAGACGAGGAAGAGCAAGGAGACGAAAACCCACCAGCGGGCGAAGGATCCGAACCCGCCGATCTCATCCTCTTCCCCCACAGCATCCCCCCACCGGCCCTCACGCCCGCAACCTCCCGGCCCCCTCTGCGGCCGCCATTCACCCCCCGGAAGCAGCCAACAGAAGCTGAGCCGCCCTTCGAGCCCCCCAAAAGCCCAGTATCTATGTCCACCCGGCAAATATTCTACGCGCACAGGAAAAAGATCCACGAGAATGCGAACGCCGAAGAGGGAATCGAAGCGCGACGAGACACCGGCCCCCCTCCCGTGCCCTCCGCAGCTGGACCTACCAACGCCGGGGCCCCGGCGGCGACAGAGCAAGAGAGAGAAAACGGCGAGGGCGGGGGCGATGGATGAACCCAGTCTCAGAATTAGGGCAAAGAAGACCGAATATAATACGATATGAGAGCGGAAGCAGGTGGGAGGGAAGTAGGGTCGATGGCGAGGAGGGCCGGATACCCCGCGCTGTCGCCGAGGGACGTCGCTGTCTGGTTTCTACCTCCTCCCCGTTGAGATTGGACCGGCCGCCGTATTCTACAGAGATGGTGGCCATCTCCTCTGGAGAAGGTTGACGGCGCCTGCATGAGGGAGGGCCTCTGACCGCAACCTCCCCCCCTAAACGAGCCAGAAATTAATGGCGACGAGGGGTAATTTTTCACATTTCCCCGTGTATGCGTAGCAAAATATATTAAAACACCCCTAATTATTTTTATCTAGGCTTTTAACCCCTTTTCCCGCTGGCTTTGCGGACTTTTGCGTACGCGAAATGGTGGGGGAGGTCTGGATGCAAAAAAGGGCAACCCTTTGACCGGTCCACGCATAGCGTCGCGTTGATGGCAACATTTCATGCATAAATACATGCACGTACTAAAGTCACGTGGAGAGATGATGGAGACCACGTGAGCCCTCGTCGTTACCGAGTCTTGTGATGGGCTTGGACTTTTTCCTCCAATTGGGTCCAATATTGACCCATTAAGCCCAACTTCCCCATGTGCCGTCTTGCCTAATTTGGGCCTCAACAGGCTGATACAGTAGGATATTTTTTATTCGTGTAATTCTAAATATAAATATGGAATATTATGATTTTCATTATTTTACCATGATACAAGATCAATAATTTACGAATAAATCATATAAAAATCCATCATTCCTTAATATTCCGGCACTGTCGTCATTTTATATTTAGAATAATATATGGCTCCATCTTTCATTAATAAATATCTAGAAGATATGCAACAATTGAACTTAGGTCAAGGTACAAGTCCATAGTTTTCACGATTGATATAATGTAACGTCGGGCATAGGATGAATAATAAATAATCATTAAAATATATTAAAAGATTATTGCCACTCCATGAAGTTTGTCAACTCATTCATCAAAGTGGATAGAAACACGCTTGCTTAATGAGAGTGGCCTAAATGAAGTAGAGAGAGAGAGAGAGAGAGAGAGAGTGCATTTTCAGAATCGATTCCTAGGAAGTTATTCTCAGTAATGAGCGCGGGCGAGGTTAACCTTTGTGGGCCTCATTTTATCGTCCCAAATAAACCGCGGGACATCTTATCAGCAGTTTCCACTGCCCGATTAGCCATGTGGGTGTGGACCTCCCCGGCCCGATTAGGACAAATCGGCGCCCGTGGTTGGGCGGGCGATGGAGACAACGACCGGCCGGTAGGGTTACCTCCCGACCCCCCCACCCCCAAATACAACGCGAGAAAGAGCCGGGGGCCTTTATGACGGTGTGCTGTACTTTTCCATTTCTAAAGAGATTCCCGCGCGTCGGAAGTTATCGTCGTGCCACGTCAACCTTCTATACTAGGAGGAGGATCTTTGTAAAGCGGGCCCACTGTCACCGGCCCTTTTGGCGGGATGCCGACGTGGCCGTCCCGCGTCCGGTGACGCGAAATCTGTGGGTGCTCTATTTCGCAGAGAGATTCCTCCAGGACAGTTTCTTGTCATTTTCGCGGCCCGACTGGAAGAGGACTGCGAGGTGGAGGAGGCGGTCCATCGCTCGGAGCCGGGCTCCGGGGATCCTCCGGCGGCGCCGCCGGTTCTTCGGGTGGGAAGGAGCTTTTTCCTTTACGATTTGGCCGTACGCCGATGGAGGATCACATGCGCCGCCGCCATGTCTGTTTCGTCAAAAGCTCGGCTCAGCAGAGACGGCGGGACATCAACGACCGGTCCCGTCGGAAGGGCCGCCGGCGGGGGAGGCGAGCGGCTGTCAGGCAGGAGAAGAACGCAATCTCTTGTCCGATCCGGTTATATGGCGAAAGAGGAGGAGGAAGAGGAAGAAGAGGAGACAGGGGGGCACGATTAGCCTGTGCAACAGTTTTGCCACAATAATGAAGCGGCAGACAGCCGGGATCAGGCTGCCGGAGAGCGCACCGCCGAGGAAATGGCATGGGTCATCGGAGCTCACGTCAAAGTCTAAGCCCACGGAGAGACGGCCCCGCAGCCGTTGCAGAGGAAAGCCCTCGATAAGAAAGATGGCCAGCCTCAGGTCCTTTGTCCATTAGCAGACGGGGCCGTCTATAAAGGCCCCCCCTTCCCGACGGCCACAGGACACACTGCCCTCTATCCTCCTCCACATCCTCTACGACGTCCTCGAACGTTCCAGAACAGGCGTAGAGAGATGTCTGTGGTGTGGGTGTTCAAGAACGGGGTGTACCGCCGGGAGAACCCCGCGGGGGAGGCCGCCGACGGGCAGCGGCGGAAGGTTCTGGTGCATGCGCCGACCAACGAGGTGATAACGTCGTATGAGGCGCTGGAGGAGAAGCTGGCGGCTCTGGGGTGGGAGCGCTACATCTACGACCCCCACCTCCTCCAGTTCCACCAGCGCTCCTCGGTGCACCTCATCTCCGTCCCCAGGGACTCCTCCAAGCTTAAATCCATGCACATGTACGACATCGTCGTCAAGACCCGCAATATCTTCGAGGTCCGCAACGCCTGAGAGGGCCCTGCCGGCCTCCTGTTCTCTGTCTCTCTCACACCCTTTATATCAATCTATCTCTGTCTCCTTCTAGCTCTCTCTCAGTGTCTCCGTTCATCCCTTTCTCTCTCTCTCTCTCGATCGATCGATCGATCTGCCGCATGTTCTTCCATCTGCTCGACCAAGATACGGTGCGAATCTTCGCCCAGAGGGCTTGAACATGGTGACGCCCCCTCCTCTCAGCTTACGGCTCAGTCTTTGGGGACGGTGATTGCCGCGGGGAGAAGGCCACTTAAACCTAAAAAATACGCGTCGAACCAGAGACCTGGACCGTCGCTTTCGTCAAGATGTCTTCACGTGGATCACGGCATCCATAAAAGGAAAAATATGAGGCACTACAGTTTCGCTTGTCCCGCATTCATCTCCCCTGGCCAGGAAGTGGAAAGTAACTGGCCGGGCATCTGAAGCAAACGGTTGTTTAATGAAATAACTGTACTAGACTTGCATCTTCCGTTCTTCTATCAAGCTTAATTTCTGTGTTCTTGTGGTACCGATAGTACACTGTCCTTGTCTTGCTTAGGTGCTGTAACCTTCCCGTCTGCTTTTATCTATAGATCCACCTATCTCTCTCCAACCCTCTCTCTCTATCTAGTTCTTCAGGCCTCCACCCATATACAGAAATCTCTCTCTATCTATCCATCCTTCTTTAGCTGACGCTTTAAGTGTATCTACCAGGATTCGCGGATACCCTCCCTCGATTTATCTTAACCAAAACCGGCGTCCGAACTAAAACCCTCTCTATCTATCTCTCTCTAACTCTATATCTACCCATATGTATTTTCTGTCAATATTTTATCTTCTACAAACCACTCTCTTGCCATTCATTTAACTGTGTGTTAGATATACTGGTAATATGGGCTTTATCATATCTTTACGTAAATAGGCTTAGGATATTCAAGCAGTGTCATGTTATCTTCCTTGTTACATTATGTAAGGGTGATACGAGGGTTGGCTACTTACGGCCTTCCGTTCTTCCGCCGCTTTGTCTACCTTCTTCGTCCTCTTTCTATCTCTCCTTTGTATTGCTCTTTCCCCTCTCTATATCTGCTATTTTCTAACACTGTGAACCTCTGTATCTATCTCCCTCCAACCCTCTATCCAACTAAACACCCCTCTTTCTCTAGCTATGAATTTCTAACCTCGTATCTATCTATAATCCTCTCTATCTCTCTCTCTCTCCCTCTCTCTCTCTCTATCTATCTTTCTCTAATCCTGTATACCACACAAGAACTCTTTCCATCCCTCCCTCAAACCCTCTCGCAAACTACAATCCTCTGTCAATCAGTCTCTTTCTAACCCTTTTGCCTGCGTATAAACCTCACTCTAGCTTTCTCTACAGCCCGGTCTTTAGACAAAACTCTGTGTATTTATCTACACCCAGAGCCCCCTACCGTACATCCAACGAGACCTCTCCCACTGACCTCCTAGCTCCTTCTTTCTCCCCCTTATCCGCTGAAATGACTCCTATTTTTTACCTTCGCTATGTCTACAGCCGCTCTCTCTCTCTCTCTCTCTGTCTCTCGGTCCCTCCATCTGACCATTGCTTCCCATCTATGACTTTTTATCTGTCTGTATCTACACCCGCCCCCACCCCCCTCTCTCTCTCTCTCTCTCTCTAGCTGTGTCAGGTTGTATTCGCTGGGAGGAGGTCGCCTATGTTCTTCCTTTAGATCTTCAAGGTTTATCCAGTCGTAAAGTCAACCATGAGAGGGGGGGGGTGAAGATCTGGAGCTGAATACCCTCCCCAATCGTTGACTGCCCATTTGAAGGAGCTAAAAGCCATTTCCGTTAATTTAAAAAATAAGCTGGTTTTTTAGACATCGAGAAGGGTGAGACGGCCGACCGTTGGAATCCACGTGCGTCACCTTGATGACGTAGAAACCCAGCGGGGCGGCGATCCTCTGATGACGTCATATGGGAAATCCAGAGCCACAAGCTAGTGGGCTCCACATCGACAAGCGACTGTAGAGCCTGTGGTAGAGGGTAGTACGGAAAAGAAGGTTGGAGCGCCGCCCTCCGTTCCTGGTCCTTTTTGTAGGCTCCTTTGTCGTCTAAGTAGGGACATAAATGGGCCCGGCCCACTCGGAATTCTCTCTCGTCAGAGGGCACATAAAAGTGGGCCCATATAATGTGGATTAAATGGGCCTGGGCCCACCACTAGATTATCCCTTTAGAGCCTGTTAGGCCCAAAATCGATGTTAGGCTCAGCGTACAAGTGGCCCGGCCCAAACCAGATTCCGATTCCGGAAAGTGTTTGGTAACCCGAAAAAAGAGAAAAACATAAAGAAAAAGGGCGTAGCTTTGGCTATAATTGGGCTGACAGGATCCAAAATCGGGCATAATGGGCCCGATCCAGAAACAGCTGTCTCTCCGTCTCCTTTCCTCAGATGGAGGGCTTCCGGCGGCTGGCCTTCGCCGGCAGGATCCGGATCCTCCTCGCCACGCGCACGAAATCCCTTCGCCGGAGAAAAACCAGACGCTGAGCAAGAGATACAGATAGAAAGATAGATCGAGAGAGATCGAGAGAGAGAGAGAGAGAGAGAGAGAGAGAGAGAGAGAGAGAGAGAGAGAGAGGAGCTTACTTCCAGTTGAGGTCACCGGCGAGGAGGAGGTCGTCTTCCATGTCCTCATAGGCGACGATGTGGCCGGGGATGGCGTTGGAGAGGGCCACCGGAGTGGGCACGTCGTCGCCGGAGCTGTCGACGAAAAGGCGGCGGAGGGCCAGCGCGAGGCTCTCGTAGTTGGGTAGGCTGTGGAGGTGGATGCGGTGGCAGATGGCGCTGCCCTCGAAGACCACCGTCACGGGCGGGACGACGGCCGCATCGTCCATCCGAGAAAACCCGAGCAGCCCGCCGGAGGCCGGCAGGGCCGGCGCCGGCAGCGCCTCCGTCGGCATCGCGTTGGAGCAGGCGCTTCCTTCGTCACACCCCCACCTTCTCTTCACGCAATCCTGGTGTCTGTACACGCCGTTCATGACGCCGAGAGATAGAGAGAAAGATAAGAGAGAAGAAAGAAGAGAGAGAGAGAGAGGGAGAGTGGGAGAAGAGAGAGGTCTATGGGATATATGAGCAGATGGAGTTGACCATTGCTCGCTCGGTAGCTCCTCGTTGGGCTGGATTCCTGGGGGAGAGGGAGGTGTCCGGGGTGAGGGCACAGGTGAAGGGTAGGGCTAGGATGAGGAAAAATAGTCGAGGGGGAGAGTAGGGGGCGGAAAAGTCGCCTTCTTGCAGGGCTCTCCCCGCAAGTGAGAAGCTCGGGGACCGACTTGCTGTCAGCGTTTCTCTCTCTAAATCCCCGTCTGCAATCCTGGCATTCTCTGTGGTGTTGGATGGGGGCATGGGCCGTACTCGTCGCATTAATTTGTTCATAATTTCCTCCTTCTGCCTCCTTGGGATTGCAGACCCACTGATCTGTGTGTGTGAGTGTGTGTGAGCGAGAGAGAGAGAGAGGGAGAGAGAGAGAGAGAGAGAGAGGTGGAAGGAAAGTCAATGCCCATTTCCGGAATGAAGGTAGGAGCGACCGCGCTGCCGTCGCCGCACGTCTCGTTTTTAAGTTTTAGGATCACAGAGAGAGAGAGAGAGAGAGAGAGAGAGAGACGAATGAACGTGGCGACGGGAATAATGGCTATGGCTGCCGTCGTCAAGCCGGCCCCCCGACATTACAATAAATTTCGGTCCCAACACATCTTTTATTAATCGATACGAGTTCCCCGAGATCAAGATCAAACGGCTGGGGTTCTCCTCTCTCTCGCAGCAATCAACTTGCGCCGAGCGATAGCGATCGAGATAGAGATAAAGATGCAGATGACGATAGAGAGAGAGAGAGAGAGAGAGAGAGAGAGAGAGGAATGTGGGGGAGCAACCGCCACCATTATTCCCACTAGGATTTTAAGACCAAAATTATAATGCTTTAAAATTTATTAAATAAAAGGAAATAATGAGCCGGTTCTAAAAATGGACCATAAACACCCAAGAATAGCCCAATTTTCTCACCCTAGGCCCAGTCCCAACAACACTGCCTCCCCTGTGTCCCCCCTCCTCCGGCCCACCGAATATTTTGGGCCTTCACTGGGCCCACATTTAGTTACTCCGATCCGGGACTATTAATTGAGGCCCATTAATGCCGTCAGCATTACGTCACTTTTAAAAAATGGGCCTCACTGTGTTTACAGAAGCCCACGAAAAATGTCCTACGTGGCGGGGGCCAGGACACGAAGACAAGCGGGAAACGGATTCGAAACTCGAAAATGACGAATGATTCTCAGCGAATAGCATCGTAGGATCTTGAGCACGCGGATCAGAGGTGCATCCGACGGTGGTAATTCGATCCTCGGCGTGTTCTAGCAGAGGAAGCTACTATATAAATAGCCCCCTCGTCCTCCCCGGAGGAGATCATTCACAGTCGCTGGTGGATCTAGGAGTTGCTGAGACAAAGCTTGGAGAGTCGCCATGTCGGGCCGCGGGAAGGGAGGCAAGGGTTTGGGGAAAGGCGGGGCGAAGCGCCACCGCAAGGTCCTCCGGGACAACATCCAGGGGATCACGAAGCCGGCCATCCGCCGCCTGGCCCGCCGCGGCGGAGTGAAGCGCATCAGCGGCCTCATCTACGAGGAAACCAGGGGCGTGCTCAAGATCTTCCTGGAGAACGTCATCCGCGACGCGGTCACCTACACCGAGCACGCTCGGCGGAAGACCGTGACGGCCATGGACGTTGTGTACGCTCTCAAGCGCCAGGGCCGCACTCTCTACGGCTTCGGTGGTTAGGTGCTTGGAACCTAAACAGTGGGGGCTGCGGAATCACTCAAAATGTATTTACATAGGAATGGTGGTTGTTGATATCCGTCGACGCTTCATCAATCGATGCCACAGCTTGTTTCATTGATCTGATGATTTCTAGTCTACCTTTCACTTTACGGTCGATCTTATCTGTTCTAGTTGCCTTATGTGGCAACTAGTCTGCATCTTTTCGATTGCCTGATTCGTTCTTACGCGTACTAATAAAAGTATCAACTATGGTGTTTCGGAAATGACGCCGGAATGATCTATGAAACCGATCATGAATTCCAAGTGGGATCCAGCGCTAACTGTATAATTGTATGGGCACTCACAGTTGGAGATTTTTGTATCGATCTTGCAAGGTTGCTTATGTACAGGTCTGAATCTCTACAGACTGTTCGAAGAAAATTCTGGCTTGTATCCGCGCAAAAATGGAGGCGGTTAGTGTTCACTCAGGCGCGCATTCCGTTAGTGGTACATAACCCGACAGCCTCATCCAGCGGTGAAGCTCCAGGATCAAGCTATATATCGCATCTCTTTCGCTGTGAGACTTGTCCCGCACGACGAACACATGGACCCTGCGGCCCACCTCAATCCAGCTGCACCCCGGCTGCTTCTTCAGGCCCTTGTCCTTCATCTTCAACCTTACACTGGCTGCTTGCTTCCAACTCCCCGCAGAAGCATATATATTTGACATCAACAGATAAGTGCCTGCGTTGCCAGGCTCCACCTGCAGCAGACTTTTCGCCGCCAGCTTCCCAACTCTCACGTTCCCATAGACGTTGCAGCCTGCAAGAAGAGCCCCCCAGGCGGTGGCGGAGGAGGAGCCGACGTTGAGCCTTTCCAGGAGCGTAGCAGCGTCCTCCAGCCGACCAGCCCGCCCGCAGAGGTCAACCAGGCAGGCGTAGTGATCCTCCCTCACCTCAACTGATTCATCTTCCAACAACGCTCTGAAAAGCTCGAGGCCTTCTCCGACCAGGCCCGAGTGGCTGCACGCCGACAGTATTCCCACATAGGTGGCGCCGTCGGGGGCGAACCCGCCCCTCCTCATGCTATCAAACAGCGCTATGGCTTCTCTGCCGCAGCCGTGGTAGGCGTGGGCGGCGATTATCCCGTTCCATATGACCGAGTCCTTGTGCTCTGTTAGGTCAAACACGGCTCTGGCTGTGGCGATTTCGCCGCACTTGGAGTACATGCTGATGAGGGCCGACAGCACGAAGGGGCTGAACTGGAAGATGGTCTTGGAGATGATCTGATGGATCTGCTTTCCTTCAGCGAGGCCGGCCAGGTCACTGACGGCGGCGAGAAGGCTCACAAAGGTCGCCTGGTTGGGCTTGACTCCATCGCTCTGCATCTGCGAGAAGACCTTCAGCGCGTCCTCCCCGAGCCCATCCTGGACGTACCCAGTGATTAGAGTCGTCCAGGTGACGACATTCCTGTGCGTCATTCTGTCAAACAAGTCTCGAGCTTTGCTGAGCTCCCCATTCTGTATGAACCCAGTGATCATGATGTTCCAAGAGGGGAGATCCGGTTCCGGTATCATCTTGAACAGGTGGAGCGCCTCGTCGAGCCTCAGATTCTGCGCGTACCCGGAGACCATAGCGTTCCACGAGACGACATTTTTCTCGGGCATTTGGTCGAACAGCAAGCGAGCCTGGTCGACCCGCCCGTTCTGGGCGAGCCCCGCGAGCATCGCCGTCCAAGAGATGATGTCCTTCTCCGGCATCCGTCGGAAGAGTTCCTCGGCCTCGTTAATCTTCCCTCTCTGTGCCATCGCTGTCAGCATCGTGTTCCACGATACCACGTTTCTGTGGGGCATTCTTTCGAACAACTCGTACGCCGCCTCGAGGAGCCCGTTATCCGCATACCCTGCGATCATGGTGTTCCAGGAGACGACGTTCTTCTCGGGCATCTTCTCGAAGAGCTCCTCGGCCTCTTTTATCCTCTTCGACCTGACGTATCCGGACAACATCGCCGTCCAGGTGACGACGTTCTTCCTGGCCCGAGGGTTTTCAAAAAGGAGGCGGGCCTCTCGGATCATCCCACACCTGATGTAGCCGGAAACCATGGCGGTCCACGAGACGACGTCGCGGTTGGACATTGCGTCGAACACTCGGCGTGCTTCGTCGGGCTTCCCTTCTCGGGTGAGCTGCGTGATCCACCAGTTCGATCGCGCCACGCTCTGGCTTTCACTGACATCTCTCTGTGGAAGGGAGAGTCGAGGCGGCGGGGCGGCGGAACCGTGGTAGGAGACGGCGGCGGACGGCGGGGAGACGGCGGCGGCGGCGGAGCAAGGGCGGACCTTCAAGGTTGCCGAGGAGAGAGGAGGGCGAGTGGGCGATCTCCTGATTCGCGAGAGAAGTCTTCTCAAAGGCATCGCAGGCCGCAACGGGGCGCCACGTCCGGTGCGAAGTCTAAAGGCGAGGCGAAATCGCAGAGTCGTCGGATCGTTCGTGAGGCGTGGGGCGTGACGACCGAGTGGACTCGGACCGTGATGCCACGGGAGATAATTAAATTATTACCCATATAAAATAATGGAATGATACTTGAAAAGCATTGCATGCTACGTATATATATTTACAAAGTATGTAAAAGTAATATAAAGATTATTCAGGACTTATATATCTATATATTTTTTAGAAGAAGAAATCTTCCTCTAGGAGTTACTCCTGCCCATTGTCCACATTGTATTTGGGACAAGCTCGTCCATAGATTATGTGATGGCTTGATCTAGCGCATATTGAGCAGAGGCAACGTATCAATCAGTATTAACTAGTTATGCAAGAATCTTGTGACATTAGAAAGGAATACGTCATCAAGGAAACCACAACCTCACAACTATTGGAGTGAAATGGGACATCAAAGTTGGGCTATTTGCCTTTTTAGAACAAGGTTTAGTTGTTAACATGTCAAAAGCTTGTGCACCCCTTTAGAAGGATGTAGCTCAGCTATTAGTTTATCACTTTATGTTTTTGTATTTCTTTTATAAACCTCTAGAGTTGCATTGATTGGTATCACAGAGGATGAATTATTTTAGACCTATCATCATGAAGGATTTTCTCATGTAAGCACATGTAAATATGTTTTCTTGATATTTTACTATTTTCATTAGTGTAATCATGTTTTATTTATTATTATCTACCTAAAATAATTGGGTTAGAAATAATGACCCAAAAGTATATAAAAAGAAGGGGAAACTATATTTTTGATATAATATTTTTGGACCACATTTTGAGAAGTGACATGAAAATAAATTAGACAAAAGTTCATGAAATCAATGATTCGTCAACACTTGATCAGTGTTGGAGTGAAAGTCATTTATTGACCTTGTCAATTATACAAGAAGTTCATGAAGAGTTAATTTAAGATAATCACACCTCTAACAAGCCTCTTAAGTAAGGTTATGAATTGACCATAGATAAAAAGTATTAATATTACAACAATCTAAATGTGATGTCACTTGTGATTACGTGACAAAACTACCCAAATTTAAATCACCCTTTGGGATACTAATTAATGCTTTTATGCTTCAAATTGGTTGATCTATTTTGTATTGATATATGAAATATTTAAAGACATGAGAGTTGAAATTGAATGATACAAAATGCTAATTCTGAAGAGGGATATGTTGGGTGTGAAATTATTGTTTTGAATATTAATTTCATTATTATTAGAGATAATGTGGTTATTAGTTACTTTGATTCATAAAAGAAAATTTTACTCAAATAGATAATGTGATATATATTTAGTATATAGTAATTTCTTCATTAGATATAAATTAAGATAAGATAATATGATGGTGTACTACTTTAATTGAAAAGAACATGTGGTTTCACTCACAATATTATTTATAGGAGGTGACACAATCTTAAAAGAAATAATGATTATACTATTAAATAATCTAGAATCAAGATACTTGATATAAAATATGACTATAGAAAAAGTAGTTATCAATTATATATATTACATCAAGGTAGGTTGTATATACATTTGTAGTGTGAGGCACATGGCAAGTCATCTGATTGATAAATTGACAATAATATGTTAGGTTTTAGGCCAACGAGGATTAAGAATGAAGGGTTGAATTGATTTGCCTTTTTCTTTCTCTAAAAGATTTTTCTCCGAGGTATCTTTATCACTCTCTTAATGGGCTGATCCTTAATGGGATGTGATTATGGATACACTACTTTTATAGTTTGGTATTGGCCTACATTCATTTTCTAAGGATAATCTTTTCCCTTTGATTCCACTAATTGATTGCTTAGATTACAACCAATGATTTCATAGGCTCAACTTTCTCAAGATTTCACCTATAAACCTTTTTTAGATTCATGGCTCTATGAGGTCCTCCACTGATGTTTTCACGAGATAGCTCCCTAAATGATCAATTAAATAATCATTGTTCTTAACTCACATATATATAAAATGATATCATCGTAGATATGTCTGGAAGGTATGCATTGGATGCTCAAATTTATTGCAATAGTAGACGACAAATACTTGGAAACTTGAAACATGTCTTTTTGTTATTTTTGTCAATTAGTACAATAACTTGAAGTCATATTGTTAAGCTCAATTTGAAAATAAAAAAATTTTTAAATTTATTTCTTGAGGTAATTCCTTTTGAATCAATGAGAAACTAATCGAACAATTATTTATCTTTCTTTAAATGCACTATGTGAATATCACTAAACAAAAGAAGAATATGTGGAAGAATATATATGGTCATTGATGATTTTTTATTCTCATTAGAGATCAATAGTATTTATAGATCAATCAGGTGCAAACTATTCACATATTTTCTCAAATCTCTAGTAATTAAATTCATTTAAAATATGATTAAATTCAAAGCTTAGGTGAATCTAATATAATATGCCCTTTTGCTGATGTAGATATCCTCTAAGGAAACCAACACGTAAGTATTTTAAGATTTAACATTTGTATATGATAGAAATTGGCTCAAAGAAACTCAATAAGAATATAATAAGATGTATTGTAAGTACAACATGACATGTCTTATGAAAGTAATGATTTCTCACTTAAATCTTATCCGAATTCAATAAAACATGATATGAGATATAAGTAGACTTCGTGAACTTCAATCTCAATATTTCAAATCATAAAATATTTATCAAGATTGATATGTATGATTTTTGAGATTTTTGACATATATTCAATGTATATTCATAAAATCTTGTTCAACAAATTCAACACTCGATTGATCATTTGATTGATTCAATATTTAAATCATTCAATTGTTATAAAGTAAAGTCATGGGTCTGTAGATACTTCAATAAGTTTTCATACTTATTTTTCACTTTATCTTAACTTGTTGATTTATTTAATTAAATCACTACTCCCTTGATTGTCATTATTTTTACATATAATAATATTTTCACATAACAACATATAATATGATAGATTTTTCATGATCATATGATTCAACTACTTAGATTCATATCATGAGAATTTCATTTATTGATTAACTTTTCAATTGCATGTTTGAGATCATGACTATAAGAGTTTATTATTAGTTTCAAATGGACTAAATGAGTCTTTTTTGATAAATTTCATTCAATTGCCTATACCAATAGGATATAATATGATCTTTGTCAATGTAAAGTATTTTTGAATTAATCAATGTTCTTACTAATTATAATTGATAGAAATGTAAAAGAGGTAATGATCATTTTGATGACTATCACAGTTATATTTTAAGAACCATTAAGAGACATTGTCATATATCATGGTATTATATTTATTGGGTGACTTTAGATGACATTGTTCTTTGAACTAAAGATACAATTAAAATTTTTAACAAGTTGATACCCACATTGAAATGATCAATTAGAGTCTATTAATGATATGTTAGAGGAACCCATCAAATATGTCATAATAAATTAAATTAATCTTCTTATTGTCATCCAATTGTCATTTGATTTACACCAAAGTTAGTAATGAATTACTCACTAGAGTTAGTAGATCAAAGGATATTAGTGCATTGTCTAAAATGCATCGATTTGTTTGGACATGGTTTGCTCACTCAAAATAAGGCATGTGATGCAATGGTACAAATGACAAAGTATTGAAGATTTGAAAAATACACAAGTAGTATAAAAAATAGAAATAAATAATAAATTGATTTAACGTTGAATTTTTTAATAAATTTTTATTTGGGAAATTAAGTCATTATATTTCTGAACTCAAATTATTGCAATTTTTGGATTCTTATTTCACTTCCTCTTCTACTTAACTTCATAGTTTCAATCAATTGTTAAAAAAAGAGATATCCCCACTATCATCATTTGAAGTTAAATATATTTTTGCATCATCTGTTGTAAAAGTTACATAGATGAGGAGATTTATAGAAGACACAAACATAGAACAATCAAATGTTACGAAAATCTATTGTAATAATAAGTCAATTATATCAATGACTAATAATTCCGTATTTAATAAAAGGACAAAATATATTAAAAACACTCATTTTGTTCAAGATCAAGTTACTAAAAATTTAATTGAGATGAAGTTTACTCAATAAAGGACTAAGTTTCCAATATATTTATTAAACTTTTAAGTTATCACAATTTTGTCAAATTTTGTGAATCACTTGATATCACTAGTTTTACATTAAGGGGGAGTGTTGAATGTTGATGCTACACGACTAAAGTCAGAGCTGACGAAAAAGTCAACATGTGATGTCCGGTATAAACCTTTTGTAGGCTGAAGTGAGTTGACCCACATGAAACTTAATTTTCTCTTTTTTAATTATATCATTTCTCTTCACTATCATCCTCTCTTTTGTGCCCTCTATACATTATTTTTATCTTTTATTGAAAAATAAATTCGAGAAATGTTCTTCTCTCTGCTCCTCTTACTCATTTACTCCAGCCATATTTTCCATCGTTTTTACTGAATTTTATCCTCGCCTCGCTGACTAAGGAAACGGCCTGAGTTTGGAGAAGCAGGTAGAGAGAAGAGACGAAGAAGGAAAAGCAGGTTGGAAGAAGACGAAGCCGGTCCCCACCCCGCCCGAGATCTCCAAATCTGGGCCGCATATGTCTCACTAATCACGGCGGCGTGGCCGGCACGGTACGAGGGGGCGCTAGAACCGGCGGTTCTCTCTGTTAAAGCCGCAGCGGCGGCCCACGGCGGGTCCCGGCGGCCATTGCGCCACCTGGGTGGGAGAGCCGACCTGTCTGTCCCCTCCCTCTCTCGCTCTCTCTCTCTCTCTCTCTCTCTCTCTCTCTCTCGCTCTCTCCCCCGCCGCCGTTGCGTGAATGATTGGACTTTCGGGGGTGGAATTCCCACGAACGATTCTGGCGAGTGGGAAACGCTGACTCATCGTGTTAGGTAGCGTTGACTGGTTGGGGATGGGGGTGGGGGGTGTCAAGATGCTTCCTTCCACCAGTTCTCGTCGTCGACCCCCCCTCGACTCTGGCCGGACGGATGGCGGCGCCTAACCTCGGCTTTCCGTCTTCCTCTTCCACGATCTTCATCTGACCGAGAGGCCTCCACCGCAGGCTCATTCGGTATTTGACTTGCAGGTCTCATTATCGCCTCGCCGGGGATGAAGCCTTCTTCTTCTTCTTCGCCGAATTCAACGCTGGCTACGGTGGAGAAGATCGCTCTGGTTCTGCTGCCGCTGACCTTGGTCGCCTTCATCTGCGCCTTCAACTTCCCAGACCAATTCCGCATCGAGAGGCTAATCAGCAGAAGATCCGATATTTCTCCGCCCGCCGGCGATGGGGCGACCTCCGCGCACACGCCGGAGTTCCGGCTGCTCATGGGGATCCTCACGGTCGCCGACCGCTACGAAGCCCGCCACCGGCTTCGCCTCCTCCACGCCCTTCAGCCCCCCGTTCCGGCCCGGATCGACGCCAGGTTCGTCCTCTGCAACGTCACCGGCGAGGAGCACAGAATTCTGGTGGCCCTCGAGATCATGCTCTACGACGACGTCATCATTCTCAACTGCTCGGAGAACATGAACAGCGGCAAGACCTACGCCTACTTCTCCGCCCTGCCGGAGCTCTTCTCCGGCGAGCAGGAGCCCCCCTACGACTTCGTCATGAAGACGGACGACGACACCTACTTCCGCTTCCCGGAGCTGGTGGAGTCCCTCCGGCGGCAGCCGCGGGAGGACCTCTACTGGGGCCACGAGCACCCCGCCGGCGAGAACAACCCCCTCTTCATGAGGGGAATGGGCTACGTTCTCTCGTGGGACCTGGTGCGGTGGATTGCGGAGACCAACGTCACCCGGAACCACACCGCCGGCCCGGAGGACGCCCTCGTCGGCGAGTGGCTGCGCGCCGGCGGGCGGGGGAAGAACGTCTACAGCACCCAGGGAGCCCGCCTCAACTACGACGACACGAAGCCGGTGATGTACGATTTCCCCTACCCGCCGTGGACTTTTGTGCCCAACACCATCGCCGTCCACCGGCTGAAGGACCGGACCAAGTGGGCGACGACCCTGCGCTACTTCAACGCCACCCGGGGCCTGAGGCCCTCCAAGTTCTACCACCTTCTGAACTGAGCTGACCAGAAAGCTCGGTCGGGCATCGGGCCATCCGTCGATCTTAGATCGCCCCCGGAGATGTATGATATTTTTCACCCAGGGAGCTCATGCCCTCTAAGGGTCAACGCCTGGCTTCTCATCATTGCAAGCGGGAAGCGGAGCGAATGAAGAATAGGGCAAGACGGAAAAAGCTGCATGGTCAACGCCTGGTGCAGGGGGAGTCATCAGGCGTGGGTGCCAGACATTAAAACTATATATAGTAAAATAAACGCCTTCTGCCACCTGAACGCACTACACTAATGATTCAGGGCCTTCCGGCGGCATAAGCGCCGCCGCCTCGCAGGCCCTTTGGGGAACGGCAGAGCCGCTCTGAGGTTTCAGGCCCGCCACGGGCCACGAAAACGCCGGCGACGAGCTCCTCCTGCCTCTACGAGCGGGCCGGGAGGAGCAGCCGCGCGGAGAAGGCGGCGATGGGCGTCCTCACGGAGCGATTGCCGCCGTCTTCCTTCCAAGTCAAATGCCCGCTCACCCACCCTCGCCGTCCAGCCTCCGCCGCCGCCGTTCTTCCGACAAACCTGACGGTCAACTTGAACTCCACCGTCTCCCCATCCCTGCCGTCGAAGCACAGCTTCTCTGGCTCGACGGCGGCCGTGTAGCCCTCCGGCGCCGCTACCTCCGCGACGTAAACCGCCGCCGCCGCTCCGCCGTCGACCCTCCTCAGCCGCCTGTAGAAGGCTACCTCCCCGTCCGCCGCCGCCGCCTCTTCCTCCACCACGAAGCCCGGGTAGTTCGCTCCCCCGTCGCCCTTCCTCCGCCGACACCTCTCCAGGGAAGCGCTGACCGGGGTCGTCCTCCTCCCCCCGGTCATCACCCTCACCTGCTCCTCCGTGTAGTTCAACCCGCAGACGAAGAAGTCAACGTAGTCTTCCAGCTCGGCGGGGTAGACCAGCCCAGGGTCCAGCGCTGCCTCCGGCCGCATGTGCCCGGCGCCCATGTCGAAGGGTCCCGCCGCCCGCCGGGTCGACTCGTCTCGGATCGCCGCCGCATCCGCCGAAGCCGTCGTCATGAGCGCCGACTTCATCACCCCCGGCGCCCAGCTGGGGCGCGCCGCCCTCATCAGCGCCGCCACCCCGGACACATGGGGGCACGCCATAGAAGTTCCCGACATCATGTTGAACCCGGTCCGGCGCTGGTCGGACCGGAGACCAGACGGACCGGTCGAGCCGGTCCACGCGGCCAGCACGTTGACTCCGGGGGCGAGGAGATCTGGCTTCAGGATGCGCGCGACCGCCGCGTTAGGCCCGCGGGAGGAGAACGACGCCACCACGGGCGCTGGACGGCCCAGATCCGTCCCCTCCGAGAAGATCGCTACCGTCGGATCCCTGCTGCTCGCGATGTACCTCTCGATGGACCTCGCCTGGGACTCACCGACGGCGACGGTGGGGATCACGTGAGGCTCCGCGATGATCCCTGCGGGGTCCACATCTCCGTGAGCGATCACCATCGCCGCCGCGCCGCCGCGGCGGAAGGCGGCGCCGGCCCCGAGCCTGGACGTGTTTCGGGCGGCGGCGCGGAAGAAGACGGCGCACCCTTCGACCTCTCCCGGGGTGACCGTTGCGGCGGAGCAGAGGCGGAGGCGCTGATTCCGCCGCTTGCGGGGGTACGGGAAGGTTATCGACGTCCCTTCAACTCTCCTCTCGCCGTCGCCGAGGACGACGACCGCCGGAAAACTACGATCCATGCTGCCGGCGCCGACGGTGAGGATCCAAGGAGGAGCGTTGGATATGCTCCCCGGCCGCGGGCCGCCGTTGCCGGCGGAGGATACGACGAGGACGCCGGCCATGGTGGCGCGGAAGGTGGCGATGGAGAGGGCGTCGAGGTGGTACGCCGGCGCCGGAGAGGACGACCCCAACGACAGGGATAAAATGTCGACGCCGTCGGCCACGGCCCTGTCGATCGCCGCCACGATGTCCGATACGAGGCAGCCGGCGGGCCAGCAAACCTTATAGACGGCGATCCTCGCCTTGGGGGCCATCCCCCGGGCGACCCCGCCGGCGAATCCCTGGAATCCGGCGCCGCCTACCGTCCCGCCGGCGGCGATGGACGCGACGTGCGTGCCGTGCCCGTCGGCGTCTCGGGCAGACAGGAAGTCACCGGCGGAGAGCGGGGGGAGGGACGCCGCGAGGTAGCCCCCGTAGAAGGACCGAGCGCCGACGAGTTTGCCGCTGCAGGAGGAGCGGTTGAACCCGGGGCCGTCTTCGCACTCCCCCTTCCACCGGCGCGGCGCGGGGCCGAGGTCGCCGGGGTCGGCGAAGCTGGGGCTCTCCGGCCAGATTCCGGTGTCGACTACGCCGATGACCGAGTTGGAGGCGAGGTCGGAGAGCTGGGATATGGACGACCAGGGAGAGTCGAGCCCGAGGAACGTCGGAGACCGCGTGGTGTGCGGGCGTAGCACGGCGTCGGGCCGCACCGCCAGGACGCCGGCGGAGGCCCTCACCCCGCGGGCCTCCGCCGGCGTGAGCCTCGCGGAAAACCCATGCACGATGGTGCTGTAGACGTGGATTTGGAGCGGAAGAGGAGAGGAGGAAGAAGAAGAAGAAGAAGAAGAAGAAGAAGAGAGGATGGAGGAGTACCAGGAGAGGTGGGAGGGGAAGAGGGAGGGCTTCAAGGAGGGGTCGACCAGGACTATGAGGGTGGTCCTCTCCTCCGCCGGCGACAGGCGGAGGGAAGCCAGGAGGAGGAGGAAGACGGCGGCGGGGCGCGGCGGGAAGGGCATCGCCGTGGCTGTGTTTTAAAAAAAAAGGGCGTCCTCCTCTTCGACTTCTCCAGGCCTATTTAAAGCCATGCACCGCCGTTCTCCGGCGAACCCCCACGTTAAGCGCCGTCCGTCCGATGAGCGATCGACGGCGCTGCTGCGGCCCCCGCCGAGATCATGACGGATTTAATTCTGACGGTACGGTGCGCCGTGGAGCACGAAAAGCGAGGATGGCGTGAACAAAAAAAATGGACTCAGGAATACCCGAAGGTTCTGCATACAGAAGGCGGTGGCGGCACCTCTTCCTCCGCCGTCGACCGGAGCAGCTGGCGGCGGGTGAAGACGCCGACGGGCCTCGAGCCGGCGCTGTGGCCGGGGTCGAAGATACTGCCGGACCTCACGACGACGACCATCTCGTACCTCTTCTGGATGAGGAGCTCGATGACCCGGCCGGTGGACGTCGACGTGGTCACGCACGGCGGCGGCGCCCTCATCGCCGCCGAGAGCGGCGCATCGAGCTGCACCATCGCCGCCAAGCTTTGAGAAAACCACGCCGACCGGAGCTCGTCGAGGGGGGGAGGGAGGAAGACGAAGACGGTCGGTGGGTACCTCGCGGCAGTCCTCCCGGTGGACGATCCCCACGCAGCTGCCCCAGTCGTCGACGATAGGGACGGCGGCGTCCCGGTAGAAGCGCATGGCGACCTTCCTCAAGCTCAAGCCGGCGCGCAGAGGGTTGGCTTCCTCGAACGGGGTCATGTGCTTCTCGATGGGATCCTCCAGCGAAACCTGCGGATGGGATCGTCGGGAAATCGGCCGGGCTTTCTAAGCAGAAGACGCAGGCAGATGAGACTGACGGACCTCGACGAGGACGCAGGGGCTGAACAGAGAGCCCGTGAAGCCGGACAGGGCCTCGAGGCGAAGAGCAACCTGCAAACCAGGAGGAGCACACCATTTCAAACCAGGAAGGCCCTCCAATTTATGAGGAGAACGGGGAGACTCAGTACCATGCCTCCCCTGCTGGTCCAGGAGCTCCACTTGCCCCTCCTGACGATGCTTGAGAGAATCTGCTTGGCGACGTCGACCTGAAGAAGGAATTGATCTGGGTGGGACTCACAAAATGGTAGCAAAATGCCATGCAAATGGGAAGAACAGGGGGGTTAATTTTACAGATATATCAATAAATTGATTGTATGGGTGAAGAAGGGGCTGGATTTTAGATCATATGATACTTTAAAATTTGTGGGTATTCTCCTGGAATTGTTTAAGAAATGGCCCTCTGGATCAAGGAAACTGTATAGCCTGATTATATGTATTTTTTCTTTTTTCTGAATCATTGATGGGGGAAACTGGTACCCGGTGGCTGTTCATCGCCGCCTCCATTAGAAGCTCATCAGCTTCTCCCTGGGCAACGGGAGAGATGGACCCGGCTGAATCAGACCACATGCGGCCGCGCAAGCCCTGGACCATGTGGAAATCCCCTTCCGCTGCAAACTCGCGCATCATAGATAGGAAGAGGTGCGGCTTTGGCCTCAGGCCCGCGTTCTCTCCGGCCAGCTTGAGGATTTCCCCGAATATGCACAGGGCATCTACGGGACAGAAAACAATCTGGCGTCAGCAGCTTATACTGAAATATTCTAATGATGGGTAAGGGCAGATCGAAAAGAAAATGATGAGAGTTTTAAGGCCAGAAAATAATAATTGTATATATTGTACAGACAGATGAGGAACATGATGGGAGGGGCTGAGTTTTGATGCTAAATTGGATTTGAAAGTTCCTGAGATCTCAATATTCCAAGTATTTTTGTTGAATTCTGTGGAATCGTGAAACATATACAAAATTATCCAACGTATAACTTTTTCAATTCCTACAGATTTGAATTTAATATGCTCTGATAATAAACGTTTTACTTCTTGACAACATGCCCCCAACATAGACAATTCAGGATAAAAAAAAGGTAAATTTATGAAATTCTCTGAGGAAAATGATGTCGATTGAATCATACATTAGCTGATCTACATCTGATCTCCGTGAAAATGCCGAAAATGAATGGCCATCAAATGGGCTCTATTGGAATTGTAAGTAACAAAAGCACCACAGTAAGATTAAGAAAACATCAGAAAGCACACCCTTTGTTGATCCGCAACCCAAGAAAGCATCAACAATTGCAGTGTATGCAACTCTATCGAAGACAACTTTAGGTGACGACTTCATTTCCATCACAATTTCCTGAACTGAAGGCAGGTCCTTCATGCTCCCAAAGCCCTAAAAAAACAGCAAGCTATACAATCAGGACTCAGAGAAGCAACTAAAGTGTGATATCGAATATGAAATTCTAATTGCAAACTAGACAACCACATACATCAGGATCAAACCCAGAAAAATGGATTCAGGGATATTATTATCCAGGTCTGCAGTTCTCTTGCGCTCTATGCCTACTAAGTCATGCAGTCAAGTTCGCTAACAATAATGAAACATATGAGAAGAGGAAAAGTTCTCAAATTCATGGCAGAGTATACCTGAAGCAATGTGGTGTAAGTGACTGTGTCTGGAAAGAGATCCGTGTTATTAGCTTTCTCTCCTTCTTCCTGAAAGAACTCAAGACCATCGATTCACGAACTATTTATTTCCAGAGAAATTCTTTCTTCAAAGCACAAATTATACGGTCTTAAAAGGGTATATTTCTAAGGAAAGCATTTTCTTGACCTTCATTTCCGCCAGCAATCCCATTGCCACGTCCATTCTTCTGGACTTGACACACGAGAGGATCAGTGTGTTGTAGGTTAGCTTGTCAGGCTTCAACCCCTGACGCAATATCTCATCACGTACAGCCAATGCTCCAAGAGGAAAGTCGGTGTTTGTGTAACCCTGAGAAAAAAAATTACTTGAAAGATGACTACTGATGAAGCTGTACATAATCCATGATCGCTACTGCAACCTGAAGAGTTCTATAGCAGGAGACGCCCCCCCAGAACAGGGAACAAGGAAAAGAGAAATGCTTGCTGTAGTTAATATGAGGTGAGAGATATTAAACCTTAATTAATAAGTTGTACAAGAATATTGAGTGGCCCTCTTCACGGAGGACAACTCTGTAACGCGCAAGAAGACCATTGGCACGACGCATATCCCCTGCACTAAACAGTGGAACCTGGCATTACAGAACAGTCAGAATAAAAAAAAGGCAGCTGGTTGGCGAACCCAGCTGCCTTTGGATAGCATGCCGTCGCTCAATATATATATATATATATGTGCCTGTGGCTAAATGTTGCAAGTCTAAACAGTTTGACCTACTTGTTTCGATTTGTTTGTGGCTTCCTGGACCATGAAAATACGAATAGCAGTCTATGTTGACCCATAAGTGACTGAATGAGACGGTAAGAGTAATTTCTTCACAGGAGAACGTCAAGAAAGTGTACTGGTTTTCAATGGTGCTTAAACATCGTACCCAGTAGAGGAGCATGCATGGGCTTAGTAAATATGTAAACAAACGTCACCAAATTTCACGAAGGCAAAGAATATTCTTGATTTGAGCTTTCCGTTCTTACCTATAAACAATAAAAATGGAGGAGGCATGCGAGATAGTGAACTCGGGCTAAAGAAGGTCGAATTCTATGAGGTCTCAACATAGAAGTGGGTGGGGGAGCTTTCCTATTCAATCACAAATTAAAGTTTATGCGCATATGTTGAAAGGAAATGGAGGAGTTTCCAAAAAACAAAAAAAGGCAGATATGTTTATCAGAGGGTAACGAATCTTGAGTGGATTATTTTGATCGTCATAGAACTTTGTTGGGTATCCTCCTGCTTTTTCAGACTTTCTTTATATCTGAATGAGCTCATCCAGTCACCCTGAGGCAATGCAAGCAGGCCAAGTTTTTTATGTTCTTCTCAAAGAAAAACCTCGACGGATCCATTCATGAGTGATCGAAAATTGGTTAAATCCATTCATGAGGTTAAATTCCGTATCCATATATCATTTACTTTTTTTTTTATTTCAATTACATGGAATGACGAGGTGTGAGAACTCGGAATGCAACTATATGGGGGTATCGATGGCGAAGCATCATCACTCTCCAAACAGAGAACAGAACCTCTTTCGTAGTCAGAGAATTAAAAGTCAACTTTCATGATTAAGTCAAGAACACACTAAGATGGATGATTCCAGTCCTGAAGAATGGGAAACGATGGCATCTATTCTTTGAACCAACCTGATTCAAGCAAGGCATTCAACAGACCATAGATAAGATGTGAGGACAGCTTTGGCCTCCCTGCAGCTGTACCCCGCTCTATAGATTCAAGTATTTGAAACGCTTCGTCGATTCTTCCTGCTTTGCCCAAACCCTAACCGAGAAATTGGAAAAAATTAGCATCGGCGATTCGGACGCAGTGCTCATACAGAAATAATTCCCCAGTAAGAAGGAAAAGAAGAGAGGCGCCGACGAAATTACACTCTCCAATCCCAAAAATACCTTTAGCAGCGTTGCAAAGGTGATGTTATCCACCCCGCAGCCATCTGGTTTGGCCATCTCCGAAAAGATCCCCAAAGCCGCGTCCACATTGCCACAGTGAACGCAGGCTTCCATGACCGCGTTCATCACGATCGTGTTCAGCTTGCCGTGTCGTTTCTTCGCCACCTTCACTTCCTCGAAAATCTGCGGAAATAGACCACTTCCCTTACAGAACCATTAAAGACGGACGACGGGCGTGACAGCGACAACCATGGCCGAACGGGAGGAAAACAAACCTGGTGCAGCTGCCTCCTGCGGGTGAGTTCGGCGATTCGCGACGTCAGCCTCCGGAGATGAAGATTGGGAGGCTGGCTCTGAGGCTTCGGGGAGGTCTTCACAAGACGCTGGCGAGTGGAGAGACGGCAGAACGGCGCCGTCCGTGCAGCAAAGAAACGGGCCCGCATGCCCGCGCAGGCTCGCGAACCGTAACTTCGCACAATCAGGGCTCCCTGGGGGTACGACGACGGCCCCAGCGCGAGACGGTGCTCCTGCATCGCTGCCGTCGCTGGAGCAGATCGCGCGAGGGCGCCAGTCCATCGCCCGGCGAGAGGAGGATGGAAGAGCTGCCCCCCAACGGATAACGTGGGGGCGCCCGGCGCAGTGCGCCAACGCTCGACTACGCTCACATCCGGTGAACCTAAGCCATCAATAACCACCTCCCAACGTCAATCTCTCCTTCCCTTGGAAAAAAAATAAAAATAAGGCCCACATTTTCTGAGATTACCCACTTTTAAAAGTAATTTGACTTTTTTCAATCTCATATATCCAAACCCAACGGAGAGGTCAACGGGTTGACGACGTGTCCACGACTCCATCCGCTAGGGTTTCATCTGCGCAGGTAGATCAACGACAGCATCCGTGGAGACCCTCTGAAATGAGCAATCAATACAGCAAGAACAGACGCGCACGCAGAAGCCCCGCGAGGCGCGAGGCCGAGTTCTACAGGGGAGGGAGCGGCGGCGGCTGCAGTCTGGAGAGCGAAGAACTGGTAAATGACCCCGTGAGACGTCGCAAGCTTATTACAGAGAGAATAACAAGTAAGAATAATATCACATAAACCGCCGACGCCGCCGTCGCCGCCGCCGCCGAGAAGCCCCTGTCGCTGTACAGACCTGTGAGGCCGCCGGCGCGGCCGCCACTCCGCCGCCCCCATGCTCTTTGGGAGGGCGGGAAGGGGGGGAGGGCGGTCAACCAATCGGGGAGGAGGTGGGGGCCGGAGGACCCATCGGGCGGTCAATCCTCCAGCTCGACCAGCTGGGCCTTCCTCTTCTCGGCGGCCTGCTTGCGGATGAAGATGCCCCACCGCATCGCCGCCTTGATCTTGAGCCACCCGACGACGGCCTTCCCGGAGGAGCGGCCGCGGTCCTCCTCGTCGAAGCCGTAGTTCTGCAGCGGGGACGGCGAGGCGAAGGAGGAGTAGTAGCCGTCCTCCGCCAGGGAGCCGGCGCCGGCGCCGCCCATGCTGAAGACCCGCAGCAGGTTCTGCATGTCCTCGTTCTCCAGCAACTCGTGGCTCTTCATCCGGATCTCTTCTTCGGAGGAGAAGATGTCCTCCACGCCGCCGTGGCCCTCGCGGCGGGGGGCCCAGCCGTCGAAGCCCCCGCCGCTCGGGGCCTGCAGGGACGGCGCCACGTGCTGGCCCATCAGCAGCCCCCGCCGCCGCCACCGCCGCCGCCGCCGTCGTCGTCCCTCCGAAAATGCGGGGCCTGCTGGGAGGAGGGGCCTGCAAGGTGGTGGTGGCCCTGCGCGCTGAACTCCCCGCCGCCGTCGTCATATCGGTGGACGGCCGACTCGGGCGGCACCATCTGTTCTTGGTGACCGCCGGCGTATCCCCTCAGATCCTCCTCGCCGTAAGCCGCAGAGACCCCGACTGCCAAAGAAACGACGTCAGATCGCCGCCAATCAGACCAGCTCCTCCTTCCTCTCCCTCTCTTCTTTCTGGGTCTGTTCTACACTCACACAGTAGAGAGAGAGAGAGAGAGAGAGAGAGAGACAGACAGACAGACAGACAGAGACAGAGAGGGGTGGTGGGATCACCTCCAATGCCCAGGGTGGGGTCCATTTGAGCGTGCTGGGGAGCTGGGACAGGACCGGGAAGAGAAACCTGCTGCTCATAGGATGGATAATTCATAGACGGTGCAGCGGGAGCTTCCACTAATCGGGAAGCGGCTGCCCTCTTGCTCTGCTTGGTGTTCAGCAGCGCCTTGCCGTCGTATTCTATGACGTGCATCCAGTTCTCATACGCCTTCTTCACCAGTGAATCCACGAAAATCTGCTGGAAAAAAAAAAAGCTTCATTGATCAGAACACCCTTCTCAAGAAGCTTCACTGATCCGTTCTGGTCAATCCCAAAGTCCAATCCTTTCAGCAAGAACAAGAGCCGAAATAATATAAAAATTGCAGAGTAATCAATCATCTGGGCAAACCAATAAGCCTTCCCTTCGTTGACCAGTCACACCAAAAGGGCACGATCAGATTAACGGATCAGAGCTAACTACTCCGTGGGTTTTCTTAAAAAGGAAATAATTAAGCCGAGTCCACCTTCTGAACAGAGCAAAAATGGGCATCTGCTGATGAGGAACAGCGAAAAGGGATGCAAAGCTGACCTTCTGAGTGTCAGGAAGACTTTCTGCGGAATGATACTGGCCACTCGCAATCAGCCCACTAAATTCATATATATTATTGAAGACGACGCCGACGTTCCTCGAATCATCAGGATAGTAGACGTAAAGCTTTCCACTCAAGACGCAAGTCTTAGCGTGCTCGACCAGGCTGTCCCACATCTTATTTGACATGCCACTTCCAAGTATCTACAATCAATCAATCAAAAATTAAAATAAAAACGGCAGTTAGAACAATGCAAACGAAAAAAAAATGCATTAATAATAAAGAAATCCAAGAACCATACGTACATTCCGCAATTTTTGCGAATCTCTGACTACGTAGCGCAGAAAATCCTCGACTGTGTAGATGTCAGCCTTGTTCAACCTCCTGTGAAATGACCCATCTTTCCCAATTTTCTCCAATCTCCAGACCTCATCCTTCAGTGCGGGTGGATAGTGCTTCTTGTACACTGCAATTTGTAAGAATAACATTTTTTTTTTGGGGTCCATAGAACAAAATAAATCTCGTATGAAAATGAAAGTCATGCAGAGAGGGCATACATTCTCCACGATGATCCTTAACGGTGAATGCTTCGGTTTTTGCCTCACGAATGCGAACCCCTTCGCAGAAGCCTGATGCAACTTTCAATCCTAGCCTGAATTTCCTGCTCCGTATCCAGCTCGAATTGTCGGTAAATGTGAGATCTCCAATGGTTCCCACACCTTCCTTCAAGGAAACTTGAAGATCTCCTGTCAGGAGAGGCCTTTTCCCTTCACGCTCTTTCACAACGTGGCTTTCAAAGTCTTCCTCCGTCCAGTTATCATCATCTTCATTGTTAAAGTCCCCCTCGAGCACAACAACGTCCAATTTTGCGGATGATTCGTTTCCTGAGGTGACAACGCGCCCTGTGTTTGCATCAAGCAGGACAACGTGGATTGCGGCTCCCTGTTCCCCTTCCACTTTGCCTCCTGTGAATAAGGGTAGAGACAGCCGGGTCCTGAATTGGAGCTGTAGATTCCTGCCATCGGGTCCTTCAATTCTTTTTGGAGAAGCCCTGGATCAAGTGAACACGGTGTTGGCAGTCAGATGGCGTAGCTTGATGAGAGTTTATGACGCCAAAGGAAAAACAAAGTATCCTAGTATGCATGGAATGTTAACTCAATGATCCATGGATATTATTACCTATGCTTACATGACACTGAAAAAAAGCTTGAGATAACAAAAAGACGCATCAAAGGAGTGATTTGAAAACAGAATTGGATCATATTCCCACACAGAATTACAATTTCTATATAGTGACTTGAAAATAATAAAATTCAAATACACACCACTTTAACACCTGAGTGGGCGACCAAAACATGCAGTGAATGGGATAATACTGCAGCCTAAATTTGAGAAAATTTTACCCGTCATACAAAGAGTTTAGTATTCTTGATTCAGAACATGAATCAAGAATACAACTTACTGTCCCAAAATGAACGAAAAAGAAATTAACCGTCATAACATCTCTGTGCAGAGCTAATCTGCAGTGCACGATATGGCATATACAAGAGCTGTGAAAGAAAGCAGGGGAAAAAAAAAGGGAAGGACACAAAATGATAGAAATCGAAATAAAGAATAAAGAAGTAAAGAAAAAAAATATAGGCAGAAAGATGTCGTTCACCGAAACAAATCGCAGCATTAAGCGATGATAAGAAGGAAAAAAAATCTGAGTCCACAAAATGATCAATGAGGTTTCTGACATTAAAGATTCCCAGTCCAAAAGGAAACGCAAAGATGCCATTCACCGAATGATCAACATTTGCAATCTATTCAATGGTCATGCGGTTTATGAACTAATGCCCTTTTATCAATGAGAAATCCAACATAATGGAAAAAAGCAATAAACAGAAGACCAGTGGGCCCCCAGATACTAAGCAAAAGTAATATTTGGGCACACTTTCTCAACTTTTCAACGAATGTTTAAGCAGATATTTTCCAGGAAACTTGACTGAATTTAAAGTTTTCATAATCTTTAACTGTTTAGCGAAACCAGAAGAAACCAAGATTCATTAAACGACAAATATGAAACGAAATGGAGAGCCCCTGAATAAGAAAAGACACAAGAAGAGTATTTATAAGATGAAAGTATAAGATAGACTGCACAAAAGAAATTGTCAATCAGAAAGTTAAGACTCCATCATATCTCACGTAATGAAACAACCAGAATATCGTCTGACTTCCAGTTCCGAAGCAATACAAGCAGGCAAACTATATAGTGTAGAACTTGTTTCCACAAGATTGACATTTCATTTATCCATGCAAAACACTTTGCTGTTTTTGTGCTCATTTCTACCAGATAATGGACATTAAGATTCCCTTTTTACTCCATGGACAAGAATTCAAAACGTATTGAGATCTATAAATCATCTAACGTATACAAAATCAGAGAAAGTCATCCGTTTCTCTGAAAACACCAAATTTCTCTTAGATTTGACTCTTTAAAAGAATAAAAATAAAAAAAATCTGAAAATATTTAACCGCAGGAAAAACGAGAAAGGACATATCACCTTCCATTGAGCCTGGCAGGGCCCAGTTTTGCCAGAGCACGCTCCACTTCTTCACTGACCTATTCGGAATGGATTGAACACATAAAGACCAGATATAAAAAATATAAAAAAATTAAAACTCTAATACAACATTCTGTAATCCCAACAGTTAAAAACAATGTCAGGCATTGATAGGACCTTAGACTATCCCACAAACTAGGTACATACCATTAATTTGTATCAAGATGAAGCATTAACAATTCAACAATAATCATTAAAGCGAGATCATCATACCACTCTGCGAAGCACAGGCTCCAAAGATGAACAAAGCTTTTGCAGGCTATCAACCTTCAGTGCTTCCACAATGACACTGCCCAATAACGCATATCTTAATATTGGCATGATAAGGAGGTAATACGAAGGGGAAGAAGCAAAAGGAAAACTGAAATAAGCAGGCAACCACATACTATCACGATCACAATAGGGCTCGTCGATACGGACAACAATTAAAGAGTTAAAAAAATATTCTCCCAAATAATACCACCTTTCACAGCTCGAAATAAGGAGAGGAATCAAAGGCAGAATACAGAAAAATACGTGGGAAAAAAAAATCCAGCCAACAACGAATCGTTTACAAAACAGGTAAAATAAACTAAGTTAGGACGAACAAGGATAACCACCATGGAAAAGGCAAAGATGACTGATCGGGTAAAAATCTTAAACTGAACCAGGAACTACGCAATCCCAGCCAATGAGCGACAGACAACATTTGTAAAAGCTTCAGAGCCGCAAAGTACGACACTTTCACTTCGAACACACCCACAAAGAATTCATGTTCGGTCAGCAGTTTGAAACACAACGTTTCTTCATATTATTTTCGTCTGTTCAAGATAATATAACTGTACGCGCGCAGCAGCTAGTCTATATTGGAGAAGGGAGAGTCGGAATAAAAGAGAACCAGAAGAAGGGCAGCGTAGGCGTCAACAGTGGTTCAAATAGTCCTGACAAACCAAAACCCCAATCTTAGACTCGTAACAAAGAACATGTATCCGACACAACATTCCCGACGAAACACTGTCTCTCTTCACGCCATGAGTTTACAAAACATAAATAAATGTTATTGACTTCCTCGATAGTAAGCTACACCCATTTCTAGAAATACACAATGCCCCTTGCAGCATGTTGTGGAACACACTACACTTGAGCAGGAGAAAAAAAGACAGATTTAGAACAAAAATATCGCATATCTCCTCTTCTGCTTTGTGATCGAAGAATTTTCTCAAAAAATTTCTTCTGAGAAGAGCAACGTGCCCACAAGAAAGTCACAAGTCAAAATAGAAAGAAGGTGAAAATTAAAAGACAACGACATAATAGGCGAACCAAGCATCGACGCAAACCTTGCGAGAGCCGGAACCTTCGACCGCTTCCCATCCTGCTGCCTTTCCTCCGCATCGACCTGATCCAGCCCCCGCTTCTCCCTGGTCATCGCACCCGATCTTTCCGGGTACCTACTCTGACGCTGCATACGGAGAACCCCTCGGTGTCTGGGACACGGCCTCTAGATCTGAACTCAAAAACAAATCCAGCGCCAACGGGCCTCTCCCCCAAGAACCCTAAATCCACTCCGGTGGTCACAACGGTACTACCAGCAACACCAATCCCTGTATATACCGAGGCGACAGCAGCTGGGACCGGGCTGGGAGGGGCGTGGAACTTCGGCAGATTCGCAGAAAGCGGCGTGAGATGATTACGAGCTGCTGCGGCGTCTTCTTCCTCCCACCTTTCTCTTCTCTGCCAGAAGAAACAAGCCGCAAGCAGCAGAGCAGCAGCAGCAGCAGCAGGAATCGGCGTCAGGGATTGGGCGTCGCCTCTGCGCAGCACCCTCCCTCTACTACTTTTATCGCCCCACTGCTCCACTGCTCCAGGCGGCTAAATCCCAAAATAGGCGAGGAACAGTCCCCTGCGCCTCTCTCTCCTCTCTCTTGTGGAAGATGCCGATGCTGGATCGAGAGCTCCGCTGCCAGCGGGACCCACCCCCCCAGCGGCCAGTTTTTTTACCGTTTTGACCTGCTGCCCCCTCCGGTCACGCCTCTTAGTTTCACCACCAGTGACTCGACTCTTCCCACAAAGCGTGAATCATATGGACGCGAGCTCCCCCGCCGGACGTTCTTATCGACTCCGCACGGTGACCGGAGCCCCGCGCCGTAATCTCTCTCGTCCGCTCTGGGCGCACCCCCGGCCCCCGAGGGCGCAGCTTTGTCGGCTTCTGCAGGACCGTCGACCGGCGGCGCCCAAACAATGGGGACCCGCCGATGGCAACTTGACGGCTCCGTTACGGAGAGAGAGAGTCCGCCACCAGGGAAAGCTCCACGAAGAAGCGCTCTTCGCTCTGAAACATGAGAAAGTTTCCCTGAAATTCACTCTGTCTTCGCTTTCTACGCGGACTTCACTTTAAACGTTCGCCGCGTGCCCCCCCCCCACCCCCGGCGGCTCCCCGGCGGCGCCGCCGGTCGTCGCCCTCCGCCTCCCTCCCCCGCCCCGGGTCAACTTGGAACCTTCAACTGCGGCTTCCCGGGGAATCGTCGGACTGACTACCCATTTGCCCCCTTCGATCTGCCTCAACTGGGTCTTCCTTCTTTCTCGCGCCCGCAGCGTCCACGTGGCAGAAAAACCTCATCTTTACTCTTTAGACGACGGCGGACGGCAGTGCGCCATTTGGAGACCTGACGAGGCGGGTAAACGGCTTCAAGGTGGGGTCCACCTACTAATTCCGGTCAAAACTCCGCAATGAAAGTCTAGAGAGAGGAGATAGAGAGAGAGAGTGAGTGTGTTGGGGATTATACAATGGGAAAGTGGAGAGTATATATATTGTTAATATATTCATCAATCATTGACTTCACCGAACCATCTGGTGGCGGCGGTTACGGATAAATAAGCGGGTGGTTCGTTTGGGTCGTGGACTAGCTCGACGCTTAGGTGGGTCCCCCCCCCCCTAGAATCCGGGCTCGCTCCGGGCCTGGACTGGTGTTTTCGGGCCTTGTCTTGAAGCCCGGAGCCCGGAAAAAACCGGACCGAGCTGATTGGTGGCCGGGTGATTCCACGTGTTGGTCGGCAATTGGCAGCTTGACATTGGAGTCGACGGATGGCGAATGCCTTCTTCTCCAAGCCGCGGCCCGTGGGAACCCACCCGCCATTCCCGCTTCTCTCGCAGCGATGGACCTGGGGGACCTGAACAAGGTGTGGGAGGTGCGGCCGCTGAAGATGCCCGGCGAGGACGAGGCCCGTCGGATGCTGGAGAGGGTGGCGAAGCAGGTGCAGCCGATCATGCGGAAGCGCGGATGGAAGGTCCCGATCCTTTCCGAGTTCTGGTACACGATTGATTCGTCGCCGTTCTTTTTTTCTCGATGTGGTCATCGTTGATCCGAATTTCTCCTCTTCCTCTTCCTTGATCGCCAAGCAGCCCGGACAATCCCTCTCTGATGGGGCTGAACGAGGGCGGCGGCGCTCATGTGAAGGTCCGGTTGCGGCGGCCGGGGCGAGACTGGGATTTCTTCCCCTTCGAGCACGTTCTCGACACGATGCTTCACGAGCTCTGCCACATCGAGCACGGCCCCCACAACGCCGACTTCTACAGGCTCTGGGACGAGGTTAGGGAGGAGTGCGAGGATCTCATCGCCAAGGGGATCAACGGCACCGCCAAGGGGTTCGACCTGCCGGGAAGGCGACTGGGCGGATTCACTCGCTATCCTTCTCCGCCGCCCCTCCGACAGGCCGCTCTAGTCGCCGCGGAGAGACGCGCGAGAGGGGGCCCTGTCTCGCCGTCGGGACCCCGGCGATTGGGCGGTGACGGCGACATCATGACCGCACTGAGCCCGATTCAGGCTGCTGCGATGGCGGCCGAGAGGAGGATGTATGATGATCAGTGGTGTGCTTCCAGGTCGTCGTCTCATGGGGAAAGCTCGGCGCGCCCCAATGGTCTGAAAGGGGACGATGGCTACTCCAATGTGATGACACAGGGAGGGGGTCATCGTCCTGATGCCCCTCCTCCTCTCGGCTCCCTCCAGCCTCCCGGTGGATCTGCATCAAAGGGCATCTCAGCTTCAGATGAATTACAGTGGGAATGCAACGTCTGCAGCTTACTAAACAAGGTGAATTTTCTCTCGCAGCATTCAATATTTGACCTTACTTTGTTGTTGGGTCAATGTTTCTTGCAACTTTCTTGGTTGATTTCGTTCTATCATTTTTCTTTAATAATATATTTTGTATTATTTTTTTTTCTTGCTCTGCTTCGTCGGTTACCTAATCAGTGCTTCATCTTGCTCATGAGGGGATGAAATTCTTTTTTAAAGTTGCCCGTAGTTTAGAGTGCTATCGTTTCTAAAATAAGTCAATGTCAAAGTAGAATAAGTGACATCCCATGACCAAGTTGTAACCACATGTATCTTAGATACCACATTCTCATTTTTAAATGCCATATTTAAGTTGTTATTTATGACAACTAAAATATTTATAAACTTATGAAGCTCAAGTGATGGGAAAGCGCCTACACTTGATGTTTGCCAATTGACATTGGATGCAAAACAAGGAACAAAAAGACAATGGCCAATATTTTTTTTACAAAAGCAAAAGAGAAGGATGCATAGGGGTCTAGAGCTGTAGGGTCAACACCTATAGCAAAAACAAACATTTATCTTCATAGGTGTTGGCACCCATACATTGGCAGTTCATGCTTGCCTTGAACATGTGTCTATAAAGTCAACAATTAAACGTCTAGCTTGAGAGTCAACACTCATAAGGTACCTATTAAAATCTAGAGTTGAAGAACCTATTAGAAGTACAAATCAACACCCAACCCCTAAGATTATACATTTGAAAAATCGGAATAGCCGGTTTCTTTTGAAATAACAATAAAGTAAAGAAAAAAATAGCCACCTTCCAGTTGTTGATGGGAAAAAAATCAATTATAATGAGATTTGGTTATTATTTTAAGAAGTTAAAAGAGATAGTCTTAATGCTTTGTTTTTATAAGCTTTCAAGTAGTTTCACCAAGGCTCAATTGAGGGCCCCAATGTCGTATTAAAATTTGCTAATGCATTCAAACATTTTGTGAGTTATCAAATTTAACTTTACATTGTGCCTGAATAATCCCACCATTGACTAAGGCTTGCAATGTTGTAAAGATACAATTTATATCTTGGGAAGCCAACTTGTAATCGGAGGTTGAGGGTTAAGCTGGTAGAATACCCACTAAAAATTGTTATTAGGAACTAGAGTTGATCTTGGGATGGACATCACATTTATTCAAGTGTATTGTCTCATGTGTGTACAATTCTTTTCCATAGAATTTTCCTCTAGCACTATCATTTTAAATTAAGATAATTTTATCCGCCTTCTTGTAACTTCCAATACCCATAATGGACCTTCATGTATACTGACACCCATAATTTTTTTTTACCACAGAGATTGTTTCTTGTTTGTGAAGCATGTGGCAACCCAAAACCTGAAGAAGCCACCAACAAATCCAAGATTTGGTCTTGCAAGTTTTGCACATTAGAAAATAATATTAAATTGGATAAGTGTTTGGCTTGTGGACAATGGAGATATTCACATGGTCCCCCTGTGTCAACAAGTAGTCCTCATTTTGGTACTTGAGTGCTCAAATTAAATCTATCATTTCTTTATAAGTATTTTGAGACTGATTGAAACATTATATGATTTATTCAAGAAATTAGTATTTTTTGCAAAGAAATCATCATCATAGAAGAACTCACTTGCTTGTCATAGTCACCTGGTTTTAAAAAGAGAGAAATGAATGAACCCAATGTTGTGAGTAGTAGAGTTCACGGAAGGATATGTTGATAATAAGGGCTTTAAAAGGTTATAGTATTTCCACAAGTCAAAATTATGTGAAGAATATGAACCTGCTAGATATCTACGTTTCTTTCGAGAAAAGGTGGTGTCTATCCTCCAAAGGTGTTCAATACCTAGAATAAGTGGTCCACCTAACAAAAATCTTATCAAATGGTGATAGCTTCTAATCAACTTGATTGTAGAGAGATCTAACCCAAGACCTTGTGGATTTGATGTTTTGAGGATGGAAGCCTTTGTGAGATAAACATGTTGACCAAGAAAGAGAGAGAGATTAAAGGCTTGAAACATTTCAACCTAAAATACCAAGAAAAGAGAAGATTTTGACCTAATACCTCTCCCTCTCCTATAGACATTCCTTTTGTCCCCTAAGCCATCCTTCTCTCTTACTTCATCTCCTCTTTTCTCCCATGTTTGGTGCTCCATTTTTTTGTAAAATATCAATGTTAAAGAGTGGGAACATTGTTAGGACTTAGGTAAATGTTCTGTTGGGTGTTGATTTCATCCCTTCCCATGGGCTACTTATATGAAAGGTATATAGTATGTCCTTATTCTCTAATAATTGTCTACCCTCAAGTGACAAATGGCCATATTAGTTGAGAACACTATTCATTCTTTTTTTCAAGATGTGGGTCTTGAAATCAAGCCCAATCACTAGAAATAGCTTTAGTTGTGATATAAACCCAAGGCCTCTTGGTGCTCCCCCAAAAAGATTCTAATGGAATGCTAAGAACCTTAAATCAATAGCACATCAACTAAAATTTGAAAAATAAAATGTAAGCAAAACTAGTAGGATAAAGATGCTCCCCCAAAAAGAGCGTTAAGATATTGGAGAATCAACTAGAGAGGACTTGTCACTCTCCTTCAATAACATCACCTTTATTCTAACATTAACATCCATTCTTAATTAGTGGTATATTATCATCTTCATTATCATGTGAAATTACATATTTACCCTTCCTCTTTGTGCAATAATAACATTAGGTCATAGATTTATTATTAATATGAGACAAGGGTCTATCAATGCTCCTTCAGTGAGGGGTACCTTGTCCTCAAAGTAGTGAAGGAAGTGATGCCTAATAAATGTAACATGCTCTCATGTTTTATTGACTTCAAGTATTTAATCATATTTGGTAAGGGTATCAAATCTACGAGATGTGTAATGAATACTCAAGATAGCTTATAGTTAGAAGTTAATTTAAAATTAATCATTTGTGGAGAGTGGAAGTAATTGAATAGACTCATGTGCTCCCAAACTTTTTAAAGTTGAAAAATGTGAAAAACATGGTGGATTATCATTATATTGAGGAGCTTTAACTTGTAAAAGATGGAACCAATCTGAGCAATAATAAGGAAAAGATTGTAATACCTACAAACCAATTTACATGTATGTGATGACTTAAGAAGTATGTGTGATAAGGTTGGAATTTGATAAAAACTTGATAATTTATGGCAAATTAAATACTACAAATTTTGTGTCAACCAAGGCTTTTTATTCATGATTGTAGTTGGTTGAGATGTTATATGTATTATTTTAACATAATAATGATATCTTCATCTTATAAATATTCTTCAACTAATGTAATAAAAATTTGTTAAACATCATAATACACTAAAGTTGGAGAATCTCATCCATAGACAACCTTAAATAGAGTCTTAGATATTATACTAAAACTCAATTATAGATAACCAATGTTTCTAAGAATTAAGTATCTCATGTAAAAAATGTCATAAATATACCTATAAATAGAGGTTGACCACCTCAAACTAGTCATTCGTCTACGAGTGATATGTAGCAATTCTCTTGAACTTTGATTTCTTATTATTTAAGTAGTTCAATCTAGAATTAGCTGATAAAAAATTTATCTTAATCGTCAAAAATTAAATGAGAAAAGTTGTGTAGACAAAAAATTTAATGAAAGAACAAGTCAATTATTATTTTGAGATAAAAAAAATTAGAGGGATAAAATGAAAGCAATTACTAAAGTGATGGGCAGAAGTGAATAAAATGAGTGCACTACTAAGATAGTGTTGAAGTCCTCTAATTTTGATAAGTTTTATGTAAAATCTATAGCTACAGCCTTATAAATTTGATTTAAAATTAGTAATGGTTATAACAAGTTTGTAAGATAGAGATATTCGTATTAAGTCATTTGACCTACCTTGTAAATTTTGACATGGTATTTGACTTGATGTTTCATGTCATTCCAATAATAATCATCCATATATTTTTTTAAGTACATAAAAATATTGAATGTTCACTTAAGGTGTTATCATAGTGTTTGTTAAAGAAGTGGAGGAGAGATGGGGAATAGTATGCCATTATTGAGTGTCATATGTATAGAGATTATTGTTTGTATGAGTTACATTTCAATTAATCAATTGTTCATTTTTTGATGCCATAACTTTTTAATTTTTTATAAATGTTCACTTTTTGAGTAAATTAATATATAATAAACAGTTGGTAGGATTACTATTGTGAAGTTGACTTCTAGTTGAGAGAAAAAATAGACTATCAATTCTTATTTCTGCTCTTTTCTTATATAAGATGGTGAAGTTATACCCCACTAGTTTCATATGCCATTTGATAAGTAAAATAATTTTATTATTAAATTAAAAAAATTAAACCAAATTGGCCGATATGAATAATAAAGTGATGACTCAATAAGTGGTGTTTCTATTTCTATATAATAATGTAATAATTATCAACTCATCTTCATGGATATATCTTAAGACATTTTTAGTGGATAATGTATGACTAAATTGTCCAATTAGTATGTAATATTAAATAAGAAAATTTTCAACGTCTATTCAAATTCAAATAGTAAAGAAAAATTATAAAGTGTCAATATTAATACATAAAATCTGACAAACATGAGTTTTTAGGGACTTTCTTTCATATTTTTATTACAACTGAATGAGTTTTTTTGAGTTATTAGGTGAGAAGTTAAACAATTATTTTTCAAACCTTTTCACAATTATTTTTTGATATCTTCCCAATATTTGAGGGATTACCTAGCATTCTACCATGTAAACAAGATTAGGGGCTCATCTTTAAAATACATTCTTACAAGTCTTACTTGCTTTTCTCCATAATGACTGTCATTTTTTTACTTTTATAGTGGCCATTAAACTCCTTCGTTATATTTTGCATTGTTGTGGGTTTGTCCTCCTCTCAATGATTTGTCATGCTAATTTCTCTTATTTTGAAATTTTCTTATCATTGAGATTCATCCTCACTAGCTACAACCTTTGATTCCCTTTTATTTATTATAGAAGTTGTGCAATACTACATGCAAGGGTTTCAATAGTCTATTCCATAGTTGCTTCTCCTTTGACATTTTCCAAAGCTTTTCCTCTATTGTTGAGATGTGTTATGTCCCTTCTCTCATCTCATTAGTCTCCCTTTTGAAACCATTATACTTCTTGTCATTACTCTATGTGCACCACCTTCTGGAGATCATGCAACTCTAAACCAAGTTGATGGAGATTTGGCAACTCTAAACCTACAATACATCAATTGGAGGAGTAAAAACATGATATGAGTAAAACTCGTAAGACATATAAGGTCCCCCAAGAGTAGCCCTAATATACTAGATAGGCAATTCAAGAGGACTCTTCAACTCCCACTTAGTGATAGTATATTTCTTCCAACCCTAACCTCTCTTCTCAACTTACAATACATATTTATTCCCTTCACCCTTATTATATGATTACATTTTTAGCTTTCCTCTTCTTGCAGTAATAGCCTCAAGTCATGGGCTCACTATTAACATAGGTCAAGGGCCCCTCAAGTTCTTTCTAGCAACAACTTTTGCTAGAAGTTGTCACTCACAAAAAGCTCAAATTATGGGCAAGTTACCCATTTTTATGTTGAGTTTCACTCCATCTTTCTCATGAGCTGTCCAATCAATATAAATAGATCCCCTAGATGGTCTGAAATAGAGAAAATGGCTTGATGTATATGTTCTGTTTATATCTAAATAAAAAATTAGTAGACAATAAAGTATTTTTATTTTGATGATTGTCACATTCCTCCGGCAATTAATATATTGATATGAGATGGGCGGGATTGAGCCTTTATGCTATGATGTGATGGAAATAAATTAGAATGCATATTAATTATAAAGATAAGGTTTAAAAAAGTTGAACCATTTAGAGGCATCTAGGAAGGGTTCTCACAATAAAGAGTCGTTCAACTACTTTAGTTTATGTTTTTTTCATTTTCATCAATATTCTTTCCTCCTAGAAGTAAGTTCTCATATTAGAAATGAAAGGCCAATGCTCATAAAACATTTCACAACCTTTTCTTCAAATGGCCCATGAGGCTAATTTTGTATGTGAGTGAGTGTGCTTGATCCAATCCATATAACATTTTCTAGGAAATATCTACTTATGACTTGTATCTTTACTATTTTCTGCACTAAAAAATATTCGTAGGGAATAATTTAATTGATTAAATATGTGTGTGCTCACATAAATGTCACGTAACTTTTATTTCTTTGAATGGCATATGAGATTATCAATTCAAAATGCCTCATTAGTTCTCTCAAAGATAAAACATGTCTTCACCGATTTTAAAATAAGTTATTTAACATCATTACAAAAAAGAATCCCAGAAAAGTTTACGGATGAACCCTAAAAATTGATGGGTTAGTGATGGCATTAGCTGGCACGAGAGCCATGTCCTAAGGTCGCATTCATGGCCCCAAGTTGAGCGAGACTTCAGAAATTTTAGTAATAACCCTCATCAGACTTCTACCATGCAACCTTCCATTTATGGTGGGGGCGAGAAGAACGGTGCAACGACTTCTATGCAACCCCAGCGTGAGACTCCCACTCGAGAGCGCACCGCGTGACACCCTCCCCTCTACGCGGCCACGACCAAGTCAAACCGTCAAAGTCAAACCTGGAAGTCAAGAACCGCCCCTTCCCCCCCGGGACTCCTGCTCCACGCCGCAGGCGTCTGCTTCTCTCCCTCGCTCTATGAGGAACGGGAGCTCCTTATCTCCCCTCCTTCCTCCCCAGATCCACCGCGCCCTGCAGCAACATGAGACCCGCCGCCTCGTCGACGAGGCCCACCAGCTCGCAGTCGCAGAACCGCCGTACGGCTCCCCGGAGGCTCCCAGAGCTGACCCTCTCGCTGCCCCCTCGCGACCCGGCGGCGCTCGCAGTCCCGCTCCCCCTTCCTCCTCCCCCCGCGCCGTCCTCCTCCTCCTCCTCCCAGGCGGCGGTGCCGCTCTCCGACCTCGAGCGCGTCCGCCGCCTCGGCAGCGGCAGCGGCGGCACCGTCTGGTTGGTCCGCCACCGCACGACGGGAAGCCACTTCGCCCTCAAGGTCATCCATGGCCACCACGACGACCAGCTCCGGGGCCTCATCTCCCGCGAGATAGAGATCATCCGCGCCGCCGACGACCCCTCCGTCGTGCGCTGCCACGGAGTGTACGACCAGGCCGGGGAGATCCAGCTCCTCCTCGAGTACATGGACGGCGGCTCCCTCGGCGGCCGCCGCATCTCCTCCGAGCCCTCCCTCGCCGACATCTCCCGCCAGGTCCTCCGAGGCCTCCGCTACCTCCACGGCCGTCGGATCGTCCACCGCGACATCAAGCCGGCGAATCTCCTGGTCAACTCCTCCCGCCAGGTCAAGATCGCTGACTTCGGGGTCTCCCGCATCCTCCCCAGGAGCTTGGACCCGTGCTACTCCTCCGTGGGGACGATCGCCTACATGAGCCCAGAGAGGATCGACACGGACCACAGTCGCGGGGTCTACGACGGCTACGCTGCTGACATCTGGAGCTTCGGGTTGACCATCCTGGAGTTCTACCTGGGGAGGTTCCCCTTCGGAGAGGAAGTCCGGCGGCGGGGGGACTGGGCCACCCTGATGTGCGCCATCTGCTACTCCGACCCGCCGGCGGCTCCGCCGACGGCCTCGCCGGAGTTCAGACGCTTCGTCTCCTGCTGCCTGCAGAAGGACCCGTCCAGGCGGCCCACGGCGGAGCAGCTGCTCCAGCATCCCTTCGTCACCAGGGCAAAAGGCGCCGCCGCTCCGCCGCCTCCCCTCTTCTCCTAGCGAATCCAGAAACGAGGATCGAATGCTGCGCCCTCCTCTGGAAGTCCTCTCTTCCTCAGTAACATCCCGCCCAAATGTCAACCCGTTGACTGGCACGTGGCGGCGCCTAATTCTACCTAGACATCCTAAATTACGGATTAACTCACTTTTCCCTTATTTAACATGTTATTAATAGGCTCAAACACAAAGAACAAACTATTATGAATATTATTATTATTATTGCTATTAGTATCCATAAAAAGTGAAAAAAAATCCAAACTCCGTGACGTCTGGGCCAGGTAGACCGGAGTGCCCCAGGTGAGGCCCATTCACATAGCTAGCTAAACCCTAGGAGACGGCCATGGCGCTCGGCTCTCACAGAGAGAGAGAGAGAGAGAGAGAGAGAGATATAGAGAGAGAGAGAGAGCAGGCCTCCGGCCTAGAGAGCAGACTGAAATATGATCTCCGCCAGTTCCTGCAAGGCAGAAAGCACCAGAATTACTCATCCTGTGAGAAGAAGCAGGAGGGAGCTCGCTCATCTTCTCTGTACCTGCTTGCCGGAGGGGACAACCGGCTCGCCCCATTCCATGGCCTTCTTCTCGAGAGCCTCAAAGTCAACCTTCCCGCCCTGGTCAGCCCGTCAATTGGCGGTCAAGTTCTAGAAGTCAACGAGGGAAAGGAGCCCTACTGTGGGGGGACCAGTACCTCGATCTGGGCTCCGAATTCCGTGTCAAAACTCCGGTAGCGCCTCTTGATGAGCTCATCCAGAGACCCATCCTGAGGAATCTCCATAAAATCAGGAGAGGAAGAACCCAGAAAAAAAGGAGCAATCTTTTTTTTTTTTTTTTTCCAGATAAGAACGTACCTCGATCAGCTTGGCGACATTCCGAAGTCCACGGGCCAGGGTGTCCATCCCGGAGATGTGGGCCAGGAACAGGTCCTCCACGTCGGTGCTCTCTCTCCTCCTGCAGCATTGCTCTCAGGTCGGGCCCATCAAGCCAGATAAGCCAGGCCGATTTTCGGCCAATTACCATAAAAGACCTGGGCCGGAGTCACTGCCCCGTTGACTTATCCAAGAAGAAAATATAAATCGGTCTAGAATATAAAATTAAATTATATATATGTATATGAGAATACTGACAGCTTAGCGTCAAAATTGAAACCGCCAGGTGCGAGCCCTCCCTGCACACATGAGAAGCCTCAGCCTATTATCATGCATAACCCAGGTTATCTTCAAGGTCAACTTCTTCTTACATTCCTGACCACGCTCAGCATAACGAGGGTGGCTTCTCCGATGTCGGTGAGGAACTGGTCGGTGTCCCAGCCTGCATCACCATCAAGCTTCAGAATGACGTGGGAGAAGGAACCGGATCCTTCAGAATGAATAAAAAATAACCCAACTCACCTATCTGAGGGTCCCCCGTATTTGCATCGATATTACCTAATAAGCCATTGATTCGGGCGGTCTCGAGCTCATGGTGGCAGCTTCGATGATGGAAAAAGAAATCAGGAATGTATCAGCATTCCAGGTCAACGCATGCTTAGTAGACTCCCAGAGATTCTAAATCAGGAATATTAATAAATAATATATTCACATTCAGACCTGTGGCCAGACAGGGTAGCGTGGTTGCACTCGATGTTGAGCTTGAATTCGTCTGAATGGAGGCGGAAATTAAGAGTACCCAATTTAGGAAAGAGACTAAGTTGCAGAAATATAATGAAAGGTTGATCCAGAGGCAGAGAAATGGAACACAAAGCATACCCAAACCACTATAGCTATATATATATGTGTATATATAGATATATAGATATATATGTATGTATGTATGTATGTATGCATGCATATACACTATTATCTCCATTGGGTACTCTTAATTTTAATATGAATGGGAGTGCTGCATCTTAGTGAGGGATCACATTCAAGGATGCATAGCATAAGATCCTCATGTGGTTGCACAATCTTAAAAAAAAAAAAGAAAAAATCTCATTCACGGAGATCAAGGGAAAAAACTGGCCCAAAAAATTGGCATAAACATGAAACATGGCGTATTATGAAAAACATAGATTTAGATGCTGAGTAGCATCTCCAGGCGCCAAAATAACTTCACCTAGGAGGCCATATTTCTGGAGGAAAGCCATTGTTGTTGCAGCATCCCAGTCATACCTGCCATGGAGATTGGAAAAGATGAGAGAACACTTAGAGATTAGATCGAATATCTCCTCAACCCAATCGATTAGGCGAAACCTACTGATGCTTCGTTGGCTCTTGTGGCTTGGGTTCTATAAGAAGCGTCCCTGAGAATGAATAATTTTAATTCGATCATTCACCTTGACATGAAGAGATTGAGATGGGTCATACGCATGACTGCTGATTCACATTCAAGGCCTACTCTTCAAAGTAACCTCATGGATTCAAACCATGGAGTAGATTCATACCATTGAATCCAATCTTCTTCTTCCAGTCTGCAGCACCTCTAAGGAACGCAGCCTGCAGTAAATTATGCGAGTCTGATCGATATTGTTCCTTCTAAGAAAAATGCAGGAACTATCAGATGGTGAGGTCTGATCTAACCATGTGATCCAACTCTCTCTTCATGTCGGTGTTCAATAGAGTCTGGTACCCTTCTCGACCACCCCAGAAGACAAAATTTTCACCTCCAAGAAAGTGGGTCACCTGGGCATGGCCGCCACACAGGGTATGCATGATGACACACAGAAGCAAAACCAAGAGAAGGCATGCCATTCGTCAAGCACCAACCTCCATGGCCTTCTTGACCTGTGCTGCAGCATACGCATAGACCCCCACCTCAGGACTGCGAAGTCAAGGGAAGCGGAATAAGAAAAGGGAAGGGAAAAAGTCAACGCCAGGGAAAATTATTATATCATCTCGAGGAATTGGAGAGAGAAGATAAAATACCTCGTTGCAGCTCCGTGCATGTAGCGGGGATGCATAAAGAGCTGGGCTGTCCCCCACAGAGGTCGGATCTTCGTTCCCTGAAGAACAATAAAGCACACGTGCATAAGACGTGAAGTTTCTTTTTTTTTTTTTACCAAGAAAGGCCAGTTTCTGACTGATTAATCTAACCTGGAGCTCTTTTGCAAGAGCTGCGAGTTCATCCAAGTTCGCATTCGTTTCCTGATATACCCATCAAATTGATGATCCAATCAGCGCCCGAAAAAAAAAAAACTGAACTCGCCGATTTACGTCTATTCGGCATCGCTCATGGTTTCTAATAAGCTAATGGGCACATTAAATAAATTAAAAAAAAATTCAGCCCTTGCTTTTAACGACGCAAAGTGTAGCATTATTGATCACAACAAGCACAAGCAGAGCACTTGAGAAATGTGTAGGGAGAGAGTTGACTAACTTACAGCTAGGGTTCTGGCATCTGGGGCAATGTCCCTGTCATGGAAGCACCAGCGGTCAACCCCCAGCTTGTTGATGAACTCAAAGTTGGCCCTCACTGATTCAAGATAGAACAGAAATAAGAATCATTATCCTGGATCCGGTTAAGTAAGCGCGACAAAAATAGGGTTCCTCCTTCCTTACTTCTCCTCTTGGCCATGGCCAATGAGTTGGTTCCGTCCTCCCATGGCCACACCTTGGTCGGGGCCCCAAAAGGATCAGCTCCTGTCCCACGGAAGGTGTGCCAAAACGCGACACTGAACCTCATCCAGTCCTGAGCCAAAGAACAACACACTGAGAATCTACATAGATATTGAGATCAAACTGAGAAATTTCTTCTGCCCAAGTATAATCCGGCAGCAGACCTTCATCTTCTTCCCGAGGATCTCTTCTTCCGCGTCGTACCATTTGTATGATAGCGGGTTTTTGCTCTTCGGGCCCTGACGCAGGGAGATGAATCAGAGATGCGCGGTCTGAAATCTTGGATCGGGTGGTCAAATGCATGGGAGCTGGGGGGAATCTCAGAGGGGGGATCAACTGAATCAAGATCCGCGTTGAAATTCTCACCTCATACTTGATTTTAGGGATTCCGGGGAAGAACTCCCCTTCCCACTCACCAGAAGGATCGCCGCATTCAATCTTCAAGTCTGCTGGGCACGATTGAGCGCCGCAGTGGATCTGAAAATCAGAGACGACTGTCTGTGAGAATCCACAAGCTGGAAGAGGAAGAAGAAACAGAAGAGCACTGCAACTCACAGGAAGGCTCGATATCACGCACAGACAGAGAAACCAGGGCAAAACCCTCGCGGCCTTCATCCTCCGTCTAGCTCGGGCGCCTCTGCAACGGAGGAGATGGTCAGAGAGCTGAGGCGGACCGCACCAGCCGAGGGCGAGAAGGGGAAGCACCACCGGCGAACTGGAGTAAAAACGGGGGACCGATTCACGTGAGGCTGTGCAGCCCCCGCCGCTCTTCCTTACCGTCTGTGACCCCACACGAACGCGAGGCCCAGATACGATCAGAAGATGAACCAACACAAGAACGAACGCTCACATATCACATCAACCCGCAGACGGGGAGAAATCGCAGTCGACAGAACAAGGAAAAACGCCCATCCACGATAGAGATATCGGATGAAAACGATGTACGGCTCACCGGCGAAGTCGACAGCGACCCAGTCGAGTTGGTTAGAGAGAGAGAGAACGATCGAGCGACAGAGAGAGTGCCCATCGAGGTGGAGACGAGGGTTTTGTAGGGAGGTTAAGCATTGAAGAATTCAACTCCGGTGACGTCTTTCATGCTTATCCTGTCCGGGTTTGAATCACCTTCAAGGTTTCTTCGTGGTCGAGGCTCAGCCATCCGCCATATCTTCCGGGTGCCATTAACGACTGCAAGATATCGAAAATGGCCAATCTTTTTTCCGCAAAATTTCCATAAATTTATTTCCCCAAGTACCCATTTTAATGGCAACTGCCAGAAAAAAAATCCCTTGATTATCCTTTCAACAGTAATGTCCAGTTTATCATACCCAGATTAGAAGATTGCGGCATGATAAATCACATTAATATGCGACGCTCCTCCCTGTGCAACAAGTGTCAGTATATTTAAATTTATATCCGTTATATGGTTTCTATATATTTCCCCTAAATTTAAGATATGTATATTTATCATTTGATATTAATCAAATTTTATAATGTGATTCAACAAAATTTCTTACGTCTTTGCTTAACAACTGGCATCTGAGAAAAATGAATGAGGGCTCTTAACCCATTTGCCATCCATGTGCAATTCGCACCACAGCATAGAGAGAAAAAGAGAGAGGGAGGGAGAGAGAGAGAGAGAGAGATAGAGAGAGGAGAAAAGAGAGAGAAAGAGAGAGGAGAGAAGAGAGGAGAGAGAAAGAGAGAGGAGAGAGAGAGAGAGAAAGATAGAGAGAAGAGAGAGAAAGAGAGAGGAAGTGTGTGTGTGTGTGTGTGTGTGTGTATTCGAAGAGCCCCAGATTACGTTGCCCCAGTGGGATGCTCAGTGGGCTTATATTATGTGGGGCTTCCGCCTTAGTGGGCCGCCGCACAGACATATGGCCCATTGGATCTGCGTCAGGATGCACGCCGTATGAAGACAGTACCCACTTTAAAAGTTAGCCCACTGGGCCGGTCTCAATGGACTGTCATCCCCAATCCACGTGGCACATAAGGCTTACGTCACGAGTGAAGCCCAACTACCAGTCCTACCGCGTTGACTGGGGCTAATGGTCCAAACCCCGGTTGACAATAACAGCTCAGCGTGTCTGCAACTAACACTATCATCCCAGCGGCACGTCAGCTTCCCCGGTGGAAGCGAAAAATCGGTTGGCGGCGCGTAGTCAATCGATGATGGGCTTTTTCCCTTTGGTTTCAGAAATGTTTAAAAATAGTTGATGATGACTGACGTGGAGCCACGACGGCACTAGAGATGGGGCCCGCCGGGGTGATAGGGTGACGTGGAACTTGAAGATGACACATGGCTAGATACCCAGATCTCAAGAAACCGACGAGAGCCACGCCCCCTTTGAGACTTCTTCTCCATATGCTTTTCCCTTTTTCTGGCGATATTTTGAAGAAATATTATTTTTTGCTAAACCTAAAAAATTATTATTTCGATTGAATGCAATATCTTCAATATTAGAGAGAGAAAGAGAGAGGCCCACCAAGTTTAATATTTGTTTTTCAGTAATAATGATTGAATTATTCAAGACAGATTATTGAACAATAACAACTAAATTAGAATGATTGGATTAGTGTTTTAAAATTATTAAAGCCATTCATGATCTATTGCAAGTGGTCAATGGTCTCCATTAGGTTGGGGTGTTGGCCAGTTCAGCATTAGTTCATCCATCAATCATAAGACCCATGCTATGAGAAACTTCTAGAAAAATACCATGACCTTGGGCACCCATAGAGAGAGAGAGAGAGAGAGAGAGAGAGAGAGGGAGAGAGAGGGAGGGAGAGAGGGAGAGAGAGAGAGAGAGCGAGAGAGAGAGAGAGGGAGAGAAAGAGGGAGGGAGAGAGAGAGAGGGAGAGAGAGGGAGAGAGAGAGAGAGAGAGAGAGAGAGAGAGAGAGAGAGAGAGAGAGAGAGAGAGAGAGAGAGAGAGAGAGAGAGAGAGAGGACTTTCGGTTCGGAATTTATTGGAGTATGGATCAGAATGAGCTGGATGGGGCTGTGAGCTTAGCTTTAGCCGTTGGCATTCCCGGATAAGCTCCCTCCTCCTCTAGGCGTCAAACCCTATAAGCTTTCTAGGTTTACAGACGAGGCCAAGAAGAAGTCGAGACCTGGTCTTCTCCATTGGAGAACCTGCCAAAACCCTAACGCCATGGCACATGGATCTCTCGGCTCTTTGCGGTTCCTCCTTCACTCTCATTGAAAGCGAAGAGTGGGGGCTCGCTAACTCCCGAGGTAGAGACGGTCGACGGGGCTCCCTTTAAGTGGCTACCTTCCAACCAGTTGCTGTAATAACACATCAAGATAGAAGAGGAGAGGTTCTACGTTGATGTTCCAATAAACCTCGATAGATTCTCACCTAAGAAAACCCCTCAATAACATATAAACCGTCAATGTCCGAGCTGCCCACAGAGAGAGAGAGAGAGAGAGAGAGAGAGAGAGAGAGAGAGAGAGGGAGAGATGAACCCGTCGATCAGTATCATCTTGTGTTCTTTCTTCTTTTCATCAATGGAGTTGAGTCGAATGGTCCGGAGGGTCTTCTGAACTCGTGATCGCGGCCATTTCTCTTATAACAGCTCCAACTAGGCGCGTTAATGGAGGAATTCGAAGGGGCGGATGCTCTTCCTCTCTATCACACACGTGCGGATCCTCCCTGGGAGTCCTCCCAGGAGAGAGAAATTTTCTCCGAGGGCCTTCGGAAGGCCAACCCCGCACGTTTATTTGTTTCTGATATGTACCTGCGAAAGGAAGCAACGGTGGGTCTTTGGAAGCCAGCTGAGCCCCCACCGTACACACGTTCGACTCTCACGCCTCCTTTCCATCATGTGTGAGAGCGACTGTAGCAGAGATGGGGAGAAAAATAAGAGAGAGAGAGAGAGAGAGAGAGAGAGAGGGATGGGTCACCTTCCATTCCAAATCACGTTGGCACCGACATGCTGAACTACCGATCCATCAACAGGCAGGGCAGGCTGAATCCGCAATCATCCACTCCTCTCAGCTTCCCTCCCCGACCCAGCTGCGTCGATCATGACGCCGACATGAGAAGTTCTGAGGCTGGAATCGTCCCCCAGGCGTCCCTTTCGTGGAGGAGCAGGGGCCGAGCTTCTCCTCTCTGAGTTTTCTTCTCTCTCTTGTCCGCAGCATTATAGGGATCTCCGTTATTCAAGAGGCGATGAGGCTCTGAGGAAGGGGAAGAGGAGGAACAGCGGAGATGGGCTACGGAGTCCGTGTGGGGAGATACCAGCTGGGAAGAACCATCGGAGAAGGGACCTTTGCGAAGGTGAAGATGGCGGTGGACACAGAGAATGGTGGGACGAGCGTGGCCATCAAGGTTCTGGACAAGAAGATGGTCGTGGAGAACAGGCTCATGCAACAGGTGGTAGCCGATAGATCTCCGCTCTCGTCGGTTTTCCGACAGATTCTAGAGAGAGACAGAGAGGGAGAGCTATGTTGATGTGCTTTGTGCTCCTCAGGTGAAGAGAGAGATCAGCGCCATGAAGGTCTTGCACCATCCCAATATCGTCCGGATACACGAGGTGGATCCAATGTTTCTCGAACCCTTAAGTTTTCCATAATGGGTTCGCCGGTTCTCTCTCTCTCTCTCCCCTTCCTTGAAATCCTGGTTTTGTTGCAGGTAATTGCCACTAAGACTAAGATATATATCGTTATGGAGTACGTCTCGGGGGGCCAGCTCTCGGAGAAGATGGTGCGTTCTGATCAGAACTGAGAGATCAACCGCCGTTTCTCCCATTCTCCCTCTACCATCTCAATCTCACTCTCTCTCTCTCTCTCTCTCTCTCTCTCTCTCTCTCTCTCTCTCCCCTCTCTCTCTCTCTGTCTCTCTCTCTCTACAGTCTTATCTCAGTATGAGCGAGAAGGAGGCCAGGAAATACTTCCGGCAGCTAATCGACGCGGTGGACTACTGCCACGCCAGGGGCATTTATCACAGGGACCTCAAGGTCTGACCTCCCCCGCCTTCCAAACTTACAACCGACGACCTCCCTCTCCCTCGCTGACTTCGTTCCTCCTCATCGCCCCAAGAACAGCCAGAAAACCTGCTCATCGACAACAAGGGAAACCTCAAAGTCTCCGACTTCGGCCTCAGCGCCCTGCGGAAGGTATTACCCCTCGCATTAAATACTAAACCATTTCTATGCCTCAAACTATGCTCTAAATGGGAATTTACGCCTCCTACGTCTTGGTTCAAGCAGCCCGGAGACATGCTCTCCACGGCCTGCGGATCGCCCAGCTACGTAGCGCCAGAGGTAACCCTCCCGAGCTCGTCCCTTCGCTTCCTTCCATGGCGACCGAGGAGAGAGAAACAGAGGTAAGGGGGGTCCTGTCTTCGGACTTTCACAGGTGATCATCCACAAGAAGTACGAGGGCGCGGCGGCGGACGTCTGGTCCTGTGGGGTGATCCTCTTCGAGCTCCTCGCCGGCTTCCTCCCCTTTGAGGACCGGAACACCATGAACCTGTACCGGAAGGTGGGTTTTTTCTGCAAGAGAGAGAGGTTAGAGAGAGAGAGAAAGAGTGTGTGTGTGTGTGTTGAGCGACGCGTTTGCTGTTGGCAGATAGCAAGAGCAGAGTATAAATGCCCAGAATGGTTCACCGCTAGCCAGAGGAAGCTGCTGTCGAGGATACTGGAGCCCATGCCGCGGAGGGTTAGTCCTCAGCTCTCTCTCTCTCTCTCTCTCTCTCTCTCTCTAAGAGAGCTTCGTGGAGTGCAGCGGGCGAAGGTGGCGGAGATTCTCGAGGACGAGTGGTTTCGGGTGGGCTACGAGCCGGCGGCGGGGATCCCGAGCGAGGCGGCGGCCGGCCTGGAGGACTTGTACGAGCCACTGGACGGCGTTGGGGCAAGTCCTCCATCATGCAATGTTCTACACTCCAATTTACGTACTTTTGGGGTCTATTCATAAAAAATAAATATCATAATGAGCCTCCCGAACAACTTAACTCTGCAGGGTAAACCCGCAGAGGCGACGAAAACCAGGTCGCCGAGCTTCATCAACGCGTTCCAGCTGATCGCCATGTCCAACGACCTCGACCTCTCCGGCCTCTTCGAGGAGCAGGTGCTGGAACCGCCCTCCTCTCCCCTCTTTCTCTCTCCTCCCCCTTCTCTCCTCTTCCATTCTCTCTCCTCCGCGCTCCATCAGTTCCCACCTGACGTGGGCCAGCCGCATGTATCTGCGAGGACGACGAGCAACAGAAGACGAAGCTCTGCTCCAAGCACCCCGTGAGCGAGACGATAGAGAAGATCCAGGTCGCCGCCATGGACGCCAGCCTCTCCGTGGAGAGGATGAACGGCTCCAAGGTCAGACCCACGACCCTTCCTTCTTCCTTTCTCTCAGTTCTGCAGAGATTTTGGAGATGGAGAGAGAAACTGACCTTCCCGGGCAGGTGAAGCTCCACTCGCCCAAGAAGCTGACGAGGTCCATCTCCCACATCATGGTCTCCGCGGAGGTGAGCGCCGCCCGTTCCGATCGTCTTCTTCGCCGGAGCTCCATTGTTTCCGGCGGTCTCAGGTGGGGCGGGCGTTGCAGGTGATCGAGGTGACGCCGACGCACTGCATGATCGAGATCTCGAGGTCAGCGGGGGAGATCCGAGTCTACAAACAGGTAATCATATCACGATGCCCCACCCACCATTTGACATTTGCCAGAGAGTTGACCGCCGCCGCCAGTTCTGCAAGAGCTTGTCGGAGAAGCTGGAGACGTCCCCCGAAGGCCGCCACCTGGCCAGGTAGAAGCGCCGCCTTGAAGAAGCCCCCTCCCCTCCACCGGAGAGCTCCGGCGAAGAGCTTGAAGAGGCTGCGAAAGAGTCCACGGCCGCCGCCCTGCACTGAAAGTTTTGTATCAGTCACTGGAAAGACGCAGAATAATAAGAGGCAGTGTGGATGGCCACCCCCCTCCCTCCCCCTCCGAACCGAGCTTCCCTCTCCGTAGACATGGCGGCATCTCTCTGCTGAAACCCATACCATTTGTAGGAATAATTCCTTCACACATTGTGAGAAATTGTAGAAACCCGGCGAAGAAATGCCCATAAATGAACAAAACTCCAATGATTCAGAGCCTCTGAACATCATGAGATGGTGACGATGATGAACATGTAGAAGACTTTACATCAGATACCAAAAGAAGACCCCGGTTGCCGATTATTGAGCTGCAAAGTGCCCTCAAGTCCGAGAATTCCGTCTCCGAAAAATTTAAAAATAGAAACTCACGGGCGAGATTACAAGAGAATGATTGGACGGCGAATGGCCTGATCTGCCGTCATGAAGCTTGATCAGAAGGCCGGGGCTTGCCGGGAATGGAGAGGCCGTCCTCCAGCATGAAGGAGAGATCGTGCATCTGAGACAACAGCGTCTCAACAATGGCCTTGGGATCCCCTGGGGGCACCATGGGAGATGATGCCACCATCTTCGTCTCCTCCCCGCCATTCGTCCTACGGGCAGAGCGAAGATCATCAGAGGGAAGGGAGAAATCGCCACAGAGAACACGGGATCAAGATAGATGTATCAGAAGTGATGAATATCTTATTATCAGCAGCACCAAGCCTAAAATTAAGCCCAAGAATAAACTAGGATCTCGCATTCATCTTCCCCAAAATGGGTCAGAAGACGATGAAATCCTTAAACCTCAGGAAATCATAAGTTTTTTTTTCAGAAAACAGAGAGAAGATACATGGATAGTTGAATTGATGCATATAATCTGGCAACCGTCAATCCACTGGTTACGATCCTAGAGTCTTTGGGAAGATAGATTAAAGAAGCTAATATTACCAAGTGATTGAAGAAATATGTCATAAATACTCAATAAATGCTGATAATAAATGTAAGAAATAAAACCATCCATTTGCTCGTACCTGCCAGAGGCTAATGCTTGTGACTGAGTTACACTCAGTTGACTTGCATCTCCACCGAACTTTTCTAACCCAGGCATCACGTCTGACTGAAAAAAACTGCCAAAGTCCATGTCTTCCGACGTATCGGCGGTGCTCACTAATGAAATTCCTGGCTTATTCTCTTTTGAAAATGTCACTTCAGAACCAGCTTGTGGCCACAGACTTGAGGAAGAATCCGCGGCATTTCTTGAGCCAGTGAAATCTTGCCAATCATCATATGAATCATCATTTGCTTGCAACTTTGCAGGGATGTCTGATATGCTTGAACTACTTGTGGGCCATAGATCATCTTGAGCAGGGCCCTGAGCCATGGGAGGCTCAGTCGCGTTAGATGCCGCCACTGAATCAGCAGTATGCCACAGATCATCCAGAGGCCACGCGTCACTTGCGTAATGAAGCTGACTGGAACTCTTTGAGAGTTCAGCAGTGTTTCCTTCTAACTTTGTTTCAGATTCTATATTCAGCTGTTCTCCTGCTGTAAGACCAGCGAAATTCTCGGGAAAATATTCTTGGAAAAAGTCCCTTGAATTGGGATCTGCAGCTGAAACATGAGAACTGGCGGATGGGAATTCAACATCCCAAGCAGCAAAAGAGTCGACAAATTCACTTTTTTTAGTCTCCACAGGATTAACAGATTTCTCAAATGAACGAGGGTTTTCAAACAAGTCAACATTTTCTAAATCTGCCTCTTTCTCTGAGAATGACATTTCATTAGCACTAATATGAGCATCAGAAGCCGTCTCTTTTCTGGCATCAGAAAAATAGTTATCGAGATCAATCCCTGACAAGTTCAAAGTATAAGCACTCTGCGCTGGTACATTGTTTGAATTGCTCCCTTGGTTTTCCTCCCCTTCAGAATGACACCTTAACTCAATGTTTAGATAATCAGATAAAGCCAAGCCATCCTCCATATCCTGGTCTTTTCTCGAGTCTTTTGACTTGGTGTTTGTTGAGACAACCTCCTGCAAAAAAATCAGTTTTGTCAATTAAAATGAAGAATGCTCATTTTTGTCTTCTACATCAGTAGAAAATTTGAATAAATAGGATCAACATCACCACTGATCAGTTTGGGAGATTTCATCATGATTTACGAGGATGAGTTTTGGAGTATTATATGGGTCGAAATTCCAGATTGACAACCCCGAGGCAGTGCCTTCTATGGCATTACATGGGTTGAAATCCCTCGGGAAATTTTTGGGCATTTTTCAGTGTTGCTACCAACATATCATCCAGTCCACCATTAAAGAGGGGGAAAAAAATAAAATGCCTACATGATAAAAAATCAAGTGGGATAACCGCAGGCAATTTTTCCTATGACGTATCCCTAAAAAATAACTGTCTTCCTCGAAAAATATAGCTTTGAATTCTGGAACCAATGCGTGAGCCAGAACCTATACAATATCAAGGTTAACCTATACAGGTACTACAGAAGACATTGCCTAAATCTCCACTAGGAAGATTACGAGAATGAAATCACTCTGCTGGAGAATGGGCACTTTCCAAGTCATCTCGTTATTGGATAAAGTTCGAATGACATTTTGCAACTGGGAGAAGCAACTCTTAATCCTGTGCGTTTTAGCATCAATTAAGCCAGAAGACTCAGTTAAGAATCAATGGTGCATTTTCATGAATTTTAGTTAAGAGGAACGTAGGCATCTGTGACCCATGACTCACCATTGCACGTCGGCACCCTTTACATCCAAAGGACAGTTCTGCGACTGGTCATGCCAAGGGATACGGAGCTGTCATCCTTTGATAATGTTGAAAGATTTTCGGGTTCAGATGAGATCACACTCATGCCATCTTTCTCGCAACAGTTTCAACTATCTAAATTGGTGCCAAATTTAACGACTGTTTAATCTATCACAAAATGAGACAAAGAACATCGGTTTGACCCTACTTTTAAGAAATAAAAATGAGAAACAGAATTTTTTTGCGATCACTCTGATAGTATTTGATCTTATGTGATTTCCAGGGTATCCAAGGTCTACTCCGACCATAAAATGTGGTTATCATGATCCAAATCCCCATAAAAAAGGTGATATAAAATATAAGTCAGAGCTAATTGAAGGAACCTACATCAAATTGGAAGATACATTAACTGCCTCATGTCTCTCCCTCCGTTCTACTAATCCTTTCACTAAAATACTGTTTGTTGGACTCAACCACGCCTATTGTGCAACACGGAATCAGGGTAACCCGTTATACGAAAGCTGGGACCAACTCCCAACCGAGGAAACACTTAGATGCCATCTATGCCTCAAGGAAGTTAGAATCTGACTAAAACTTGACTCAAGGATAAGACCGAATTCCATGGTTTGCAAACCCTGTCCCCTCCTCCGTCTGGTTTTAGCATATACCAGGTACATAGTCCACTAATAAAAATCGGACCACCGCATTCAAATTTATCTATGGCATGGAACTTAATACTTCAATAACTATCTAGTCCGAGTCGGAATAGAAAATAAATGCGATAATTTAACTCCCATTGGCATTCATCGTTCTAGAACTCAATTAGCTGGGAGACATAAGCATAAAGTAGAAGATTATTAAGCCACAATCATCGCCGCATACTCCTTGACGAAAAAAACCCAGATTCCCTTCCCCTTGTTAAAATCTAAATTGAAGCCAACAATTGCCTTCGCTCGAGTTATTTAACAGCAGAAAAGATGACGATTCCCGTTTTCGTATCACGTCGAAACCTCTTTTGGTGTACTCACAAGATCCCTCCTAAAGACAAACATTGAAGACGTTTAAACCCCCATGAAAATAACGACCGACACTACCACCGCCTGAAATCGACATCTTCCGGAGAAGGATAAACGAAATAACTCACTGAGCCATCAAGATCGAGCGATTGCAGGAGCCTCCGGTATCCTACGGTGGCGTTGAAGGAGATGAACTGGGGGTGCGAAGGCGCGGAAGGATCGAGCCCCGAGATCGGCTCTTCAGCCGCAGGGAGACAGCGAAGCGCAGGGTCGGCGGGATCGTAGCTCGGCACTCCGGCTCCCTCACGGAGCCGATTCTGAATCCCCCGAATCAGAGTAGTCGGGATCGACACCGCCATCGGAGCTCCTTGCCGGAGATTCACCCTTCCCCACCTCCGTCTCCCTTCTTCGATCTCCGCCCTCCACCTTCGAAACCGGAAGAGCCGGACAGAAAACCCCTCCAAATCAGCAGGACGACTCGACAGACCACGCGCCACGAACCGAACCTGCTTTCGGTTATCCGAAACCCGATAAACCTCGGATCCTATTCGGTTGACCGGAGATCCATTATGAAAACTACGTCCATCTCTCTCTCTCTCTCTCTCTCTCTCTCTCTCTACCAACGTGTTTATTTATTGATTTATTTAAAGGCAAATAAGATGGAATAAAAGGGCCAACATAATTTTCTTCAAATAAGAAGAAATACACAGCAAGCAAGAAACTCTCAGACGCTCAAAGAAAATACGGGGGCAGAGCATCTCCAAAAATCCCATTTACGCAACCCCCCCACCCATGAAAGAATTTTATATATAAACCCTATCTATTGATATATATATATATATATAAAAGCCACATCCTGTATAAAATGCTGGCTCTCTCTCTCTCTCTCTCTCTCTCTCTCTATAATGAGCGGGGAAACATATTTACACCATCTGGCAGAGAGAGGAAGCGGCGCCAAGCTCCTGCAAGCAAGAGGAAGACCCAAGGTCAGAAGAAGTCAACCCTCCTTGAGAAATCAAACCAAGAGGGATCACTAGGCCATCCGGAGGGACCCACCTGGAGATGAACTGCCTTCCGTGAGTGCTCTTCGGGGGATTATAGGGAAGGAAAAAAAAAAGGGAATTAAATAAATACCCCTCCCCCATTAAAAAAAAAAAAAAATAAAGGGTAGCTGCGGGCTCTGGGCACTGATACTTGCTACAGAGGTTCTTGTCAACAGCAAGGGAATAAAGCGTAGTGAAGAGGAGGAGGAGGAGGAGGAGGAGGAGGAGGAGGAGGAGGGGGATCTCATGGCCCTTCTCCTGCATGGGGCGGCGGAGGGGGTGGGGGGCGGCCCTCACTTCACATTGACGGCCGCCGCCATCTTCCTCAGCCTCTGGGAGACGCCGGAGAAAGAGGGGCGGTCAGCTGGGTCGGAAGACCAGCAAGATTCCATCAGCGACTTCCACTCTGGGTCGCACCACGTTGGGATCGTGGGTCGCAGGGTATTATTCACAATCCCTCCTGAGAATAACGCAGACAGATGATGATGATGAATGTACAGAGAGTGCAGGCTATCAGTTTCCAATCAGAGTAAAAATAAAAAAAATTTAAAAAAACTGATATTAGGCCGGGAATCATTCACAGGCACTCGAAATTGATATTAGTTTTCTTTCCAGTACGACAATTTAATGAGCATAAAAAAAAGATTCTCAGAGAATCAAAAATGCGCAAAAATGGGTTATAATAATTATAGAACCCAGGAATTCTCACCGATTATAGAAGCACAGTTCATATCTGCGTAAGGCTCCTCCCCAGTGAGAAGCTCCCACATGACAATGCCGAATGAATAAACATCAACCTGGCAAGGCGCAAGGGATCGGAATAAGCCAGCATCAAAAAAATAAAAAAAAAATAATAAAAATCTCTGTTCCCCTGGAATCGCCATCCGAGGGAAGAGCACATCCAAGAACAGAGCATCTCGCCATCTATGTCTGACTTGTCACCTTCTCAGAGACCATGTTGGTTTTCCCGGAGAGCAGCTCAGGCGCCATCCATGGCAGGGTTCCGCGAACACCGCCGGAGACCAGGGTCTTCTGCTTCACCTTGGACAGACCCAAATCACCAATCTGCGCACGTATTTTTGAAAAGATGTTACCACCTTCGACAGAATGGAAGGCGGCTGGTGAATGATGACGTGCAAGTAGAGGAGATGAGCCATATTAATTTCTTATACGTGTATAAAAAAAAGATATTGGACAGTTACTTTGGATGGACCTTATGATACCTTACCTTGCAGACGGGTCGATGATGGTCTCTCATGTTTACCAGTAGATTCTCGCACTTGAGATCAAAGTGAACAATGTTCTTCCCGTGCAAGTATTCCATGCCAAATGCTGCATCCATGGCTATGATAATTCTCTTGCGGCGGTCGATCGTTCTGCCCAAAATCATTGCAATGCATCGCAACGTTACAGAAAGATAAACTGGTGGAGAGAGGAGAGGGAGGAAAAAAGAAAAAAAAAGGGGTTTAGGTTAAAATAAGAACGTGGTTCCATCATAAAATCAAATAATACCTGTCCTTCTTCTGTAAAACCTGTTTCAGAGATCCATTTACCATGAACTCTGTCACCGTTGCTAGGCTCCCGTCTGGCCCGTCCCGAACAATACCGTAGAAGGAAACAACATTTGGATGATGTAATGAACTCAGAATTAAAGCTTCTTTCCAAAAGTCCGCGATCTATGAAAGCAATTCAGATGTGAGACATCCTCCATTTAAAAAAATGGAAAGCAACGAAATAAATGACTTCAAATGAATTAGTCAAATGAATAACAACCAATTAAAGTAATCAGTGGATTGATCACAGGACCTATAATATAGAATTGAGGATACTTCACAGACTTTTATCCCCTTTAATCTTGGGACAGAAAAGATCGGTTGAATACCCTAAAATATTAGAATCACGAAATAACCAGTGCTTGTGGTCAGTCAATCGGATGTCAAGCCCCCCACACTCCATCTCAATCCCCTGCCCAATGGACATTGGGCAATTAGCAAGACCTACCTTGGGTTAATCGTCAATTTCCGGTGAAATCTTCGTTACAGAAAAGGAACCAGGAACCAGTATAAATGAGCAAATCGAGTAGAAGTCGCAATATACAGGTTTTACCAAGGAATGCATGTCATCAAGAATATTATGGGTCTACCAGCATCTTTGTTTCATTAATTAAACCAAAAAAGCAACACATGTATCCAATCACTGCGATCAGCAAGTTCATGTATCCTCGCAAGGTTCCTTTTGATGTTACGTTACATGATGTTCTACAATGCCACTGGACTCGTAACATTAAGAAGTACTACGTTTACTTCGTGATAAATCAATTTGGTTGACAGAATTATTCTGTATACGAGTTTCCCAAAAAAAAGGGGATGTTTTCAACAAAAAATTCCCATGCATCCTTCTGTAGGCAAAGCTTGGAGGCAAAACTGTTGACTTGATCATCTCCGATAATCGTCAAATACAAAGGACCATCAAAACCTTCGTAATCTTAACGATGCTATGCACGAAGTGATGATCATGATGATCACCTAACAAGCATATTAATTCCATGTTTGGCCTGGGATGATCTTATCACTAGAGGAAACAATGATTCAAGATCCTAGCATAGGTCATTTCCTGTCAGAACTCGCAATGAGTAAGTGCCACATGTCATACCAGGATTACTCTCGCAGGAATCAACTTATCATTTCTACACGGTGCTATGAGAAACGAAATCAAGTACTTTCAGGTTGCCAAAGAGATCAAAAGTCCATAATGATATGGGAGAAAGGACTCTGTTAAGTGTTACAGAAATCCTCTTAATGTTCATACGCATTTGTAGGAATCCAAAGGTTCCCCAGACACATGACTCCATCATTTCCCCGCGTAGGAAATGAATCTTCGATCGAAAGACAGTATATTTGAAGATGCAACTAAAGGAATCTTAAAGGATCTGTTGCAATATTAAGTATAAATTAATGGCACAAAGACAATGGAAACTTACCAGGCGTTTCCTCTCCGATGGCTTCCCAGCAAAACAGCTTGCTTTTATTCTTTTTATAGCAACATCTGAACCCTTCCATTTCCCGTGATAGACAGACCCATAGGTTCCAGAGCCCAATTCTCGGATTTCCTCCAAATCAGTGTTTTTAATCGTCTGCAGATAACCAGATACATGTAAAATAAGCTGAATAGAATGAGTACAAACGCCAACTGGTGATCGCATCATGTGTATACCTGCAATCCTTTAGCTCGAGCCTCTTCCTCTGCCACTGTTGGCTCAATCTCTGAGATGACAGGCTGCTCAGTGTCCGAGTCTGCGCCCAGATCTTCTTGGGCAGTCTGTAGATGAAGCGTAAATAAGAATCGCACATGCTGAAACTACTAAAATTTGCCGCCACAACATTCCATGCCAATATCGTTTAAAATATTAATGTGAGTGTTTGGGTCTGAGCTCACCGTAGGTTCTGATATATGCAAAGACAATTCCTTCTTGCTGAGATCATGTATAGGACTAATATCTGGATTTGCATGAACAGTTGCTTTCGTCTCATCTAGATCTTCCAGCTTGATCAACTTGACTGAAGAAATAAACTCGGGCAATAAATTTGAGCATTCAATGGACAGTTCTTCCCTTTCATTTGAGTCTTTTTCGTTGAGAGAGCTTCCTTTCTTCAAAACAGGCAAAGACTCCTTGGGCTCAAAATTACCATCTTGCTCATCCTTTGAAGGAATCTTGCTTGCATCAGGCTCCATAGAAACCTTGGCCTGGCTCGTTTCATAAGATATTCCAGGTAATTTGCCACCGTTTACAACAACTCTCGATAAATCAGCACCAAATTTCGGATTGGGTTGGCGATTTGGATATCCAACCATATCATCTCCAACATAAGCCAGAGGGGCTACCTCAACCTGGCCGCGCTCACGAAGGATGCCATAGTCAGCGCGGCCAGGCTTAAACTGAACACCTTCAGGACCGAAGGTATGTTGATTCTCCTTACTGATAATGTGAAAATTGGGTTTCACAGCTTGGTCATCGTAATATTCATAGGCCACGGGTCCACCAATTGGAAATACTTTGTTCATACGATTACTGGCATGCACACTCCAACTACCGGGTATCTGATCATCCATACCAACACCAGAAAATCCTGGGCTCCCATCCTGTGGGCTTCTCATGTGACCTGTGCCATGTGGTGGCTGCAGCATTGACCCTGATGCTTCATATGGTGGACCAGCACCCTGCACTTTCTTACTAAAATTAACAATAGAAGGTGAAACATGTCCTCTTTGAAAGATACCATCAGCACCATATAGAGGACTGCTTCCATACTGGAGCCCATTCTCTTCAACCCTTGGTGCCTGCATATGGTTCTCAACACTAGTTGCCTGTTGGTCATGATATACTTCATTCGCCGGTTCAGCAGCAGAATGAACATAATGAGGATCGTCACGAATGCAGTTGGGAGGCACGGAATGCATTTCATAGAAATTTCCATGTGCAAGAGGGAAATTCATTCCATTTCGATCAACTGGGAACCGTTCACTGTAATGCATTCTTGGATCGTCAAGAAGATGGTTCATCTGGTGCTGTTGCAGGACCCTTCCCCTCTCCTGATTTTGAACCTCACTGTAAAAGTGGTGATGGTCATTTTGCTCGTTCGCATAAACATGATGATCCAATTTAATGTTGTCCTGGTTTAACAAGTAAGGATCCCTGATACGGATGCACTCGGCACATGTACTGCTAGAGAACTGGCCGGCGAAATCACCTTCTGCATTCAAATGCTCTAGATGAGCCTGCCACTGCTTCCAACGACTGTCATGAAACCGAGATTCAGGAGCTGTTAGTTGGTTCCTCCGAAGAGCCATTAGGCAGTGCTCACATACACTACTAGGTTCACAAACATTATGAATATGCCCCAGGTTACCGGGGAATCCAGCCTTCTCTCCCACAGTACCCCCAGGAGGCAGCCAGACCACACTCTCCACAAATGAGGGATGGTGAGGAGGATGCTGAGAAGGCGCTTGCCTCATATACTCCTCTGAAATCCTGTCATTTGACTCTCCAAACGCGGGATGGTGCGGCCTGGATGATGGCGAAGGAGGGAATTCCCGTGGATCATGTAGGACGTGGTGCCCTGGAGTGCAGTACACAGGGCTCCGCGGCCCCTCGGTGTCACTGTACCTCTGCCCGACAGAAGCTTGGTGGGGGATATTAAGGTGGTGCATGTTGAACTGACCATGGATTCCGGCTTCCATCCCCCTGTGGCTAAGAAACTGATCACTGGCCATCTGGCTCCTGCTATCCATTCCTGGCCCCACACCCAGAGCATCAACGCTGAATTGGGGCTTCCCTTCGATCAAGCTGTTTAGGGCATCCACATATCTCCTCTCCGTCTCCCGCTCGTCGGAGGAATCAAATTGAGCACCCGCAGCCGAAGTGGAGGACGCCCCGCTGTCATGGTCGGGGTGAGAGAACAGGAAAATCCTCAAGCGCGTGAACCCGTCGCCGCCGGCGCCCAGCTTGTCGTACTCCTCCATCATATTTGTGACGTCGTCGTCGTTCACGACCGATATCAGTGCGTCGAGGTCCTCTTCTGGTTGCTGGTACTTGAGAGACCACGCTCCCTCGAACAGCTCCCTCATCCGCCCCATCAGTTCGTCATACGTCACATCCCGCGGCACGCTGACGATCCTCGTCTCCCCACCGACGTACCGAAGCTTTCCGTCCAGCGGCCGAGGCAGGATGCTGCCCCCGAAGCTGCACAGGAACTTCACGCGCCGCAGTTCATCTGGCGCCGTCACCAGTGCTGGGAGAGAAGCTGAGAACGAGGAATAAGCGGCGGCGGCGGCGGCAGCGGCAGAATCAGGAGATTCCATAAACTCCATGGCCTCTGAACGCGCGATTGGAGCCACTCGTCCTGCCGGTGAGGAAGAACCTGCGAACAGCAGCCTCCACTCCTCCTACCACAGTCGCATGCGCTCGCGTCGGGAACTCGGGGAGAGCATGGAACATAAAAGAGCCACAGCCCGCAAACTCCGCTCCGGCAACGGATCGGGTGGAGAGATTCCGTAAGGGAAACCTCCCAGCCGGGGGGCGTCACCGCGCATGCCCGCCGCTGCCTCCGAGAAATCCAGGTAAACCAAGAGCCTCCATATACCCGCTCCCGTTCAAGAAGAACACTCCGCAAATAGAATCAAACAGATCTACACAGCTTCCTCCAGGTTGATCAACCTGATTCAAACCTAACGTAATCTTCAAGAAACTACGAAGATATAAAAAAAAAAACCAAAAAACAAAAAGAATCTCCCGTTCTCCGCCTGGCTCTTCCGCTCTCCTTCCCTCCGATCGCAAGAACCTGATCAGCCGTCTCAATTCGATCCCAACCTGGATGAGCGGATGCAGTGAAGAGGGACGGAGGAGAGATTACGCGCGGATTCGTTGTAGGGGGATGGAACGGGAGAGGACGCCATTCCTCCGCCTCCCAGCTCCCCACCCCCCCTCCCCCTCCCCTTCGGGGATGGGGCCTACCGCTGCCACGTGGAAGGCACGTGGCGGGCGCTTGCGGCAATGACGGCCGCATCCATTTATCTCCCCTCTCGCTTTTCGGGCGCTCGGCCGGTGCTGACGTCATTCGTGTGGGGCCCGCCCAAGGTAGTTGGCCCAACAGTAGTGGTTTCCGCGGCATCGGAGAATAAAATCGCGGTGGCGGGAGGACTTGTGGTGAGCGCCGAGCCGTGGGCTTCCCACGGCAGGTTCACCGGTTCTACGGCTCTGATCCGTCGGCTAATTGACGTCGATATTTTCCGTTTGCTTCCACGGGAAATATTTTAATTTAATGTATACAACTTCAACTAATTGCTATTTTAATTTAATTTAAAAAATAAATGTTCCTTTACAGTTTTTTTTTGAGTGGTGTGAATGAATCGCAACTAATTTTTTTCTTGATCATTCGACTACCAAAAATAGTGGTGGGCATAGATATAATAACATAACTACTTATAAATTTTATAATATAACATACGTTGAGCATATCCATAACGTTCAAGCTACGTACGTAAAAACCTCCTATCATCAACAAATTGTGTTAATGATAGAATAAAAGTATTGAAGATTTACTCAAACAACCTCGTGTTTAAAATAACATGTTAGTGTTAGGGTAAAATCAATATAATTGTTAAAAATTAATACTTTTTTGGCATAAAGTATTACAGTGTATCATTTCCCATATTCACAACCTAGAGAGAGAGAGAGAGAGTTACAAAAATATAATATGGATTTTCTCAAAATGAGTAATTGAAATGGGTATTCCTCAAAAATTTTCCTTTTCTCTCACGCATCTTGTAGCGGTCGCCACGATGGACAGTGACACCCCAACTACCATAGTCATTGTGGGTAGTAACCATTGCAGGCATATAATTGTTTTAAATAAATATATTTATTATTTATTATTGGGATTTCCTTATTATTCATATAATTACCAAGATAATTAGCAACCGGTAAGAAGATGATAATGGTAGTGGGTTCCACGTAGAGGAAACCCATTTTGTCGAGGGTGAGAATAAAAGAGCTCCACAATTGAAGTCAACACCATAATTAATCAAATACGATAAAATAAATGATGTAAATTTTAGGTATGAATTGGACGACCCAAAAAAGTTTGATGTGATTTTTTTAATTACTTGAAAATAATGAAATTTATTATCTCCACCATAAAGTAATTCAAAACTTACGTGATATTAGTTACAGTATTTTAAATTAAATTAAAATAATTAATCACGATAAGAGTATAAATCCAAGATTTTTTTTCGAGATATCATATAAACAACTAAAAAATGATAACTAATTAGTGGAGCATTCTTGTCTGAGAGTGGGTACGCCGAGGGTTTGTGGGCCTCGCTTGAAGCCGTTTTCTTGGCTCTTGTAAGGGCCCAATTAGAGCCCATCCCAAGCTTTTGGATCCGGCATGGCCCATTAAGCAAGCCCGTCGCTTCCGTGTCATCTGCAAGAAGGGGGCAGTGCTATATATAGTGCGGTGGCAGTAGTGGAAGGTCGCAGAGCTGATCCCTCGCTGCGATGAACCTGCCCGATCGGAGCCCTAGAATTCCCTCGTCAATCAGGGCGTTGGTTCGAAGGGGATAGAGAAGCGGCGCATTCCTGCACGTTGCGGTGGATCGCGGGCTCACCTGCGGCGTCCGACCTCGGATTCCGGAAAATGGGGGTGGTTACAGTCACTGCCAAGTTCAAGCCCGCCGTGAAGGAGCCTGGCATTCCAGGCATGCTAAGAATGGTACAAATTGTAGCGTGATGATGCGATACTCGCACTACTACTACCTGTTCATGGTGTTTGCCACCGTGGTTTGGATGGACGCGGTTTCGACTCAGTAGGATTTTGATGGCACTCTTCCTCTGAGTAGCGTAAAAAACGCAGAACTCTGTAAAACTGAGATAGCAGTTGTGGTTTGAATGTCGGCGCATTTCCTTGGAAATCTAAACGATCCCGAAATAAGTGGTTTATCAAATACGAATTTTACTGTTGGGTACAAAGAATCGCACATGCTCGTTGGCACAATGTTCCGTTATGCCGCATGTACTTCTTTCGGACCGTTTTTCAATAGTCATTAACGTGACATCTTCTGCACCGTTCTTTCTGATTTCGTCTAGTTTTCTCCAGGCCGACGAAAGAACTGATACTCAGTGGTTCATACGTCGACAAATTCTCTGCCGTTCTTGACATATTAATGTCTCATGTTCAATTCCTGTGACAAATTTTTCTGTAGGACACTGAGTATTTATTTGGTCTATGATCTATGTGAAGAACATAATTAAACCTTGGGGAAGAACAAGCCTGTATTTCTTTTCCTTCTGTTGTAATGAAAACAAGTATTGAATGAAACATGACCCGGACTATCAGGAGAAAAAGGAGAAACACAAAGATATTAATTAAGATCTTACTTTTCCTAAAAACTTTCATTCCTTTGTTTATATTCATTTCCTTTTTTTTGCAGACGGAAGACAGGTTCACTTTCACTCCTACTGATCAGAGATCGACTGTCAAGCTGGACGTTAATTTTAGTAAAATAAAAGGTAAGGGGCCGGTTTGGGGGAACACGAGTTTATAGAATCTTGCCAAACTGATGCACTGGTATCATTGTTCTGATTCTTTTACTTTTTAAATATGATAGCAATTTTTTTTTCATCCGTTAGACCGCACTTACCACAATCAGTTACACGAGACTAGATTTTGAGTAAGATCAGTAGGACCAAACGCGCCATTCTGTTTTTGGTGAATTATTGAACCCATCATTATCATCAATAATTTATTCTCAGTGGGAGAAAGACTAGTTCCGATTCCAAGTGGAAATAATGATTATGAAATTTATGCAGACCATATACTTCCTTTAAGAAACTTGGGGTTGTAAGTATGTATGTCAACATACATGCTGTATTTAGTTATTTTAATGTTTAGGTTTCTTATTCTGTTTGCTACTTGATGGTGAAAATTGGCCAACTTACAAAAATGGTATGATGAGGATCTTCATGAATAAAATGAAAAAAAGGGAAAAGATGGAATAGTGTAATTATCTAATTGTTTCCAACCTTGGAAAGTGCTAGAGCAGTTCTCCTCATCAACGATAAAATAAAAAACATATTCCAGTTGAAGGTTGATTATCTCCGATGTGTGCTTCTTTTGTCTAGCTTGCAGTTAAAATTGGCTGTGCTTTTGATATGTAATAGATTTCCAAAGAATAGTTGTTTGTAATATCACTCACCTCCCTTTCTCTTAAACTATAAGATACAGAATGTTTGATTGCTTCATAAGAAATCAAGACTATCGCCCAAACTCCTCATGTTATTGATTCTGAATACAGTCTTACAAAAACATGGATAATGGTTCAATATGCAGAGAAATGATCAATCATTTCCTTTTGAATCTGATATGGTCCCACTGCTATATGTATGTATATGAAAGAGAAATAAGATTCAACCATATCTAGAACAACTACAGACCAACATCAATTGATCGACTGATAGAAAGAGAACAAGAACAGGGAAAAACAGTAAGAGAATGGTAGAAGAATAGGTAGACCACTTCACACTCCGTCTTGTCAAATGCAACCCCCGGTCTCTCACCGACAGTCAGCCTCCTTTCCTTCTTCTCCCTCTTTGGATTCTTGATATCTGACCCCCCCTTCTCCGAATCAGGGTTCCTCTTTATAGTAGTTACCCTAGACTCTGATTTTCTGCCACTCCTTTATTACAACACTCAACCTTCTGTCACTCATTTATCTGCTGTTTATTTAGGTATCTTTACCCTTTCTATGATATGTATTCATGGGAGTCATATCGGAATCTTGTTGGAGACTTTCCTACTTTAGTGGGATACTTTAGTGGGAGCCTTTTTTTGTTTTTTATTATCCTTCTGCTGAATATTCCCCTATCCCTCATTTAACATTCACTGTAGTATGTAGACATACGGTTCAAAAGTTCCTTCAAGCAGGGCAGAATTTCAATTCAAAAGACTCACAGAAGTAGAAACTGAAGAATGTATTAAGCTTATGATGTTGTTAAAGAAGGCTAAGACTTCAGAAAAATGCTGGGATATGAAATAATGGAATCAGCAGGTATTGGTATAACACCTTAAATTGTGATGTCAGGGATAGCTTACTACTACATTTATCTTCTAAGACCTTAGAAGTTAATTCAATTTTCCGTCTGATATCCTGAGGTGACGTTCATAGAGCCCGATACTTTGGGAACGGGTCTCCAGGTTTTAGGCGAGTTTTGGGTAGGCGAAAAGTGCTATTATGATATTTACCCTTGACTTGGTTTGCCTACCAGGAATCTTCATTTCCTATTCTCCATAACCACTTTGCAATGTTCCCCAGACAAGTCTATCAAATGCTTCTGTTTTAGCCTAATTTACACCCCTTCATTTCATTGTGTTCTATCTCACTTCATCACATTCTGTGTTTTTTGTCCTTCTTTACTTTTAATGATTTCAATCTGTCATGATTAATTTAAATATCTTAAAAATTGAAAGAGTTTAGGTGCTTTGGCAATATCTCATGTCGTTTGTTGTCAAACTAATGTCTGTATCCTTATTGTGTATTTTCAGCTCATAGGTTCACGAAAGAGGGCACTAAACAAGCGTTATTGAACATTCTTCATGATACTGAAAAGGTAATTTTTTCATTCCAGATATCTCATTAAACTTCCTCTTTGTTTCGTTAAACGTTGTATAATTTTCTCCTCTTGAATTTTAAAAACCGTAAATCCTCATCTTTTAGGTAGTGTTGTATTCCATGCTCATTTTGCATTCTTGGGACTGACAATCGTAAGTTGGATGGATATTTCTTGCGTGGGCTTCTTTTTACTCCAGGGAGGGGGCTATATTTTTGAATTCGACAACTTTTCTGACCGCAATGTTTGCAGAGATTTTGTGGGTAAGTTTCCACCTTAATAACTATTCTTCAGAGATCGGTATTCTTTTGCTATAGATGTTGATGAATTCTCTCTTGTTCCTTGGGGTCTCATGACTTATGCATGAAAACTTGTCTGATAAAGATTATTACCTTGCATTGTTTATGGACATTCGCTACCAGCAGAGAGGGAAAGGATTCAGAATCTGTTATTGAACCTAAGGATTCTTTTGAAATGGTAAGAGTGAAAAGTGGAAATAATTGAATGAATAATTACCCATGAAAAATTTGAAACAGTAATGAAAGATAAAGATCAGAAACATGAATGATGCTATACCATAGGACTAAGTTTCCTAGAGGATAACTGTCTAAATATTAAAGGTCACCTTTGAGGTTGTCAAAACTTTGAAATAATTTCAGTCGCTTTTGTTTTGATAATGATATCGTGGTCCTTCAAAATAATTTATTCTTTGTGACTACTAGTGGCGGTTTTCACAGTCCCTTTGTTTCCTTTTCATAGGCAAAGTACTTGGCAAGTTTCAGACTGTACCATCACCAGTACAGAATGCTCCAGAACCTTCCGTCCTGGTTCATGGTGAGCAAATCAGTGCAGCAGAGTTGGAACGTCGAATGAAGCTATTGAGAGAAGATAGGTAACTTGCTAACTCTCACGTGTATTCTTTGGCCTAACCAGCATTATACATTTGTTTCAGTTTTAATGCTAAAACTAGTCACGAGTTACCTGTTCGGATTTTTCTTTTTTGGTTGGAGCTTCCTGAGCTGTTATTTGCAGTATTGTGTGTGGTACTCGGTCCTCCTCATCATTTTAGTGGTTTCTAGTTATAACCTTGTTAATGTTCCCAAAATTGTTATCTATTTATGTTCTTCCACTTTGAACATCGCAGGAGGATTTTTCAAATTAAGTGGCGATGTTTCATTTGAAGTGATAATCTGTGATCTGATTGCGTAGAATAGAACTCACTTGGCTGCCTAAAGGCGCAGACTTCATGTTCGAGAATGAAAATCATGCATATCTCTTGTGAACCAGTTGGATATGGATGGACTGGGTTGCTTCCAGAATAAATGCATAGGATGTTAAAAATAACTGTTCAGGATGAAACAATCGAATGTTGTTTGTAGAAACAGCATTTTTTAGTTCTTGCGTTGTACTATTCTCTTGGTGTCCAATCTTCAGTTTGTAACTCTGTTCAATGTTTCTTCTTTTTACGTGAAATTTTAATTTCGTATCTCTACTTTTGAGTGCAATGGTGTGTATGTGCAGTTCAGACAATTTATATTTTGTATTTTTCTAGTCTTTTGTAGGATTTTCTATAACTTGTGTAATATTTTGCTTGTCTTTGAGATGTTTTCTTGATATTTTTTTTATTGGGTTATTGGAACGTGAGTTTATCAGTGAGCTACAGAAACTGCACAAGCAATTTGTAATGAGTGGTGTGCTGACAGAAGCAGAATTTTGGGCTGCACGAAAGGTTATTTCTGTAACTCTATTCAGATATGCCTTGTCTTGTAAAATTCTTCTTTTGTTGTGATTGTTTTGTTTCGTACAATATGTATTATGCCTTTTGTTGTCCATATACAGTTACCGGATTTTTTTTATATTTTCCTCTCCAGCAGAAATCCTTATTATAATTTATACACAGTTCCGTGAAAAAGTATTATTCTTTATCCAGAACATGCTTGACAGTGATATGTATAGAACTTCAAAGCAGAGAGCAGGATTTAAAAGTGCAATTCTGGCGGACGTCAGGCCATTGACTGACGGGCAGGTACAGTCTAGAACTTTTTAACCCCAATTTTCAAAAGCAGATTTCTTGGCGCCATTTTGTGGCAGTTATTATCTACTCATGTTATCCTTTTTTTCCCTTTTGTGTTTATCTGATGCTTTTGTTTCCACATATGCTAATTGTAAAAAATTCTAAGAATTTCAGTGATGGCATTCCCTTTGCAGTCCAATAAAGTCACATTTAGCTTGACTCGGGAGATCATTCATCAGGTACCATACTTCCAATAAGTTTGTGATGAGGAAAAATTTGCATAATTCACAGATAATCCCCGCTAAAGATTTAGGTTTAAACTATCTGAAGATTTTAATTGTATGGTGTCGCTTATTTATGCTTCTCAACAAAACTATTTTGATCTCCTATGTTCTCAAATGCTTGTGGTTTTATGGACACCTACGTGAACTTGCATATGCATTTTTATATCTGCCAATTTGCTAATATTCTCAATTCGAATTTCTGCTTCCTATTGACATTTACATTCTTCTTTCAGATATTTGCTGAGAAGCCAGCTGTTCGGCAGGCATTTCTGAACTTTGTTCCAAGCAAAGTAATGTTATCTTTCCTTTGTATTTTTTCTGTCCAAAGAAGAGATTTCTGTGCCTTTGTTTTAGCTGAGAAGCACATACGCGGTGACTGGATCTAACACGTATTCAATAACTTTCTGATTGAATGTAGATGACAGAAAATGATTTCTGGAAAAAATACTTCAAAGCAGACTTCCTTTATAGGACGAAAAACACTCTAGCTGCTGCTGCAGAGGCTGCAGAGGATGAGGAACTTGCTGTCTTTCTAAAGAAGGATGATATTGTAGCTGAGGAGTCTCGTCGTAAGGTTGTTCTATTCAATTACCGCTAAGTAACCTTTCCACAAAGACTCTCTTTTGAAATTTCCTTGTTTAGATTTGCTTATGTTTGTGTTCCACATAGCTTAACTCTGCTATAGTTATTCATTAATCTTATGGATAGTTAACAAATGGGTGTACAGGTGATTTGATTTTAGTTATTGTGTTTCTGATCCGAGTCTCATCTGCAGATCAGACGAGTTGATCCAACCTTAGACATGGCTGCAGATGTAGGTGATGACTACATGCATGTTATGGTAAATGTTCCATGAAGTTATTGTTTTTTTGGGCTTGTGTAATAGGCTTATATCTGCTTCTAGCGTTGCACAATATATTATCTTCCAAGGCTGGGCATTTTAGTTTTAGGATGTGTTTCTGTTTACCGACCCAAGCCCCATCTCCTATGATATGATTGGGGTGTGAATATGCTTCAAAAAGTGAGGTTGTTGGTTTGACATTCTCAGTGATGAACCTCATCGACCATTTGGCCTTGTGTGCTGGTTATCCTGTGAGTTACTCCACCACAAGTTTGCTTTTGATGGGCAATGCGGCAGAAGGGATTATATTACCAGCCCTGATTACTTGTTAAACATCTAGAAACATGATTGAGGGCCAGAGTGCTGGATTTTCACTTGACACAATACTGTAGTTTTGCCCGCTTATGCTATAAACATATTGGCGGGCTACGGGTTTTTCCTTCGTCCTCTAAAGTCGGGCTAAATTTGTCTAATATCCTGGTATATTCTGCATGAAAAGCTCATACCTGTCTCTTGGAAATATAAAAACTATTGATGGATTTTGGATGCTAGTTCATTAGATGAAAGATGCATTTATTTTTCATTATCACTTCAGGATCATGGAATTCTTCGTGACGGTAGCAAGGAGACTACTGATGCAGATAATGGGCTACCACAGAGGACTCTCCTACAAGACCTCAATAGACATGCGGCAGTTGTCCTTGAAGGCAGATCATTAGGTAAGATAGGGATGTATGATCAATTTCCATTCGTGAAGTTTTATTTGGATTGATATGTTGCTATTTTTAAACATTTTCTTGTAATATTAGTCAAGGATCATATCCAGAGTTCTTTTAGCTAAATATTATATAATAATAATAATAATAATATTATTATTATTATTATTTTCTCGTGCACATGCACTTAATGAATTGCCTGACAACTAATTACCATAACAGAGATGGTCAGTAAATTTACACTGTCACTTGTTGAAAATCCTATTATAGGTTCCTCCGATGTGGATCTAAATGTAAGACAATGACCTGCCCTATCATGCGTTTCCTTTGCCAAATTTTTTTACAAAAATGTCTTTGGTCTCGTATCTGTGCAGTTATGATCTACTGCATTCCCGCCACAATAATTGCGTTGTCACATATCTTCCTTGTTTGTCCATTGTTTCACCTTTCGCGCCTCGATATTTTTGGCAATAACTTTGCATATTAGGTTTTGATGTTTGCTATTCCATGAGTCATTTGCAGTCATAGTGTGTTCTGGCTTGTACAGATCAAAATGGGACGTGTTACACCTTTTATGGTTGCTTCCTATCATTTGGCGGCTTTGAGGTTTTCGTGTTTTCAAACTTAAGGATATCATTGACATAGGGGTAAATTACGTTATTTGCTTTATCTCAACCTCTGGTAAATGCCAAGAAAACTTGTATGAGTAAATATTCGTTCGGTTTCCTTTTGAGCATTAAAGATAACTGGGTGTTTGCTGGTTACCTTGTCAACATTTTTGCACTGTTTTGTGGTGCAATTCTCCAATAATTGGACCTGAGAGATACGATTGTAACTTAACGCAGGACTTCTGGTTGAAAGTGTAAAATGAATGAAGAAGCTACACGTTTATTTTTCTGAAACCCCATTTAATACAATTAAGCTATGTATTCTATTCTAACTGAAAGTTGTCTGTGGATGGGTTGGCCGTCCATCTCAGTTTTGATACAGAACTTGTACTAGAATTTGGGTTTTTCAGTTACACTGCACATGTACAGACTGGTATACGACCGCAGTGTTTCTGATCTCTCCCTGGCTAGTGATCCCAGTGGCTGGATCCCAACATGAGTCAAGATTACATGTTATTCTTATTGTAAGACTTCTATTTTTTTCTTCTTCAGGTTGTCAACTTGAACCGAAAACATTTCTAGCTGTACTTTCAACATTCTACTGTAGATTTAATTTATCCTCAGTTTTCCATATGTAATCATGTGAAGCATGGCATTGCTTCGTATCCTGGTATTTTCATTTTCACTGCCTGTTTTAGGGGACTTTGTATTTGTCTCTTGCTAGCATTTTACAGTTAATCATATCTATTTATGGTACCTTCTTGTCCGTGGCCGAGGATTTCTCTATATTGTTTCAATTGCTTGAGTGAAAATATAGGTCTTTTTGATCGTTCAAAATTTTTGTATGACCTGTTAAATAAATTACACAATTCTTTTAAGAGATGCTGCTTTTCATCTGGATGTGGCTCAGTGGAGTAGATATCATAGACAATGCCTTTCATTGACGTTTTAATTGGTGGTTCATTTAATTTGAATTAAAAATCAGAATCTTTTTTGCGTTTTTTGCACAAAACCATTAAAGATGGCAATGGGAAGGGTACAAGTCAATGTTCTGAGTAGTTTTCTATTTCTACCTCTACAAACCTGCGCCAAAAATATCATAATATATCAAAAAAAATTTCTGCAGAATGGGTATTCTAGGAGTCATTTCATAATAAACAACCTTTGTTCATGCTGGAAAAAATAAAGAATCAATGTGGCAGGACTGTGGCATCTTGACGTGTTTTTCTGCATGACATCTTTGAAGGCATGCTCGAACTTCATTTCATTTACTGGGTGGAAATGTACCAAATAAAAGTCTTGGACAACTTATATGTGATGTTTGCCTTGATGCAGAGGTAGAGTTGGGGGACACCAGAGCTGTAGCAGAAGCACTGGCCAAGTCCAAGCAGGGTTGGTATTCCATTTCTATTTTGCCTTTTTTTTGCCTTTTTTCTTTTTCGGTGCCGATGTGGTGATCTTCCGTCGACTTCCAGTTGAATTGTCTAATCAAGCCGTGGACGAGGATGCAAATCTGGATCGATTACAGAGGTTGCGCCGTATGACAGAAATTGAGGATCTTCAGGGATCCCAAAACCTTCCTTTTGCTTCCCTCTGCATTAAGGTGTGCGATGGTTGACTGTGTGTGTTTAACTACAACATATCTGATGTCACTCTCAATACTTCTTGGCATTTTGCCATATCAGGATCCCAGGGAGTACTTTGATTCACAACATGCCAATGCACTTAAGACTTTACGAGAAACAGGCGGTGGCACAAAATTTGTTAATTTGATCCTGAATGCCAAGGAAGCCTATGGATACTTAGTTGATCAGATTTCCGAGGTTAAAGGAGGAATGAATGGCCCAGTCATTCAACCTGAAGCAGCAATTAAGGTAGCAATGTGACTATACGATGGCTCATCTCTCTCTCTCTCTCTCTGTAGGATGCGCACAGATTTTCTGGCTACGTAGTCTTACTATTTATGGGTATCTGTTCTTAGATCCTTAGTGGGTTGAACCAACACGTGTCAAGCACCAAGTACACTCTCGGGAAGAGTCCTCAAGAGAGTGTTCTTGGTCGGCTTCCAAACAAAACGAAAGATGAAATCCTGGACGTGAGTTTCTACCTTCACCTGCAGAACTTTCTCATATGAATTTCTGGCTATTTCTGCCTAAATTTGAAATGCCCACATATCTCCATTAATGTCACGGCTGATGCATCTTTTCCTACTAATGTGATCGCGTATCTATCTAACTTTTTTCAGAATTGGGCTTCAATCCAGGAGTTATTGCAGCATTTCTGGTCGTCCTACCCAATTACTACTTCATATCTCTACAATAAGGTACTCGATTGTCTCTTTTATTTGTAACGTGTGCTGCCCCTATAGTACTGTGGATATAGATATGGAAAGCATTGCCTTTGGGAGATTTTTAGTATCAACAGTAACCTCATCATTCCATGGCTAGCTGTTGATTATCTGGGTTTAACTGACAATCATTTCTTCATTCCTGTTGATTATCATGTGTTTTGGTTGCAAAATCATCATAGTCGAAGGTGGACATGGGTTTGCTAATATCAGACGACCAGGTCGCCTCTATGGTTAGATTGAAGGGGGAGGACGTCGTGTATATAACAAGGCTTGCATATAGTTAAAAAAAAAAAGAATCTCTTTGATCCAATAATCTATCGCGTGAAAGAAAATTTTCGTGGTTCAGTCAGATTGAAAACAGAAAAAAAAATAATCTCTTTGATCTAATAATCTATCGCGTGAAAGAAAACTTTAGTGGTTCAGTCAGATTGAAACCTGTCTTCTCTATGGCTAGCTTACCCCGTTGCTAACCAAATTTTTACTGTGAAAGCCAGAATTTCTCAATAGCAGGCACACTGACGAGAATACAATGAACAATTCACAAAACTGTGTGACAGGGTTGAAAAAAAATGAGGCAAATGTGTCAGAGGCCTGTTGAATCTTATGGCAGAGCTTCTTCGACTTGTCTAGGAAACCGTGGCGCTTTTTGTCCCTCTTGTTGTTCTTCCATAGGATTCGTCTAGGAAACTGTGAAGGGGGTTTGATCAGGGCCGGACAGCTTCCTAGATTCCTCTTGGATTCTGCCTTTTTTTTTTTTTGTTGCAGCTTTGACACCTGGGTCGACTTCTGCATCTTGATCTTGTTTTGGAGCCCACGTGTTGATAGTTGGTCCCGTGAGGGGATTGATCTGTATTTTTAACTTTAATTTCTGTATATATAACTGCTTTCTTTCTGCACACTTTAGTCAGATAATTTTCAAGGTTGAGATTTACCACAATGATTCTGTCGTCATCAAAATCAACTTGTCGGGTACAAAAAAATGTATATTGAAGACAGTTCTTGGAGCTGTTTGTGGTGAAAAAAAAACTGTTTCTTTACTTTATTTATTGAGAAAAGATATCGTCATCAGCCTCCGTCAACCGTGCAATGGCACAAGAGGATGAAAGGGAGATGCGCCATAAATTCCTAAGCAATCTTCAACTCTCTGTGCAGGTTACCAGAATAAAGGACGCCATGGCTCAGATCTATCGCAGATTGGAGGTAATCCTCCAAAAGTCAACCTCCTATAAAATCTCGACTCAACGTGTGTGTTAGTGGTTTCTTGAAGAATAAAATCGGAAAAATGTTTCTAGTTGTGTGGGTGGGAAGGAGATCATTTGAGGCCCTCCTGCTGGGGAATACGGCGATTCATCCTCAGATAAACCATGAATCGTATCTTAGCGGGGATGGCATTAATCATCTCATCCCTTTTGTTTATTGATTAAGTATGTTGAACCGCATATTTATTTATTTATTTCTTGCTATCTTGGGAGTCCGGACCATATGATTTCTTCGGAATAATACTATCTTATGAAAATTTCAGGAGATCAAGGAATCGGTGCAATCAGACTTCAGGCACCAGGTGTCCCTTCTTATTAAGCCCATGCTGCAGGTAAACGTTGCCCAACCTGCCGTTATTTTGTTTTTATTTTTATTTTTTCCTCCTCCCCACCCCCCCTTCTCGGTGCTTAATGGTGCCCCATTAAAGCGGATATTTTAGAAAATTATCCGCTTTTTCTAAAAAAAAAAAGGCCCGCTGAGGGCGCTGAAGACGTGGCAGGCCGTGGTGGGCTGCTCGCCCGGGTGCTCGCTTTCTAGATGAGAGTTCTTGACCCCTCCATCTCTAAGACTCCCCAGCGTTGACTCTTGCAGGCTCTGGATGCCGCCTTTGCTCACTTTGACGGCGAGCAACAGAAGAGATCTGCGCGATCTGAGGGGAGGCTGAACGGAGTAGCCTCCTCCTGAGCTGTCTTATTCATCAGCATGGGCCCCCACCGCGCGTCTGCTTCAATTTTTGACTCTGCGTGGTTGACCCCTGGAAGGCGAACACTTGTACGTGTATGCATGCACATGGCTGACATAGAATACATAGAATTGAGAGAGAGAGAGAGAGAGAGAGAGAGAGAGAGAGAGAGAGAGAGAGAGAGAGAGAGAGAGAGGTCGTCGCAGTCAGAAAAGGCCGTGAGATCCGGTGCCGTATCTTTGGCATTAATGTCTGTCGGCGACACTCCGGGGGCTGTCTTGTTGATGGCACGTGTTTCAGTGGGGCCCGGCCGGGTGGGCGGGAGGAAGGTCTGACAACAAGGTTGGAATTTGATTTATCATATGATAATATTTGTTCACAAATTTGATTTCCCGGAAATGTTTATTATTTTCTGTTTTATCTTAAATAATCGCCAGCCACCTACTGACAGACACGTTGTAGCTAACAGTTATCCACGTATTTTTTTTACCACCTTTTCATGAGAAAAATATGGTCTGCCACCGTTGACCCGCGTGACGGCGGGTGGCGGCATCCCCGAGCTCTAAATTTCTCTCTTTCACCTCTCCTCGAAAGTGGGACCAGCGGACTCGGTGGGTTGGCCACTTCTGAAGTCAATGCTGGAGGTCAAGGCTATCAACTTCTCCTCCCTTAGCGCGTGGCGCCCCGGATGGACGGCGCCGCCGCCGCCCAGCCTCTGGCCGCCCTACAGCTGGCCCTCGTGTACCTTTTCGTCGACTCGTGCAGATTTTAAACGGCCGTCTTCGGACCACGTGTCCCTTCTTGCTGGCCGCCGCCGCCATGATATACTCCCTCCACCTTCCCGGGAGGGAGGACCAGCAGGAGGAGGGGGGAGGGGGAATGGGCGAGGAAATGAGAGTGAAGAGCTACTGCGACGCCTGCAGGGGCTCGCCGGCGCAGCTCTTCTGCCGGGTTCACGCCGCCTTCCTCTGCGCGGCCTGCGACGGCCACCTCCACGGCGGCGCCGCCCGCCACGAGCGGGTGTGGGTTTGCGAGATCTGCGAGCAGGCGCCCGCCACCGTCGTCTGCAAGGCCGACGCGGCGGCGCTCTGCGCGGCCTGCGACTCCGACGTCCACTCCGCCAGCACCCTCTCCCGCCGCCACCAGCGATTCCCGGTGGTCCCCTTCTCCCAGTCCCTCGCCGGAGACTGGTCCTTGGACCGCAGCGCCGCCGAGAATAGCTATGCCCACTCCGAGGAGCTGCCGACGACTTCGCCGGAGCTGAAGGCGGCAGACTGCTGCTACTACTACCACCGCCAAGTCTCGGACGGGGATCCTTACTTCGCTTTGGAGGAGGTCGTCGCAGCGCCGCAGCCCGTCGTCTTCACCACCGACGACGGCTGCATGGACATGAACTCCGGCGGACCGAAGCCCTTGTACGGTGGCGACGCCGCAACACCGTCTGCGGAGGAAAGCGCGGCGTTGGAGACGACGGAGCACGGTGGTGGGTGGGCGTTGCCGCTGGTTGCCAGGGCGGTAGACCGGGAGGCGCGGGTAATGAGGTACCGGGAGAAGCGGAGGACCCGGAGGTTTGATAAGATAGTCCGCTACGCCTCCCGCAAGGCGTACGCTGAATCGCGGCCGCGGGTGAAGGGTCGATTCGTCAAAGAAAATACGGTAATTTATTAATTTTGGAAAAACAAAATCAAGAACGCCGTCTTAGCTCAGCCGGTAGAGCGCATGGCTTTTAACCATGTGGTCGTGGGTTCGATCCCCACAGACGGCGAGTTTGCTAGATTATCCACTCAGAATTCTTTATTTTTCGCCTGCCGCCGCCGGCCGATCAACACACCTTCAGATGTGCGTAGACTTTTCTTCAAATAACGGCGGGAAGTCAAAACACCCAGGACCAGGACCACAGAAATAGAGACTGGGAAACACTCGGTGGACTCGCTCCTCCGAGAGAGAGAGAGAGAGAGAGAGAGAGGTACGTGGCCTTTGATGACTTGGCGTTGGGCCGGAACTCCAGAAGGTCCACAGAAAGGCCACTTGGGCTTGGTCTAATATTAGACCGGCGCGCCTGGTCTAATATTCACATATTTTTTTTAGAAAAATAGATATTTATGTGCTTTCAGCACTGAGCACGAGGTCTGATAAGGTCAACCGGTCTCCATATGGGGGTCAAGACCGCGAAACGACCCACAGATTCAATCATTATGGGTCAACGGCCGCGGTGTTCCCACCTCTGTCAGAGCAGTCAACGTGGACGGGGGCACGAAATGACCAACAGTTTCTGACTGTTATCCGCCGACCGTGTTGCTTCCGGAGAAAGGCGCCGTTTTCCATGGGTGGCGGCGGCGGCGGCAGCCGCAGGTGCGGGGCACCCCCACCGAGAGGCCGCCATGTCGCCGTCCTCCTTTCTTTCCTCTCCACCCCCTCTTTATCTACTCGCTCCCCTCTCTCTCTGCTCGTCTGCTTCTTTCTCTCTCTTTCTGATCCCCGGTCGTCAACCTCTGGACAGGTGGTGGCCGAAAGCATACGGCCGCCGTGCTTTGGTTGATCTGATTTAGGGTTTCTCGAGACGGCGGCGCCGCTCCTCTCGTTCTCTTCTGCAATGGGAACTCCCCGCCATTCCTGGGGGCTGCTCCTGGTCTTCTTCGTCTCGGGGCCGCTCGTGTGGAGCCTGAACACCGACGGCGTCGCGCTCCTCGCCCTCTCCAAGAGCTTGCTGCTGCCGGATTCAGTCCTCTCCACCTGGAACTCCTCCCACTCCTCCCCCTGCCGCTGGACCGGCGTCCGCTGCGACGCCGCCGGCGGCCGCGTCGTCTCCCTCGATCTCTCCGGCCGGGGAGTCTCCGGCGCCCTGGGGCCGGAGATCGGCCGCTTGAGTCGCCTCCGACAGCTGATCCTCTACGATAACTCCCTCTCCGGTCAGATCCCGCCGGAACTCGGCAACTGCTCGGTGCTGGAGTACCTCGACCTCGCCGCCTCCGGCATCTCCGGCGAGATCCCCGGCGGCCTCTGGAACCTGCGGAGGCTCTCGTACCTCTCCCTCTATCAGAACTCCCTCTCGGGGGAAATCCCTAGCTGGCTCTTCCATCTTCCTGCTCTCGACACGGTCTACCTCAACAGAAACAACTTCTCCGGCGCGATCCCGGCGAGCGTCGGCAACATGACCGGCGGCACCGTCCTGTGGTTGAACAGGAACTCCCTCTCCGGCCAGATCCCCAGCTCCCTCGGGAACTGCAGCAAGCTCCAGGAGATCTACCTGCAGGACAACCAGTTCACCGGAGCTATCCCCGATTCCCTCGCCAACCTCCGGGAGCTCGTCTACCTCTACCTGAGCAGGAACAAGCTCGCCGGAAGAATTCCTCTGGGCTCCGCGCCGTTCCCCAGCCTGAAAGAGCTGGAGCTCTCCTCCAACAGTTTCTCCGGCGAGATCCCCGGCGGGGTCGGGAACTGGACTCGTCTGACCATCTTCTCAGTCACGAGGAACAACCTCTCCGGCCCCATTCCTCCTACCTTCGGGTCCCTGAAGGCGCTCTCTGAGCTGCTCCTCCCTGAGAACGGCCTCTCAGGGCCGATCCCTCCCGAGATCGGGAGGTGCAGAGCCTTGACCTTCCTGCACCTGCAGATGAACCAGTTGGAGGGGCCCGTTCCTGCAGAGCTGGCCAACCTGAGCAGCCTGAAGAGCCTGAGCTTGTTCAGCAACAATCTGAGGGGGGAGCTCCCCAGAGGGATCTGGAGCATCCCCACATTGCAGAAGGTGCTCATCTACGACAACAATCTCTCCGGCGAGCTGCCGCCGGAGATGGCCGAGCTCAGGGACCTGAAGAACGTCACCCTCTTCAACAACCGGTTCTCCGGGCAGATTCCCCCGGCGCTGGGGCTCAACAGCAGCCTGGAGATTGTGGACTTCACCAACAACAGCTTCGTCGGAGAGATCCCCCCGCACATCTGCTCCGGGAAGCAGCTCCGGGCCCTGGACCTGGGCTCCAATCTTCTCCGCGGCAGCGTACCTTCGGGGGTGGGGAGCTGCTCAACTCTCAGAAGGTTGATTCTCCAGAACAACAACCTGACCGGGCCCATCCCAGATTTTGCATCAGACTCCAGTCTCGAGTTCTTGGATCTGAGTGGGAATCATCTCAGCGGCCCCATTCCAGAGAGCTTGGGGAGCTGCAAGAACCTCAGCTCCATAAACCTGTCGCTGAACGAGCTCACAGGAACCCTTCCTCCACAGATTGGGAACTTGAAGAAGCTCACCGTCCTCAAGCTCTCCTCTAATGGCTTGAGCGGTGAGATCCCCGGAGAGATCTCATCCTGCAGCCAGCTTGACCTGCTAGATGTGGGGTTCAATTCTCTGAATGGCTCCTTACCAGCAGGTATGGCGAATCTGACTCGATTAACTCGGTTGATCATGCGAGACAACCAGTTCACCGGGGGGATCCCTGATTTCTGGTCAAGATTCAGCAGACTTTTCGAGCTGCAGCTCGGTGGAAATGATTTCGGCGGGAGGATACCTGCATCCCTGGGGAGCTTGGAGAACCTGGACGCCGGTTTGAATCTCAGCGGCAACGGACTGGTCGGAGATCTTTCCTCTCTGGCGACTCTGAAGAAGCTCTTCAGCTTGGATCTATCCAAGAACAATCTCACAGGAGATCTCTCCTACCTCGAGGACGTCCCCCTGACCTTGTTGAATGTGTCCCATAATCGTCTCTCCGGCTCCATGCCCAAGAAATTTTGGGCTCTTCTGATCGCTTCTCCGAGCTCCTTCCTGGGCAATCCGGGGCTCTGCGTTCCTTGCCAGAGCGGCGATCCGATCTGCAGCGACAAGAGTGCTGTTCTGAGTTCCTGCACCGGCGCGTCGGCCGGGGGAAGAGGGCTCCGCAGGACCCACGTCATAGCCATAGCTGTTTGCTCCTCCATGGCCTGCCTCGTTGTGGTCCTCCTCTCGGTGTGCGCCTTGCTTCGCCGAAAGAAGCCAGACCGAACGACGGCGGCTGCCACGGCGGAGGGCTCTTCCCTGCTGCTGAGAGAGGTGATGGAGGCAACTGAGAATCTGAACGACAGGTACGTCCTGGGCAGAGGCGCCCATGGAACAGTCTTCAGGGCGCAGCTCGGCCAGGGGAGGGTCTACGCGGTGAAGAAGCTCGTTTTCAAGAAGGAGAGGGGCTCGAACGCGAGCATGGTGAGGGAGATCGAGACCATCGGGAAGATCAGGCACAGGAACCTGGTGAAGCTCGTGGACTTCTGGATGACGGACGAGCATGGGCTGATCCTCTACGACTGCATGCAGAACGGAAGCCTTCACGACGTTCTTCATCTGGCCAAGCCGCCGCCGGCCCTGGGGTGGAACCTGCGGTACAGGATCGCTCTGGGGACCGCCCACGGACTGGCTTATCTCCACCATGACTGCGATCCCTGCATCATCCATCGAGATATCAAGCCGAAGAACATACTCCTGGACTCGGAGATGGAGCCCCACATCTCGGACTTCGGCATAGCCGGGCTCATGGATAAGTGCTCTTCTCCGGGCGATACGACCGGCCTCATGGGGACCTTCGGGTACATCTCCCCAGGTAAGATCTCGCCGGCCCTCCGGACCTCAAACCCTAATTTCAATCCTCGCCTATTGACGGATGGCGTCGTCCGTTCCTCCAGAGTCGGGGTTCTCAACCAGGCGGAGCAGAGAATCGGACGTCTACAGCTACGGGGTCGTGCTGCTGGAGCTGATTACCAGGAAGATGTCCCTCGAGCCCTCCTTCCCCGAGGACACGGATCTGGTGAGATGGGTGACCTCGACGCTGGACGGGACCCACGAACTCGGGAGGATCGTCGATCCAGACCTCGCGAGGGAGGTCTCCGCCTCCGGAGAGGCCGAGCAGGTGAAGAAAGCGCTGCTGCTGGCCCTGCGATGCATCGACAGAGACCCCAGCCGGAGGCCCTCCATGCGGGACGTGGTGAAGCTCCTGGAAGATCTGAAGGCTTCACACGGCAGACCTGCGGAGCCGACGCCATTCGGAAGAACCTCGGCGACGTGATCTCCGCCCCCGAGGTTGCCGCCGCCTCCGATCCCTCCGCCTCGCCGCCGGCGATATTTCTCCACGGCGGCGCCGCCTCCCTCTTTCTCTACATCACTTCCCTCATCTAACTTATGCGAGCATTTACTGCGGGGAAGCGGACGACGGCGAGGGCCAGACGTCGTGGGCCTGGAATTTCTTCATTTTTTTTCATTTTTCCGGCAATCTGATTGGCTGGACGACCAGTCAACGGGAGAAAATAATAAGAAAATGGGAGCTATTTAATGCCCTTCTGACTTGCTTGCTTCCTTACTTTCCCAGGTCAACTCCGTCTGCGCGCAAGTGGCAGTGACTTCACCACGTCCCTGTTCGTCGCTCTCCGTTATTTCCACGGTCTCCTCCGGGGACGTTGACCTGAATGCGAGGCTGCGTGTTCCTTCCCCCAGTCTACGGCGAATATAGGCCGCCGGAGCTTGTTCTTCCGCAGAAGCGACGAGTTGGGACGATGGCGCGCCACCGAGCTCTCCTCCTGCTCTCGTCTTCCTCCCTGCTCCTCCTCCTGCTCCTCTTCTCCTCCGCAGACCCCCCATGGGCCGCCGCCGCAGGGGAGACCCCGTTCCGAGTGGGCGTGATTCTGGACCTGGAGACGCTGATCGGGAACGTCAGCAGGACCTGCATCGCCATGGCCGCCGAGGATTTCTACGCCGCCCATCCTGGCTACAAGACGAGGGTCGACCTCCACTTCAGGAACTCCGGCGGCGACGCCGTGGGAGCAGCATCCGCAGGTCGGTTTTCTCCTCCACTGTCTCGCCCCCAACCCGCTCGACGTGTTGCCCAAGAAACGAATAAATCTGCTTTTTTTTGTTGAAATGATTAAAAATCAGTCGATCTCGCCTGCATGATGCTCGATTTTGATCCCATATTTGGATTGATCCAGCGCTGGATCTGCTGAACGAGGTGGAAGTCCAGGCAATAATGGGGCCGCAGAGGTCTATCCAGTCCAAGTTCGTGATGGAGCTGGGGGTTAGAACGCACGTGCCCATCGTCGCCTTCTCTGCGAAGAGCTCTTCTCTCTCCCCCACCTTGTCCGCATACTTTGTCAGGACGGCCATGGACGACTCCTCCCAAGCGAAGGCCATCGCCGCCATTGTCGACAACTTCCACTGGAGGGAGGTCGTCCCCATCTTCGAAGACAGCGAGTACGGCAACGGGATGGCCCCCTCCCTTGTCGAGGGGCTCCAAGAGAAAGGCGCCGCCGTGCCCTACCGGAGCTTGATCCCCATCGCCGCCACCGACGGCCAGATCTCCACGGAGCTCTCCAGATTGAAGGCGATGCGAACCAGGGTCTTCGTCCTCCACGCCTCTTACGATCTGGGAGTCCGCGTCTTCACCCTGGCCAAGAAAGCAGGGATGATGGGGAGAGGCTACGTGTGGTTGACCACCTACAGCCTCACGGCCGCCTCCGACATCGTCGGCGCCGCCGCCGTCGACGTGATGCAGGGGGTCGTCGGCGTGAGGCCCTATTTCCGGCAGACGGCAGCGCTGGAGAACTTCAAGCGGAGGTGGGCGAGGACATTCAAGGAGGAGTATCCGGGCACGGCTTTGACCGAGCCGTTGGCGTTCGGGCTGTGGGCGTACGACACGGTGTGGGCCCTGGCGATGGCGGCGGAGAGTATCGGGCCGGCCGATCTCGCCCGATCGAGATCCCCCAGGAACAGCTCATCCGACGACTTTGGAGCTCATCTGTCTCCGATCGGCCCGAAGCTGCTCCGCTCGATCTTGACCGTTGACTTTCACGGGTTGACTGGGAGATTCCGTCTGGTCGAGGGCCAGCTGGATTCGTCGACCTCGGAGATAGTCAACGTGGACAGAGGCGGCCTGACGAGGGTCGGATTCTGGACGGCGGGGAAAGGAGTCACGAGGCATCTGACCAACGGGACCGGCCTCCGGCGGATCATCTGGCCGGGGGATTCGAGGGAGGCTCCGAAAGGTTGGGAGTGGCCGACGGAAGGGCGGCGGTTGACCGTCGGCGTCCCCATGAAGCCGGGCTTCGGGCAGTTCATCGACGTGAGGAGGGATCCTCAGACGGGCGTCCACCATTTCGGCGGCTTCTGCATTAAAGTCTTCAACGCGGTGATTGACTCTTTGCCTTACAAAGTACCCTTTGACTACGTGGCCTTCGACGACGGCACCGGGGACAACAACGGCACCTACGACGACCTTGTCTACAAGGTCTACCTCCAGGTCAGTGGACTGTCTGGTGTATGTCGGCTCGCGGTGGTCAACGGGCTGCTCGCTGAGGTTTGCGGCGGTCTTGGTTGGCGCGCAGGAATTCGATGCGGTGGTGGGGGACGTGACGATCCTAGCCAACCGGTCCCGGTTCGTTGACTTCACGCTGCCGTTCACCGACTCGGGGGTGACCATGGTGGTGCCGATCACCGACGGGCAGAGCAAGAGCGCGTGGGTCTTCACCAAGCCGCTGAGCGGGGACCTCTGGCTGGCCAGCGGCTTCTTCGTGGTCTTTACGGGCCTCGTCGTCTGGTTCCTCGAGCACCGGGTCAACGGGGAGTTCAGAGGAGAGCCCTCCAACCAAGTCGGCACCGTCTTCTACTTCGCCTTCTCCACCCTCGTCTTCGCCCACAGTACTGCATCCGCCGCCAACGTTGACTCTCATCAAATTTCGTCGTTTCCTTCATCGATCAGCGCTGACTTTTGGGGGGGAATTGCAGGGGCGAGGCTGGTGAGCAACTGGTCGAGGTTCGTGGTGATCATCTGGGTCTTCGTGGTGCTGATCCTGACCTCGAGCTACACCGCCAGCTTGACCTCCATGCTCACGGCGCAGCAGCTCCAGCCCACCATCTCTGAACTGAGCGACCTCATAATGAGGAACGAGCGCGTCGGGTACCTGAACGACTCCTTCATGCCGGGGTTTCTGGAGCAGCTCAAGGTCGATAAGAGCAGGATCGTCGCCTACAGCTCGCCGGATGAGTACGCCGCCGCCCTGGACAAGGGAACCGCCAACGGCGGCGCGGGGGCCATCGTGGACGAGATCCCCTACCTCAGGGTCTTCCTCTCCAAGTACTGCTGCGGCAAGTACGCCATGGTGGGGCCGATCTACAAGACCAACGGATTCGGCTTCGTAAGTCAACGATGGAACCCGGCCCGACCAACCGTGGAATGTGAGGTAGGTCTGACTTTTCGGCGGTTGACTTTCAGGTGTTCCCGAAGGGCTCGCCGTTCCTTCCGGACGTGTCGAGGGCCGTGCTGAATGTGACCGAGGGGAAGCTGTTCGAGGCGCTCGAGAAGGAGTTGTACGGCGACGGGATCTCCCTGGACAGGGGCTTCGACGTGGCGTCGAGCAGCCTCCAGCTGAGCAACTTCTGGGGGCTCTTCATCATCACCGGCACCGCCTCGGGGGGCGCCCTCCTCCTCTTCCTGGTCACCTTCTTCTTCAACAACCCCAAGGTGGATTCCATTCTCAGGTCGGAGAACTCCCCACTGGGAAAGCTTCTCCTGCTCCTGAAGCTCTTCAACGAGAAGGACGCCCGCAGGGGGGAGCCCGAAACTAGGGGCGGGGAGGAGATGAGGGATCTCAGAGGTGGCGGCGGCGGCAGCGGCGCCGCTGCGGAGAACCCTAACAGTATCTTCAACCAGCGGCAGAGCCCGTCGAGCATGTCCAATCACACCTACGGAAATGGCTACGACGATGACGACGCAGCGGGGACCCCATCGGAGGGCGATGAAACCCCCGGCAGGGAAATCAGCGGCGGAGATACCGAAAACTTCTCGTTCTCTCGGCCGTTGTCTCCCAGGGGGATGATCCTGCAGGAGTGATGGGGGGCTCTGTTGTCTTCCCCATTGCAGCTGTAAATCCATGGCGGTAATTGTGAATGATAGTAACATGTAAAGATCACGAAGCAGGGTCAAGAAGTCCCCAAGAGATCGAGATCGAGAGAGAGAGAGAGAGAGAGAGAGAGAGAGAGAGAGAGAGAGTCAATCTTGGCCCAAAATAGCCCGTGTCTTGGTTATCCCAGCCCATGCGCCTTGCTGAATTTCAAGACCGTTATATCTGGTGGAGTCAGCGGCAATGGTTCCCGCTTTCTCTCTCTCTCTCGCTCTCTATCGCTATCTCTCTCTTAGACTCCCTCCTTCCCACTCTATCTTCAGCCCCCTCCTGGTTAGGGCAACCATCTTCTCCTCTTTCCTAGCGGGGACGGATCGCCCCCCAACGCTTGCGGCCACATCCTCCATCTCACCGGCTCCTTGTGTTGGCTTCGTAAAGCCAAAGATACTCGAGATGATACTCGAAAACATGAGACAAACCTAGCAGAATGTATTGATTCAAGAAAAGAAAAATTGTGCAGTTCATTCTTTACATCAAACACTTAGTTTTGTATTTAAAAAAACCCGAGGAGAGGAAAGAGAGAGAGTTTGTCTAACGACCTCTCAATGAGTTGGCTTCTTTTCTTACGTGGTCCCTTATCCACCATTATAACCTCAATGATGAATGGCTCAGATAATTCTTTTTATTTGTAAGGTAACAACCTATCAAGAGAAGAATCCCCAAGTCACGAGAATGCCGAAGTCATTCTCCGGTGATGGCAAACACCACTGGCAGAGCTAAAACAACCCTATCATTCTCTTTGCCCTTGCTCCTTCATATGAAGACTTCGAACACCAAGACGTCCTCTCATCTCTTGAAATTTTTGTATTCCAAGTACTTTAGTGAGATGCTACAAGGCGGAGTGTCTCCATCAAAGAAACTTCCCCTCTTTCGTCCTGCGAGCCCAACGCGTTTTCTTTCGTCATATCGTTTTCGTTCCGTGGTCAACCGGGGAGATGAACACGTCATCGGCGGGTGGTTTACGCATATAAGGTCAACAAGCAGAGGAATACGTTCATCAAGAATTCACACCTAAGCCAGTCAACCTGACGCGTTGTCTACTTGACTCCTCCATGCTGTAACTTCTCCGAAGCTTACCGAAAACAAACTGACGAAGAACCATCGGGGCACATCTGGGTCTCAGAGGGGGAGGTTTCGCTGCGTTTTGGAGGTCACGGTCGAGCCGCATTTTTTATATCTAACTGTGTTAGAAAGTCAACCATCAGGCTACATCAGGCTGCGGCTACAATTTGTGTGGTTTGCCTATTCCTCCTCCCGATAAGCTCGCACATTCATGACCCATCTGCAACTCAATGCATCCTCTGGACTGGAGCTCCGGACTCTCATCTTCCGCAGTTCAGCATCATCTTTTCCAAATACGGCATGGTTCGATACCACGTTCTCCTCGCGGGCTTCTGTCTCATTTCTATGTCCCTGGAACTCGGGACAGCTCAGAACAACGCGAGGTTATTAGTTCCTGTGGGAGCTGTCCTCGATGAGGGAACCCTTCTGGGGAAGATGTGCCGGGCCAGTATCTTCATGGCAGTGAAGGATTTCTACGCCGTGCATGGCAACTACACTACCAGACTGGTGATCCACGCCAGGGACTCCGGAGGAGATGCAGCTGGTGCTGCGTGGGTAGGTGCGTACGCACATCCATCCCTGCTCTTCTCTCCTTCGGGAGATTCCAGTACAGGCCAGAGCTGGCAGACGACGGAGCACGGTTGATGATCATATATGGGTTTTATTTCTTGTTCCCTGTGAACTGGGCGAATAGTAGTAGCACTCATTAGTCATTTCCTTGTTCCCCGGATTGCCGCAGCTTACGATTTGCTGAGAGATGCTCGGGTTCAGGCCATTCTGGGGCCCCAGACGTCGGCTCAAGCCAAGCTCCTCGCTGACTTCGGACAGAGGGGCCAGGTACCCATCATCTCTTTCTCAGCGACGAGCCCCTCCGTCTCACCCGCGGAAAAGCCGTACTTCATCCGGGCGGCATTCGATGACGCTGCCCAGGTGGCCACCATCTCCGCGGTCCTCGGCCAATTTAGATTCAAAAAGGTAGTTCCGATATGCGACGGCACCAGTCAAGGGAAGTCGTGGGTGGCCCATCTTGTCGACGCGCTTCATGAAAAAGGAATCGGGGTTCCGCGACAGAGCTCGATCTCCCCTCGCTGCACCGACGAACATATTGCGGAGGAGCTCCGGCGGCTAATCCGCGAGAGAGCCCGAGTGTTCGTCGTGCACCTGCCGGCGTCGCTCGGGTCCCGTCTGTTCCTCCAGGCGAAAGATCTGGGGCTGATGGGAGAGGGACACGTCTGGATTGTGACGGACGCGCTAGCGAATTGCCTGCACCTGCTAGACCCTCCGGCTGTCCACGCCATGCAGGGCGTCCTGGGCGTGAGACCTTCCTTCCCCGACTTGGACGATCGCCGCCATCTGGCTGCTCGTCTTGAAGTGAAACTTCGCGAGGAGAATCCGGGGGTTGAGCTCGGAAGCGTGAACATCTTCGGGCTGTGGGCTTACGACGCGGTCTGGGCGCTGGCAAGGGCCGCAGAGAGGGCGGCTTCGGGGGCGGAAATCTCCGGCAATTGGAGCGGGACGTTCAGAAGGAAGCTTGCCAGGGCGATCTCCACCGACAGCTTCAGCGGGAAGTCTGGGGATTTCCGCATGTCGGGCGGGCAGCTGAGGCCCTCATCGTTCCAGGTGGTCAACGTGGTCGGGGAGAAGCCGACGGTCGTAGGCGTCTGGTCGCCGGACAGCAACCAGGCGTCTATCTACATGCCGGTGGCTGGCCAAGAGGAGATTTCATGGCCGGGGGATTCGAGATCCGCATCCAGGGGTTGGGCGATGCTGGCCGGTGGGAGGAAGCTGAGAATCCTAGTCCCCGTCAAGGACAGCTTCAAGGAACTGGTCAACGTGGAATACGATCCTACTGGAGGCTCAAGCCCCAGGTATTTAACACCGTGATGACGACGGGGTTCCATTACCATGTAGATTATGAATATGTAGCCTTCAGTACGGTCGAAAACTGGACTTCATTGAACTACGACGAACTCGTAAACTTGGTTGTCACACAGGTAAAGCTCATCGAGGAAGGCTGTTTTCCATTTTTTTCCTTTTTCTATTTTCGGCTCTCCCTCGATGAACCCAAGCCTCCTTCCTCACCGTCGCGCAGTGCCGGCGTCAAAGCGGGGGGAGTGGGGGGAGCTTAATTATGTTATTTATTTTCACTATTTTCTTATTATAGAAAAATATTCAACGATGTCAATACGTGTTGAGCAGGGATTTGATGCCGTCGTGGGGGACACCACCATCATGGCCAATCGGTCCGACAAAGTGGAGTTCACACTACCCTACACCGAGACGGGGATATGGATGCTTGTCCGAACCGGGCAGAAGGAGAACGTCAACGGGTGGATATTCCTCAAACCGCTGTAGATGGATCTCTGGGTGGGCAGCTTGGGATTCTTCTTCTTCACCGGCTTCGCGGTGTGGGCGATCGAGCAGCGGATCAACTCGGAGTTCAGGGGCCCTCCCCAACAACAGATTGGCACCACCATCTACTTCGCCTTCTCAACCCTCGTCTTCGCTCACAGTTAAGTCCGAGGATACCCTCCTAGACCTATCCCTTCTGTTACTGTCGTGAGGGTGCCCGGGCTCAGCGCCGCCTTCCCCGTCTGTTCATCTTCCAGGAGAGAGGCTGAGGAGTAACTTATCTCGGCTCGTGGTGATGGTGTGGCTGTTCGTTGTGCTCATCCTCGTGTCGACCTACACTGCGAGCTTAGCGTCGATGCTCACGGTGCAACGGCTTCAGCCCTCCACGGTGGAGGACCTCCGCCAAAGTGGCGACTTTGTTGGGTACCAAAGAGGATCCTTTGTGGGGGGTCTCCTCGGGCGACTGAAATTCGAACCATCAAAGCTGAGGGTGTGCGACTCTCCAGAAGAATACGAGGATGCCCTGTCGAAAGGAAGCCGCAGCGGCGGAGTGGCGGCCATCTTCGACGAGATGCCGTACCTTAGGATCTTCCTCAGCAATTGTTGCAGCGAGTACAGTGTGATGGACTTCAGTCGTTGATAATTAAAATCCTCAAATTCTATATTTATAAACCTTATCCAAATATATGTATGATATATAGTGGATTAGGGTCGAACTCGAGAACTTTGAATTAGCTGATATATATTAATAGGTGATGATATTCTGATTTTGTAACTCTCTAAAATTCAGCAACCATAACCAAAAAATCTTCATTGTACTAAGTTTTGATTGAATTAATTGTGATCAACGAAATTCAACTACACAAGAGTCAAATGAGCAAAATGATAATGATTCCTCCCTCTTGTTTTGACGGACGTGGGGAGGGAATGGCAGCCTCATGCAGGGGTGTCTTCGGTTGATCCTCTTCTTGCTGCACCAAGGGAGGAGACCCATGATCTAGTTCTGGCGCTGTCACCATTGGACGGGGGAAGGAGAGGTGAGCTGGCCCACCTATGGTTTGTTGCAGGTGGTGCCAAGGAAGAAAGGAGGAGCAGGCTGTCCCCACGGTAGGAGAGGGACACACCAAGGGGGGAAGAGAGAGAAAGCCTGATCATGAATGAGGAGAGGGCTGGTGGTGGCTCCCCTCTTTTGGGCTTGTGTGCCCTATCTTAGACCTTCCAGTTTTGCCCCTGTGTCTTGCAACATTTACAAGTAAGTCTTCTTTATAGTTTTACCTTTTTATATTCACATATTGCATAAATGTCCTTGATTGTATTATGTGCTATGTATCATAGTTGCAAATTAATTTTCCCCTTTGTCATTTACTTTATTGCTCACATTCTTGTAGAAAATAGGAAAATGATATAATTTATAAACTAAAGTATGAAGATATGTAAGTAAAGTATTTAATATGTAATTATCATATTCTTATATTCTTTAGGCTTTAATAATTAATCATATTTCCCTTTTAACATGATAATTCAGTGAATTATCACAACCCCCCACTTAAACATTACTAGTCCCTTAGTAATATATCAAAATTGTGTTAATCCCTCAAAACATAACTCTTTCAATTACTATCTCCTTAAGTGTTGACAATTCTGCAAATATCTAGTCCTCAGAATCAAGAATTGAAGAAACTTTCAGATCCATATTCGAATCTCTTTTTTAGGCACATACTCGTTACTTCCTTTTTCTTGCTCATCCTTCCTCTCTCAATTAATAAAACTTGTCTGCTTTTTGATCTTGATCTAGCTTCATGTTCTCCTTCAGGTGACATGGTACTAACCAATTCTTGGTCTAGTATTTGCATGACTTAGCATCTATTACAGGTTAATATCCCTCATCAATGCCTAAAATATGAGGTATGAAGATGAATTTCATGTCCTAGTCTCTCATGTGGAAGCCCCACAAGACAAGTTGGAAATCCCATTTCACCATTAGTGACCTCTTTCTTATTACTATTTACTTCCATATTACTTTTATGAGAGGTTTTTGCTCTAGTCGCACATGTGGAAGCCCCACAGAGCAAATGAGAAGCCCCCTTCTCAATGTTATTGATTTTCATCTCTTAAGGAGATATTTGCTCAAGTTTCACATGTGGAAGCCCCACTGAGCAAATGGGAAATCCCTTCTCCAAACCTCTTTTTTTAGATTCAATCAACCTGCAAGGATCATTATTTCTCACTTTTCCTTCAATTGACTTGCATCATGTTCAACAAATTAAGAAGGGATCATTTCCACCTTTTCTTTCACATCAATCATCCAAGATTATAACTTCAAGATACTAGATTTGCAATATCTAGTCAATGATTTTTCTGTGCCCTCAAAAGGTTTTCTCCTACTTCTCATCAAGAACTCTTCTTCCTCTTGACCTTTGCACTATCTATTATGCATCCTTAATCAAATAATTAAGTTGATTTCATCAAAATAGTAAATTTTCTATTTCACTTAGCTCACTCATCCCCCCATGAAAACATGATCATTGTCCTCAATGATTGAAAATAAATGCAGATAAAAATTCAAAGGGATGCAAGCTAGAAGAACACAATCATAATCAATGTATAAGGGTATGAAAAGTAACAAATTCAATTGGGGTGGGAGCACAATCACCTTTTTTTTTTCTGCACAGCTAACATTCCTCCACAATTTATTCAGATGGAAATGTAGTTTCAATTGTAGAAATTAGTTGCTAAATGAAAATACAACAAAAGTAAAATTAAGAAGGTAATAAGTGAAAGTAATAGGGTTGCCTCCCTAGCAACGCTAAGTTTAATGTAATTAGCTGGACACTCATGTCACTCAAGATATGACAAATAGATCAATTTTGTGTACTGCTCTATGTTCAGCATGTTGTAAGTAAGGTTTAATTAAATGTCCATTAACTTTAAAATAGTAATCAGATTTAGGATCTCTAAGTGTTGCAACCCCATATTCATTTAAAATTTCCAAAATATAAGGCCCGTCCCATCTACTCCTTAATTTTCTTGGAAACAATTTAAGCTTAGAGTTGTATAACCATACCTTTTGTCCTACTGTGAAGTGTCTTCTAGAGATGTGTTTATCATGAAATTCTTTTGTTTTTGCTTTAAAAATTTTTGTGCTTTCATATGATTCATTCCTCAGCTCATCTAATTCCTGCAAGTCAAGAAATCGTTTCTCACCTACTGCTGCCATATCCATGTTCATCTACTTGATGGCCCAATACACCCTATGCTTCATCTCTATGGGCAAGTGACATGCCTTGCCGTAGATCAACCTAAATGGTGAAGCTTCTAATGAAGTTTTATATGCTGTTCTATAGGCCATAGTGCATCATCAAGATGTGAGGTCCAATCCTTTCGATTGGGAGAGACCACCTTCTGCAAAATCAATTTAATCTCACAATTAGCTAATTCAACTTGGCCATTTGATTTTGGATGGTATGGTGTAGTGATTCTATGTTGAACTCTATATTTGTGCAGCAAGTTCTTGAAATGTACATTTGTAAAATGTGTGCCATTATCACTAATAATAGCACGTGGACAACCAAATCTTGATAAAATATTGCTTCGAATAAATTTTGTGACAACCTTGCTATCATTTGTTCGAGTGGAAATTACTTCCACCCACTTCGACACATAATCCACTGCAAGTAAAATATATTCATGCCCACATGAAGGAGGGAATAGACCCATAAAGTCTATCACCCATATGTCAAAAATCTCAACTGCTAAAATGGGCTGCAATGGCATTGCATCTTTCTTTTTGATATTAATTGTTGATTGACATTTAATGCAATGTTGACTAAATATATGTGCATCTTTAAATAAAGAAGGCAAAAAAAACCACTTTGTAAAACTTTTGTAGCTGTCTTTCGACTTGCAAAATGGCCTTCACAATGTAGGGAATGACAAAATTCTAAGATGAAACAAATCAGGATCATTTTAGAAAAAATTTCTTACTTTAGCAACAAATCTCTCTCGTTCCTCTCTTCTCCATCCTGTAAGCATTTTCTGTGTAGCTAAATAATTGATAATGTCAACGAACCATGACATACTTTTAGTTTGGATTGATAAAATCTGCTCATCCGGAAAAGCATCATGTAAAGTAGATTGTTTATTATGTACAATACGAGATAAATGATCAGCTACAACATTTTCAAATCCTTTCTTATCACGAATTTCGATATTAAACTCCTATAATAATAATATCCATCTTAGGAGCCGTGGTTTTACTTCTTTTTTAGCAAGTAAGTATTTCAATGCTGCATGGTTGGAATACACAATCACCTTTGATCTAATAATATATGTCCTGAATTTTTCTAATGCAAACACCACTGTCAATAATTCTTTTTCAGTGGTAGTATAATTTAATTGTGAATTTGTAATAGTCTTGTTAGCATAATAAATAACCACATGTTTATTATTTATCCTCTACCCTAAGATTGCACCAATTGCAAAATTAGAAGCATCACACATTATTTCAAAGGGCATAGACCGGTTCGGTGTTTGAATAATTGGTGCTTTTGTCAATGTTGTTTTAAGGGTCATAAAAGATTTCACACATGATTCATCAAAATTAAAAGTAATATCTTTTAACAATAATGTTGTCAAGGGTCTAGCAATTTTAGAAAAGTCTTTTATAAACCTACGGTAAAAACCAGCATGCTCAAGAAATACATGAATTTGTTTAATTGATTGTGGTGGAGGTAGATTAACTATAGCCTCAATCTTTGCTTTGTCCACCTCAATTCCTCTTTCACTCACAATGTGGCCTAGAACAATACCTTCTCTCATCATAAAATGACTTTTCTCCCAACTTAATACTAAGTTATTATCCTCACACCACTTAAGCACATTAGTTAAATTATTTAAGCAATGTTCAAATGAATTCCCAAAGACTGAAAAATCATCCATGAAGATTTTAAGGAAGTTACCGATCATATCTGAAAAAATAGATATCATACACCGCTGAAATATAGTAGGGGCATTGCATAGGTCAAAGGGCATTCTCTTAAATGTATAAGTTCCAAAAGGGCAAGTAAAAGTTGTTTTCTCTTGATCCTCTAGATATATTGCGATTTGATTATACCCTGAATATCCATCTAAAAAATAAAAATATTTTTGACCAGCTAATGTTTCTAAAATTTGATCAAAAAATGGGAGGTGAAAATGATCCTTCTTTGTCATAGAGTTAAGTTTTCTATAATCAATGTACTCTCCACCACGTGGTCAACCTAGTGGGTATTTCTTCTCCTTTTTCGGTCTTGGTTACTGTCCATCTTGACTTTTTAGGGACTACTTGCGTAGGATTGACCCAAGGGCTATCTGAAATGGGGTAAATAATATCAGCGTCAATCCATTTAATGATCTCACCCTTGACTACTTTTCTCATGTTTGGGTTTAATCTTCTTTACATCTCTCTACTTGGTTTTACATTATCTTCAAGATAGATTCGATGCATACATATATCTGAATTTATACCTCTAAGATCAGCTACAGTCCAGCCAATTACACCTCGATGTTTGGTTAGCACCTCTATAGTTCTTCTCTCTTGATCTTCAGTTAAGGTTGATGAAATGATCACAGGCAAAGTCTAGTTAGTTCCAAAATAAACATACTTCATAGAACAAGGGAGAGGTTTTAATTTTAATTCTGGAGGTTGTTCTAGTGAAGGTTTCATTGGGGTCTTTTCAATTTCTAAAGGTTTTATGGCTCTATGTTCTACATACGCACAGGTTGGCTCAAAGTCAGCCACCTACTAGACCCAATTGACCTCTTCTATACATGTTTCTAGACCCTCAATTTTTTCAAGTTCATCTACCTCTTCCATATGATATTTTGTACTCCTAAATACATTTAATTCTATTTGTTTATCATCAGATCTAATATTAACAACACCATTCTCACAATATATGTTTGCCTTTACTATTGCAAGAAATGGTTTGCCCAAGATAATTGGTGCATAGCATAAATCACTTCTAACTAGTACATCTAAAATCAAGAAATCAACAGGAAAACAACAACCTTTGACCTTGACAATCACATCCTCTAAAAGCCCTTCAGGTGTCTTGACTGACCGGTCAGCTAATTGGAGGATTATAGGGGTATCCTTGAGTTCTCCCATCTGAAATTTATGAAACATATTAGTAGGCAATAAATTAACACTCGCACCCAAATCTAACAATACATTAAAAATGTTACTTCACCTATTTGACAAGAAATTAATGGTGCACTTGTATCCTTACATTTTCTAGGTAAAGGATGTGAAATAACCGCACTAACTTCTTCAGAGAGTGTGATCCTCCTAGGTGATTATCGTGGGGTACACAAATTTTTTAAAAATTTAACATACATCGGTATGTGTTTGACTGCATCCACCAAATGAATTGTGATCTGAACTTCTTGGAAGATTTTCATCAGCTCCTCATTAGGTTCAAGTTTTATCTTAATTTTTGGTTTGAGTGCTTCAGGAAAAGGTACAGTTTTTGTTTTCCCTTTTAAATCTTTTCCCTTTGATGTTTCTTCTCTCGATAGTTCTTTTAATTTTTCTTTATTCAGCTCTCCCTCCCTTTCTGAAAATAAACTATCACAGTCATTTTCTAGTTCTACTAAAGGTATGGGGTTAATGTTCTCACCATAGGGGTCTTTAAGGACTTTTCCGTTCCTCAAGATAGTCATGGCTTCCACATTCTGAAAATGTTCATTTGTGTGTTGGGACGATGACGCTTGATGTCATGCAGCATTAACACCATAATTTCGTGGGTTACTAATAGGTTGGCTGGGGAGCTGTCCCAACTCCCTCCTAGGATTTGCTATGGCCAATTTACCTATTTCTTGTTCTAATTTTTGGTGTTGATGTTGCATTTGATCTATTTTCTGTTACATCTGTAGCAAATTCTGCGCATTTTCTTCAGATTTTGCCTGGACTATAGTATTCATTTCTTGGAATTGTTGATGCATCATCTGTATCATTTGACTCATCATCTGCTACATCATCACTGCAGATGAATCTGTAGATGGCGGTTCAATATTTGACTTTTGTAGTGTCTGATTTGAACCTACAGGAGGTTGACTAAATTGAGACTAATTAGATGACTGAAATGATGGCTGAAATCCTCCTGAAAAGTTTTGAGGTGGACTTGAGTTTTGGACCTACCTTTGACCTACAGAAAAATTTGGATTTATGGTTGAGGATTGAGATGTTTGAAAATTTTGAGATGGAGGCATAAGATTCAAGCAAATATTTTGATTTTTTCATAAGAAATTTGGATGAAGCCTCCACCCATAATCCTGAGCATCATTCACCTGTTCAAGTGCCCCTAAATTAGGTCCACTAAACTGTGGGCATTGCTGGTCATAATGGTCATTACTTCCACATACCATGCATCATGTATATGGTGTGTGAGAGGGAGGTTTTTCAATTTTATTTTGCTCAGAATTCAGAAAGAGATGATCACATAATCTATCAATTTTTTGGTGGACTTTAATCACCTCAGCTCTCCATTCTTTTTCCTCTAAATTTTGCACTTTATGCACCCCTCTCCTTTGCTCTCCTAAGCTGCAGTCATATAAAGCAAATGACTCTCTATCAGCTGAGTTTTCACTTAGAGTTTCATATAATTGATACATTTCATCCTCATCCTTGCTCATAAATGCTCCTCCACATATTGCATCTACTAAATTTTTATTTTGTTCTAGTATGCCATCATAGAAAACTCTATTAATTTGCCACTTTGCAATTCCATGGTGTGGGCATTTTTTTAACAGACCCTTAAATCTCTCCCATGCTTTATGAAAGGTCTCCCCTGATTTTTGTGAGAAGTTTAAGATTAATTTCTGTATGGCATGTGTTTTTCCGACATGATAGAATTTTTTTAAGAAAACTTGTTCGATTTCTTCCCAAGAGGTCAACTCTTGGTTTAATGAAATTAACCAATCTCTAGCTTTATCATGTAGTGAAAATGGGAATAATTTCATTCTCAATACTTTTTGAGGGACATTAGGAAAATGGACTAATTCACATACATATAAGAATTTTTCTATATGTTGATGAGGCTCTTCATTGGATAGTCTATGGAAAGTGGGAAGCATTTGTATCATCCCGTGTTTTATATCAAAGTGAACATTATGAGCTAGAGGAATCCTAATTTGAGATGTTGGCCTGTAAAAATTTGGAGTATAGTGGTCACGCATAGGTCTATAAGGGTGAGAATTTTCTAAGTTTTGTGGCATCTCCTGGTTCCCTAAGTTGGTTGGGTGAGATTTTTGTTCGTTGTCCCCCCTAGAGCTCTGTCCTCTTTCTACTTCAGTTGCCACAGCAGCCTGTTTAAGGCTTCTTCTCCCGTCCATGTTTTTGATTAATTAATATGGCATAAAATGTAAATGAAAGTACTAGAGAAGGACAGCATGTTCAATAAAAATTTGGGTAGAAATGAACTTTTTGTATGTTATTTTAATTCAGTAAAAGACAGTGCTCAGAAATCAAAAAGGCGTAATAACATGAGTGAAAGTAATAATTCAATATATTGCTAAAATAAACTGAAATAACATAAAACAAGAGATCTAAATGGACTAGAAATAACTGGTATGAAATAAGATTCAGTAGGACGTAAAGAAAGTCTCTATCGATTTTCTGAATTTAAAGTAAAATAGCGCAAACAAGAATCAACTAAATTGGCATCCACTGAACTCAAAATGGAATATGATATTGTGCACAATTCGATATTACGATTACTATGTTTTTTTTAATTAAAACAAATACGGATCATTGAAATAAACTGCAAGAACTCAGATGTGCTAAAAATCAGATTCGTTCAAAATTAATATAAATCACCAATTGCGAAAATTCTCCCCGACAACAGTGCCAAAAATTTGATGGACTTTAGTAGTTGATAATTAAAATCCTCAAATTCTATATTTATAAACCTTATCCAAATATATGTATGTCTTAGATATATAGTAGATTAGGGTCGAATTCAAGGAGAACTTTGAATTAACTGATATATATTAATAGGTGATGATATTCTGATTTTGTAACTCTCTAAAATTCAGCAACCATAACCAAAAAATTTTCATTGCACTAAGTTTTGATTAAATTAATTGTGATCAACGAAATTCAACTACACAAGAGTCAAATGAGCAAAATGATAATGATTCCTCCCTCTTGTTCTGATAGACGTGGGGAGGGAACGGTGGCCTCACGTAGAGGCATCTTCAGTTGATCCTCTTCTTGCTGTGCCAAGGGAGGAGACCCACGATCTGGTTCCGGTGCTGTCACCACCGGATGGGGGAAAGAGAGGTGAGCCAGCCCACCTATGGTTTGCTGCAGGTAGTGCCAAGGAAGAAAGGAGGAGCAGGCCGTCCCCACGGTAGGAGAGGGACGCACCAAGGGGGGAAGAGAGAGAAAGCCTGATTATGAATGAGGAGAGGGTTGGTGGCAGCTCCCCTCTTTTGGGCTCGTGTGCCCTACCTTAGACTTTCTGGTTTTGCCCCTGTGTCTTGCAACATTTACAAGTAAGTCTTCTTTGCAGTTTTACCTTTTTATATTCACATATTGTATAAATGCCCTTGATCGCATTATGTGTCATGTATCATAGTTGCAAATTAATTTTCCCCTTTGTCATTTGCTTTACTGCTCACATTCTTGAAGAAAATAGAAAAATGATATGATTCATAAACTAAAGTATGAAGATATGTAAATAAAGTGTTTAATATGTAATTATCATATTCTTATATTCTTTAGGCTTTAATCATTAATTATATTACCCTTTTAACATGATAATTCAGTGGATTATCACAGCGTCTTCGGGCCTGTAGTCAACACCAAAGGCTTCGGATTTCTGAGCCCCGATCCATCTCATCGTCTCGCAGCCATCTAATTCCCGGTGTTCCTGGGCATTTCTGACCTCCAATCCCGTCGGAAACTGGCAGACATTTTCCAGGGGCTCTGGACTAGCGGCCGACGCGTCGAGGGCCATTCTGGAGGCCACGGAGACTGGGCTGCTGGCGCCGATGGAGAAGAGGTTTTTCGGGGATGAAATCTCCTGCAGGCTCAAGAACGGCGTCGCCGAGTTCCACAAGCTGAGCTTCAAGAGCTTTTCGGGCCTCTTCGTCGTGAGCGGCACCGTTTCCGCAGGGGGTATCCTCGTCTTTCTGGGCAGTTATGTCTGCCAGAACTGGGACGAGCTGAGGGCCCTGTCCTCCGGGAGGCCTTTTTGGAAGAGAGTCGTCGCGTTGGGGAGGCACTACGTCCGGATGAACCCTGCCGTCGTCCGCGGGGGGGACGATCCCGCGGTGCTGGGTGTGCGTGGCGCCGCCGTGGCGTCGTCTGCGGAAGCTGTCGACCCCGCGGCGGCCGCTTCAGCTCCCGGGGTTAACCCGGGAGCTTGCAAGTCCTCATCTAGTGGAGGCTGCGCATTCGGAAGGGAGGACATCTGCTCCTCGTCAGTTGACGAGCCGGCTTCCAACGCGACCTCTGCGAGGGGGCTTCCCTCTATTGAGCTCACCCGCAGAAAGGGGTGAGGATGATCAATGGCGACTCTTTCTCTTTCTCCCCTTCCCTGCAAGCAATTGGAATGAAAGGTCATTTAGTCTCGTTCCTGCTGCTGCTGCTGCTGCTCGCTCTCTCTCTCTCCCCCCTCTCTAGCTTGCTCGCTCTCTCTCTCTCCCCCCTCTCTAGCTTGCTCGCTCTCTCTCTCTCCCCCCTCTCTAGCTTGCTCGCTCTCTCTCTCTTCCCTTCCCATCCCTGAAAGCAATCGGAATGAAAGGTCATTTAGTGCCGTTGCTGCTGCTGCTATCTATCTCTCCCTCATACTTTCTGTAACATTAGTAGTATCCTCTTTGTTACCACTGTAAACGCTGCATCACGTGGAGGCATAAAATCATAGTAATTTTCATTTTTTCGGCTAATGTAATCTAAATGGCAACATAATTCTATTGGAGTTGCGGAGAACGATCTCCTATTGGGCCCTAGTGGGCTCCCATGATCTCACGTGTCCTTTGTCTCCTGTGTATGTTCCCCCTAATCTTTTTGGTAAAAGGCGTGCGAGACAACTCTTCTATTAGATGAAAACTTTATAGGGTTTTTGCAAACCATGTAAATCTTGCGTATTTTATGTCCTGACTTCTTTCTTCCTCTTCTCCCTTGTGTTGTGTCTACGTCAATTTTCGTTGTGTGAGAGGTAATGAAGATGCAAATCATCTCCAACAACTGATATCATGGCATCTGGTTTGAGGTTATTTTAGGCTTGAGATCACTTGTTTATGGTGAACTTGATTTGAGAGAAAGCGTGGGAGCAGTGGACTCAGGATCAAGAGAAGGTCAAGATCAACAAGTTCAATAGGAGTGATCTTGTATTTTACAAAATGTGGATAGTTATTTGTACGAGAAGAAGTAACATTATATGTTGCCTAGTTTGAAGCCAGATAAGATGTTACAAGAAAATTAGGAGATGATCTAGATGAAAACATCATGCATTGTTAGTCTGATGCTAGCCAAGAATATTGTGTTCAACATTTTGAATGAGAAGACCACAATAAATCTTATGATAGTTCCTTTGAAAATATATGGGAAGTCATAAACATTGAATAGTGTGTATTTGATGTAGCACGCCTTCAATTTAAAAATGACATCATGTGCATTTGTTGCATATCACATCGACAAGTGCAATTTGATAATTAATAAGTTGGACTCCATGGATGTTATTTTTTGATGATGAAGTTAGAGTACCATTTTTATTATCTTCTTTTCTTCTCAGTAGTTCTTTGTTATCAAGAAAATTAAAAATTGATGAAGTTTGTGATTTGATTCTAAGCAAAGATGTTTGCAGAAGAGAATAAGAGGAAACATCTATATTTACTTTACAAGTCGAAAGTGGGGGAAGAACATAATAGAGTAGCCAAAAACATGTACAAGTAAATAAAGAGAAGGAAGTTAACCAAAAGATTATAAAAATAGATATGGATAGTGTGGACAATAAAGACATCATCAACTTGTTTGTAGTGGGCCTTAGTCCCCCTAATAGTCTTTGTTGGAGAATGAGATATCACACTCGTACCATACTTACATCCTACATTGATATTTACTTTTACACTTTTTACTTTTATTTGTACGCTTGTCCTTCCTCATCTCATTTGACATAAGTCAATTTATGAGAACCAATCCACTAGGACTAGGTCAGTATAAATGTATGTATCTTTCTCTTTTAGAATAATATAACCTTTTCACAATTATTTTCTCTTCAAATGAGAGCCAATGGACCTCTCTCCCCCCTCTCTCTCTCTCTCTCTCTCTCTCTCTCTCTCTCTCTCCCCACTCTACCAACAACGTCTCCTATAAAGAACATCACTTATGACTGCTCCAACATAGTATCAGAGCATATCACCAAAGATAAGAAATGAGTGGTAATATATAAAGGGAATCTATATGTGTTTGTTGTTGATAATTTGATATATGCTATGGTCCACACCATACCACATATAACTCATGTAGTGAGATTTATGAGAAGACCCATAATTAACTTAGGAAGATAATGTTGAATGATTGTTGAGTGAATTCTCAATTTCCTAAGAGACATCTTTGGTATATCTCTTTGTTTTAATGAAAATGTTTGGACACTGCAAATACTTATAGATTCAAATTTGGATAGTGCTGTTGACAAGAAGATAAACATCACTAGATATAACTATAACTTGGGTATTACTATCATGATTTGGATTTCTCAATTACAAAAGATTGTGACTCTATTGATAACTAGATCAGAATATGTTGTTGATAAATCTCAATATTTATATGATAATTTAAGTATTTATGTGATTTATGCTTTAATTTTAATTAAAATTCTTGCAAAATACTTTAAATTGGAAGAGTTAGATTTAAAATGATTTTAATGTTAATTTCTAAGAATTACATGAAGAAATTAATCATGTAGAATGATGAAATATTTTAACATGATTTTATTTTTTATATTATGTTTCAGAATATTCCTACATTTACTCCGATTTTATAGAAATATTAAGGAAATTTTAGAAAAATCATTAAATTCAAAAAATCAGTGAAAATCCTGAAAATCGACAAAAATCATGTCTGATGATCAATTGATTCTCTAGAGAGAAATTATTCAAGTAAATTGATAAATATCAATTCAAAATCATGTTATAATTCAACGCATTTCATTTTCATAGTTTATCAGTGATTAAAACTAATGAAAAATCAAATCTTTTTAGGGTTTTTGTGCTAATGGAAGACATATTGATTGCAGCAAGAAATAAAAGAAATAATTATAAAAAATTGATAAAATATACATATAGGAAGATTGAAAAGTTGTTTTCGGAGAAGAAGAAGGCATCATAGATTATTCTTTACCCCTCTCAAATCAAAACCCCTCGTCTAATTGCTATAGACACTAAATTTTGCCCAATCCATCCATCCAATACAAATGATGGATTTAGTCCAAATTTCCCCTTCATTCAACTGCTACAGAGGCTGAATTTCTTCCATGAATCTTCTCTATTCTTTGCCCAATATAAACGGTGAAGAATTTCTTCTAAGGATCCTTCTTCAGACGTTGTGGCATGCTTGGTCTTGAATCACTTTTGCTGCATGATTTCAACAAGTGATAATTGTTAGGATTGTCAAAAATAGATTGGAGAAGGTGTACGAAGCCAATCAGTGCACCATACATATACAAATTGATTGTATTTGGGTAGAAATCTGATCGACGACTACGTGCCCAGTATTTCTGTAAACTTTAATTTTTGTTTATTTTTACCATTTTTAGATTCCCATAATGCATCTTTTGATCCTTTATCATGTTGCGAACAAAAGCCTTTTTCTTTGAATTCTTATTTACATAATTTTGGCTTCAATTTGATTTATTTATGAGTCGATGTATTTCCCATGATTACGAATTCAGGGTTATTTTTCGTGTGGTGATGTCAATAATACCCAAATTCAAAATTTTAGCTTATTTTACTTAAATTTTTCTAGACAATAATTCTAAAAAAAATCTATATATTAAAAATCATTAAATAATTAATAATATTTCATCTTCCTTGTGATCACCCTAGAAAATATACTAAAAAAATATTTTTTTCTTATTACCTTATTTTCTAGAATTTATAAATTTTAAATTTGCTGAATTTTCTTAACAGTGATAGAAAATAATTAGATTGTTGTCAATATAGAGCCAAGCAAGAAAATGGTATGGATGAAGAACTTATTTATTGAACCGTCATGAAATAAGAAAATATCATGTTATTTTCTATTAACCAGAATGCCATGCATCTAGCTGAGAATCTGATGTTTTACTCTAAGATGAAATATGTTACTTAATGCATTACTTTATCTACAACCTATTGGAGGATGGAATATTGATGTTTTACTCTAAGAATCTAGTACATACATTGACTAAGACAATTGTCACAAAAAAAGTTGAGGTTGTGCATGAGAACTGATTGGAGGTGTATCCTTTTTTGAAGATCAGTCTCCAATTGATAAATTGTTAGAGTTATGAAGAATGGTCTTCAGTTGGGCCCGAGTGGACTCTAATAGTCTTCTATTTTCTTTATGCATCTTCCCTTGGTATTTTGATGAGACGAGTATGAGTTGTTGTCATTGTTTTAGAGTGTACATAGGTATGTTGCGTAAGCACAATTGAATTTTGTTGAGGGTTAAAATTCACTTCTACTAAAAGAAGTTTTTTGCGCAACCGTATATGTAGGAGGTCTCTTTAAACTATGTCAATATGAAAATATAATGTGTGTGCTCTCTCTTCTTACCCCTCTCTCCTCTTTTCTCTCTCCTAGCAGCCTTTGATAGTCAGTTCGGCTGGGATTGGTGTCTTTTAATGGTATCCCTTGTTACGTTTTAAAAAAATCCCTATTTAGTTTTAAGAATAACAAAGCTATCACTTACGTTTTTGGGTACCAAGTCCGTGGAGAGTTGGGGGCACATTATGGAATGTGTAAGAGAGAGAGAGAGAGAGAGAGAGAGAGAGAGAGAGAAATGAGTATCCCCAAGGAGTAGTGACAGAACGGAGGAGAGTAGAAACCGGGCAGCTAAGCTCTCTCCCTCTCTACCCGAATTTAGAGAGAGCAAGCGAGAAAACGAGAGAGAGAGAGAGAGAGCTTAGCTGCCCGGTTTCTACTCTCCTCCATTCTGTCACTGCTCCTTGGGGGTACTCATTTCTCCCTCTCTCTCTCTCTCTCTCTCGCTCTCTCTAAATTCGGGTTGAGTAGGCCGTGTTGTGGAGGCCCATAACGATTAATGGGCCGAAGTGCGAAGGGGAACCTGAGGCCGTTAAATTTCCGTTGTCGCGCCGCGCCAGGTTACCCTCTGATTACCCTCGTCCCGACACGTGGAGCGACGGAGTAACCGGTCCATCTCCCTTGTGGGCCCTCGACTGTCGGGAGGCCCACGGCAGATGGTAGTGGGCCCAACGGAGGGGGGGCCCCGCTAGCGACCGTTCTGTCGCCGTCCTCTTCCCAAACCAGAGGAGGGAGGTTCGGGACGGCTCCTTCACGGCGGCGGCGGAGCTCGCCGGCGAGAAGCCACGCGTCGGCCTCCCAAGACCCCCCAAGAGAATCCCTCCCACATGGGGCCAGCCTTTCGCCCTCAATCATGGGTGGCGGCGCCGCCGCCACCGGAGGGCAGCCGCAGCATGTGCAGGGCGGCGCAAGGGCCAAAGCAGGCTGCGACAGCGTGGCCGTCGGCTTCCGCAGGAGGAGAGGGAGAAAGAAGCCCGAATTAAGCTCTGCTGTTCATCCGGGCAATGGCGTTCTACCATCTGGAAGAAGAAAAGCACGGTCGGGAACCCCCAGCTCGGCCAGAAACCGCACGGCAGGTGGCCACCGGACGCAAGAGAACGAAGAGAGTTCGGATTCACACTTAATTTGGAGTGGACAGAGCTTATCAAGATTTCCTGTTACTGAGCTCAGTGTTACAGGGACTGAGCAAGAAGAAGAAGCAGAAGGAGAAACCCTAAGGGCTCTGAGAACACAGAGGGGGCCTTCTGAACAGAGAGCAACACCCCCCGGAGCAAGGACGAACAGAGAGAGAGAGAGAGAGGGGTGGGGGGGGGAGACTCTGTACCTATTACAAAATAATTGACGGGTCTGTTCGAAATTGAAGTCATTCATTCATTAAATCTGTAGTATAGAAGTATCGGCGCAGTGTGGATTGTTCTTGGGGCGGTTCTTCCCGATTCCTGCGGTGTTCCTCTGCGCCGGTCAGGTAGTCTGCTCGCCCACGAGATCGAGGCCGACGAGGAGAAACGAGATCCCCTGGAAGAGGAGGAAATAGAAGTGGATCCCTTGGGCGGACAGGAGGCTCCGGACGGCGGCCGTGAGGAGGAGCAGCGCGAGGAAGAGCTCCTTCCTGTAGATCTTGTTCGCCTTCTTCTTGACGGGGGGAGCTTCCACTCGCCGCTCGTTCAGCTTGGAGAGCTCGCCGTCAGAGGCGCCTCTGTGCAGCTGCTGCTGGGTCAGCGGCTTCGACTCTCTCTCGGCCGCCGCCAGCAGGTCGGGCTCGGAAGACCTCCCGGCTTTCTTGGTGACGATCCACTCGTAGGAGCTGCCCAGCTGGAAGAGCCCCGACACCATGGCGTGGAACTTGGTGACGGACATGGTGTTCTCGAAGAGGAGGTAGGGGACGATGAACGGGAAGGATCTCGGCGCCGGGAGGACGCTCAGGAGGGACATGAAGAAGGGGATGTAGCAGATGACCCAGGGGGGCAGCTCGGCCTCGGGGACGAACATGGTCAACGGCAGGATCACGCAGAACAGCGTGAACGAGTAGAAGGGGAGGATGAGCTTCCTCAGCAGGAAGAAGAGCAGGATCAGGTTCGCCTTCTTCCAGGCCGGGACCTGCCATTCAGACCCCAAGAGGGGCTCCTCAGAAATGCACCCAGATGGAGAGTTTGAAGGCGGCGCCGCCGAGAAGGGCGGGCGGGTGCTCACCTTTGACTTGATGATCGCCGGGAGACACACGCGGAAGAGCTGCATCGGGCCCGAATGCCAGCGGTGCTGCTGCTTCCGGTAGGCCTCGTAGCACTCGGGAAGCTCGCACAGGACCTGCGCAGAGGAGGGTCAACGCCAGACGCGGGGGGGAGGCCATTACTAAGCCAGGGGGACGAGCACCACCTGGACGTCGTTGAGGAAGATGAACTTCCACCCGCAGAGATGAGCTCGGACGGCGATGTCCATGTCCTCCACGGTGGTCCTCTCGAGCCATCCGCCGGATTCCTCCAGCGCCTTTCTCCTCCACACGCCCGCCGTCCCGTTGAACCCGAAGAAGTTTAAGAAGACGCCGTTGACCTGCTGCTCCACCTCGAAGTGGAAGCACAGGTTGACGTTCTGGAGGCGGGTGAGCAAGTTCTCGTCCTTGTTCACGAAGCTCCAGCGGGCCTGAACCAGGCCGAGCCCGGGGTCGCCCTGCTCCGAGCAAAAAGGCGCCATTTTCAGGCAGGAAGGCCACTGGGTTTGTCTCGACAGGGAGGGAAGATGATGACCTGAAAGTGAGGGATCGTCTGCCTGAGGAAGTCTCGGTTGGGCTGGAAGTCAGCGTCGAAAATGGCGACGAACTCGTACTCGTTGACGTAGTCGCAGCCCATGGCCGACTTCAGGTTGCCGGCCTTGTAGCCTGTGCGGACCAGGCGATGGCGGTAGACGATGTTGACCCCCCGCTGGTTCCACTTGCAGACCTCGCCCCTGATCAACTGCATGATGGACTCGTCGTCGGAGTCGTCGAGGACCTGAACCAGCAGACGATCTCTCGGCCAGTCGAGCTGGCAGATTGCACTGATGGACTGCTCGTAAACCTGCACACGATTTCCATCCACGGGGCTTATCGATTGCTCCACGTTTCTAGGAGGAGGAGGAGAAGAAGAAGAAGAAGAAGAAGAAGAAGAAGAAGAAGAAGAAGAAGAAGAAGAAGAAGAAGAAGAAGAAGAAGAAAGATTACCTCTCTCTCATTACACATTGGAATCTGAACGAGGACCATGGGGTAATGATGGTGGGGGAATTCGGGGTCGTCGGACTTGAAGGGGTCGCCGTCGATCGTGGGCTTGATCCCCTTGAGCTTGATCCAGAGGCAGCCGAGGCATAGGACGGTGCGATCCAGGGACTGGATGATGAACAGGACGACGCAGAAGCTCGACAAGGATTGAATGGGGGAGGCGATGTAGTCGGCTCGGAAGGAGAGCCAGGAGAGATAGGCCGCGTGCATCCAGCTCTTGATCTCCTCCGTCTCCGGCAGGGGGAGGCGGGGCCTCTGGAAGTGCCACCCCTTCCAGTGGGCCACGATTTCGATCAGGAGGGCCGCCATGGACAGCGCCAGGAAAACCTTGATGAACCTGTAGAGGGCCTTGTCGCCGTCGCCGGAGAGGCTCTGCCGGAGCTCCAAGCGCTTCTTGGCGGCTCTGAGAAGAGCCCACAGGGCCGCCGCCAGCCACGCGACGCAGCCGGCGGCCCTGTGCGCTCTCAGGAGCAAGACCCAGGTGAACTGCTTGGCGTTCTTCCCCCGCCCCTTCTCCCCCCCCTGCAACGCGGAAACGGCCGCCCTCCCCACCTCGACGACGCAGTAGCTGGATTTCTCCATCGCCACGACCACCGGCGGTCCCCTGCCCTCCTCCCTCTTCCCCGACCAGTCGGAGAAGGGCAGCCCCGGCGACATTCTCTCCTCCGGTGAGAAAGCCCTGCCCCCCTCAGACGCCCAGATCCCAATATCAACACCAGAGCACCCCGCCCAAGAGACCCATCTCCTACCGCAGAGCTCCACCCCTCAAGCGAGGCGAGGGAGAAGAAGAAGAAGAAGAAACTGGGTCTAAGATGCCGCTCCTCCTCCCTCGGAACCTCTCGCGAACACCAGTCTCAGTGTGGAAAGGTATCCCCCGCAGTTGTAAAGCTCGATCCATGAAGGCTTTAAATCAGCACCTCCGACCACAGAATCCCAACCCCCCCTCCCAGTTTCACCTTCTCCGAGAGTTACCACCAACCGGGGCCGAGCCGCCCTCAACCAATCTCCAGGAGGGAGCAGGAAGGAGGAACAAGGAAGAACCAACCACGGAGAGACCCACTCCGGGCTTCTTGATAGCAGGCCGAGGCCGACAGAGCTATGCATTGTACAGGACAATGCGGATTTCCAGCTCCACGTCGCCATCCACCGCGTTCAGGCTGCCGCAGCCATCTACGGTCTTCCTATTGATCACGGAGCGAGCGAGCGAGCGAGCGAGAGAGAGAGAGAGAGGATTTTACAGTCGTAAAGAGGGAACTCGGAGGGGGAGAGTGAGAGCCCGTCGTCAACCTCCGTTCTTACTGGCACGGGTGGGGGGGAACATGAGGGTGCCGAAATTATGGGAAAACCCAAAAAATATAATTAATTATATATTATACCATATTTTGTATTTTCGTGGTATATTCATCAAGAAAATAGAAGCGAGCATTTTTATTAATGTTTAAAGCGCCAGCCCCAGTAGCTTTCTGGGCTCTCAGTAAAATGGGCCTCTCTAAGTTGGCCCACGGTTTCTACGTGCCGGGTACCACCGACACATTAATGTCACAAAGGTCCTCCTTTCAAGGAAGCATAACACTTGGAGACAGTCAACCCTGTGGACCCTCTCTCTTGCGCTCACTCACTCACTATGTTAACGAACTGTGCAGACATGGGTTGACTTTTTAGTGAGATGAACTATATTGTGTACAGGTTCGATGTACATGTCGCTCAACTGGGGGTCTGCCCTTGGAATAGAAATTTGGGGTTGGTGTACGATCATGGGGAAGCCGTTGACTCAAACCCAGTGTCGGCGGTCTTCCCTTCTATTCTTTATGCAGCTGGCCAGGCGAGGGAGCTCAACCTGCAGGCGTGCACCCACGTGTCATTTATTTTACTCTCTCTCTCGCTCTCTCTCTCTCTCTCTTTCTCTCTCTCTCTCTCTCTCCTTCCTCCAGCGACAGTTAAGCAGATATCAATGAGTATGCTTTCACAAAACTATTAGCCACCTAGATTCCACTGTATATATTTATTTATTCGCGTGATAATAGGGGTCTGGTGGACCCGCGAGTCACGCTCCATCTCCGCGGACTGGAGCAGGATGGGGCGCGCGAGGAGAGGGGACTAATGGCGCTCGGAAGCAGCAGGTGTGGCTCGAGCCAGACCATTGGATGACTGCTCCCCATCCCACATTAGGAAGCTCGAGGCATCAGCGTCTCAATTAATCACATGGTTCATTTAGTCACCCCTAATTCCATTTTTGGTCACGCAGGCCCATCGATTTAGTCAACTCCAGGCCGCCGTTTAACGCTCCAACATGCCGGAGCCCAACCAGCTGGGCCACATCTGACCTGGCTCGGGCTGGCTCCATTGATGAAGTCTTGGAAGGTCCATGTGGAGGCTAAATACGTGGATAGATCTGGAGTCCGCCCAGTTGACCCCCCTCCACCAACAGGGTCAACCCATTTCGGGAACCATGTTCAGATCGGGGTCAACTGGTGAATGACGGCGGGAAGAACATGGGAGATGGGGCAGGTGCCTACTTATGCCGGGCTTCGGCGTCTGACGGCGCCATGCGGTGCCTGGCCTTCTTCTGCTGGTATTTGGCATACGAGTACCACACGCCGCCGGCCGTGTTGATGACCAGCCCGGTCACATTGAGGGCGTGTACTTCCACGCCACCCAACATGACGAAGCCGAGGGTCTGAAGAGTGATAGGAACCCACGTTAGAGATTGAAAGAGAGAGAGAGAGAGAGAGAGAGAGAGAGAGAGAGAGAGAGAGGGAGAGGAGAGAGAGAGGAGAGAGAGGGGGTGCTCACAGTCGATCCCACGCCCTTGAGAACTCCAACAATGGTTGTTGTGAGAGCGGAGTTGACGATGGTGCACAGGAACATGGTGAAGTTGAGAACGATTCCCATCACCAGAGAAATAACAAGTATCACCAGAAACGCCACAGAATTATCCTGCCAGAGGAAGAGAGAGAAAGTAGATGCCACTTTAAAGACGCTTATGCAGCCTCTCTCTCTCTCTAACAATAGACCCAGAGAAATGGGACTTGAGATCTAAAATAGAAAGAATTCTAAACAGGAGATAGATTCGAAAAAGAGCAATTTTTATCAAGGAAGAACTATTGAGACAATGGAAATAAAGAGTAAGATGGTTACCTTCACAAATAACAAGGATAAAGAATGGGGAATCTCCCCTGTTGCTGTGATGAGGAGAAGGAGAAACGGTAGTGAAAGCAAGCTGTTGTAGAACATCAGCTCAATGGAAGAGAGCCCATCCTCTGCTCCTGATTTCTCCACCAGAAGCAGATACATGGTCTACATGGATAATTATAAACAAATATTTAAGCAATACGGTGGCACCAGGGGATGGGTAATCTGAATTTCCCTAGATAATGCTGCCAATTGGGTCATATACAAGCCCATACGTACCTGGAAGAAGACCGAGGTAAGAGCCATGGTGTACCCGAAGAGGTCAAAAGAGAAGTCACCAAGTGCTGCGATGATGACCCCAACAGCGACTAATACTACTGAAAGTGTGACCTGGGAAGCAGAGTGGATCAAGGAAATTTAGAAGAAAGCCCCATTTTTAATGCATAAGACTAGTCGAGATGGACAGAGCAATCCGAGGAGAATATTTTTTTTATTTTTTATAGAGATAGATGGTAGGAACTGTAATGAAAGTGTTTTGATCGTCTATAAACATGGAGGGTTCTAAATGTTTTACAGCAGGTCTGCAGATATGGAAATGGACATTGTTTATAAGTTCATCAAATCAGGAAAAAAAAAATCTAATATCCCTCCGTCATTGACCTCTCAAAAGTGATGGTCTGACTCAATAGAATGATATTCTTTACTTATCACTCATATAGTGCTAGTTTTTTTCTTTTTTAATCTTAAACTCTTATGGATTTTATGGTTTCTCCCCATAGTCTGGACTAATTTCGTTGGTTTTTAGTCCTATTTACTAGTGTTACATCTTTACCCAAATAGAGTATGGAAAGCACTGTCTTAACCATGCTCAATTAACTGATCTATACTGAAGGCACAATAAAAAAGCATAGACCCAGAGCAGAGTTTTTATGCAAATCAATTTTAACCGGAAAATTACTTCCTTTTTCCTCCAATCATTTCCACATTAGATTTGTGTTCCATCAATCTTTAAATCCTCTATGTAACTTTTCCGGTCCATTTTTTTGGCATCGATCAAATTTCTGTCCTTGTCCCCGAGAACTCCATACATTATCATGATATATTCTCCTTCCGAGCTTGCTGCTCTTTCCCGGATATTCTGAGCAGGCAAATGATGTCAAAAATCAATCTTCTTGACATAAAGAGTAACTTTCAAGCACAATTCTTATTGAACTTCTAATTCTATTTGTCATTATTTCCTGTGATTTCACTTACATTTGCTGTACATAATGCCCTTGCAATTCAAACAACTGTAAATATCCTCCATTATACTAGCATGTGTATCATTCACTGATCAAGAAATTGAACGCCTCCCAACACTTCATTAGGAGAATTGTCCAGTCTATACTTTCACACATTTATCTTGCGATAATTTCCGATTTTATTATACTTTTTAGAAATATACAGGAGGCTCATAATTATGTGCACCGTATTTTCAACAATTGCCAGAAAAACCATATAACTTTTAGAATCCAATGAATTGGTTATGATGACTATAAAACCTCAATTTTTACACTAATATGCATTGATCTTTTGCATTGAGTTTCAGGCATGGAAATGAAGATTTTCCAAGCCACAAAGGGCTAAAAAATAAAGATAACTTGACAAGTATTAATATCTAGAGTTCATTTTCCAATCAATATACGTAATACATAAGCTTTTTTGTACACACAAATGTGAACTAAAATAAAGGAGCCGACATTTAGGTTGGCCCCTGTGAGTAATAGAAGACAAAACATAGGGGTCAACCTTAAACTAACTTGGGCATAAAGCAGAAAGCTACGTAAGTATTTGCATAGAAGTAGATACTAAAGTCAATCCATAAAAAAGTAAAATATCCTTTCGCAGGAGTCACACACATGAAGAATAGAACAGTGTTTTCATAGGAGTTGAACCTTAAGTAGACCTAGGCAATAAACATAATCAATCTACATAGAGGTCACTTCCAACCAAACAAAGAATGCAAAGAGTAAACCCTCATGAACACGAGGGTCAACTCTTCAAGATGTGACAGGTCTGAAGTGTCAAACTCATGCTTCCACAAGTCAACCCCACTGCGTTTGCAAAAACTATTTCACTTAAAACAAAAAAATTTAAAAAACTACAAATCATGACGTTTCCAAGTAATTATAAGGGGAGCTAGCATCAACTGATTAACGATCTCTAGCTATAAAAAGTCGAAGAAGAAAGAGAGAATCTCAAGTTTCCACGAATCAGTCCTGTAAATATTAGAAGCATCATTAAGCTTACCACATTTTAAACCTAACCAAAATTCGAGTTAGTGTTTTGAGCTTGACATGACATTCTCATTCGTACAGGATGAATTGTTAGTGTTGTATTTGATTTATCTTCCTCTTTGCAACCATGTTATTGAGCAAGCCAAATTAATCATATAAGGTTAAGTTGATATGTCAAGAAAGTCAACATATGCAGGGTTGCAAGAAACACAGTGAAAATGCCAAGGAGAGACTTGAGTGGAGTAGATTTGAGATCGGTCACTTCACTATAAAGTTGTTGTCTCCTTCTGTAGTGTGTGTATTCTGATATTTTCCTTTCTTTTATTCTCAATACCACTGTTTTCATTCCCTATCCAAACGCTCAACAAGGTTAACATGAATGTTATGCAAATAACCTAAAGTTATCACTCGAATCCTTTAAATTATTTCTCGTCGAAAAAATTATAAGTTTTATACTTCAATGATGGCATCAAATCTAGCCAATCTAGAAGGCATGTGCAAATAGATCAATGTCCAAGTGGGTTATTCTAGGGCATAAAACTGAATTCGTGCGCTTTTCTGACCTCATCTGCTTCACGATTTTACATCATCAAACGCCAGTAATTTTGGGTTCCTTAGTTTTTTCCCTTTTTCTTTTATCTTGATGGGTCAGACTACCTCCATAAGTTGCCACATTTGAACTGAGGGTTTGGACTTAATTTATTGGGAATGAGGCTTCTCAATTTCTTTTGTTTTTTCAAGTTTCTTTCCATCTACTCATTTATGTACAGTTCATATTTGCATGTAACGTGAACATTGGGTATCATAGAGCACTTTGACACCAGCTTCTGGGGCCAACTCCAACATTCATGAGATTATTAATGATAAAAACCAAGGGAGCAGATGAAAACAGTGTATATGTGATTCACAATAAACAGGTCCTCGAAACTTCAAATTTTATACTCTTTCTCTTCATCTTAAATCAATGATTCACAATGACAACACTGATTACTGGCAGAGTACACTGTTGTGAAAAGATGAACAAATGATAAGAACATAATGCTCCACAATAAAAAATGCCAGCATCAGGATTCTTCAATTTCTATCATTTAATGATATTCCATTGTAAAATCAATTGTCCATGTCCATCAGGATCTCGGCCAATTTGAGGAGAAGCAACATCTATTGAGTTTCACCAGGCAAGTAATACTACAAAGCTTAGATTCGTACCTGCGTGGATGGCTTTCCTTTTCCAGAAAAAAATCCAGCAACCAGGACAGCGAGTGGTGTGAGCCTTTTTATTGCAATGTACATAGGAATGTTGACCCCTTTCAAGCTTGCCAATGCAAATGAAACATTAGCATTGTAGAAAAGTGAAAGTGGTAGGAGCTTTTTTGCTGTGTCTAGGTTGAATCCTCTCGATTTAGTGTATCCCAATCCTCGACCAAATTGAATGAGAGATGCTGTGGCTAATTGCTGAGATGGAGACAATCATAAGGTGCTTCTAAGAAAGTGTCACAAGATTAGCAAAATATAAAGACAAGATACTGTCTTTGGGAACAAGTCAGCTAAACAATACCTGCAAAGTCAGAAGAGTCATGGAGTACGTGTACTGCATAAGGATCGCCTTGTTGATAAAAACCATGGCCATGGAAGCGATTCCATAAGATAATGCAGCTAATAGGCTAAAGAAAAAGAAACGGAAAAGAAACCTGTCAGGATAAATATCTTTCAAAACTACTTCGGGCATTGGAAATAGGCCTGAATTCAGTTGATTGTGAGCACAGTCCTAAAGTTTAGTAGTTAATAGAGCCTTTTAGATGGGCCGAGGGCCCTCAGGATTCTCGGAAACTTTTTAAACTTGGAAACATCCGATGAATGTGGAGAGGCGTATTAAATATGCCACCCGGATTCATTGACCGATAAGTTGTTGACCGAAATACAACGCAAGCTTCTTGTAGAGGGCTGACTAATGCCCCAGAAGGTAAAAATCGAGGCAATATTTTCGTCGTAAGTTGTCGCGATAAATCTTTTTCCTATCAAATGTAAGTGTGAACCGTAAGTGTACTGCATTGTAAAAATCGAAGCATCCACAGGTGGTCATAGTATTTGTAGACACCTAGTTTGGACCACAATTTGAAATACAAAACTCGGATAAATGAAGGAAGGCTCTGTGTCTGTCAATAACACTGGCGAAATCCAATTCGAGCCACTGGGACTGCGGACAGTAACAAACAGAAGAACGATGAGAAAGCTTGCCTTAAGAGGGGGCTCACTTCCGCTTCTCCACCGGAGGGCTCCATTCCGGTTTATCCCGAAGAACCCACGCTAGATCTGGATGAGGAGGCGGATCCGGCAAATGAGCATCCCCAAGTAGTTTACAAAATAAACAACCATCATGAAACGGAAACACGCGAGATACAACAGAACCGAGAGCGGGGAGGAAAGGAGAATCCAACCAACCCACGTATCCTGGATCTGACGTTCTCCGGCTACATAGAGCGGGTCTCCGGGGCGGGCGGGCGGGCGGATACAGAGCTCCCTCCGTCGTAGCGCACCGTTCGCTCCTCTCCTATCAAGGAATGGATGGATAGCACAGAACACCTCTGAAGATCCCCAGAGGCAAAGGGGCGGCGGAGTTGCGAGCTCGAGGACAGTGCGAGTTGGAAGAGCGGCGAAGAGTGGTAATGGTGACGCGAGGATCTCAGGGGTGCGCGAGCACCACGATCCCATGAGGGCCGTTTTCGCTCTTTTTAAAATTACTGAAAATAAATAGGTACTAAAATTAAACATTGTTAAAATTACTATAATAGATAAAAAAAGTTATCCTAGCCCCCCTCTCTCTCTCTCTCTCTCTCTCTCTCTCTCTCTCTATAACACATTTAATATGCCCCCAACTTTACACAGACTTGGTAACCGAAGCAGAAGTGGTGGCTTTGTTATTCATAAAGCTAGTTAGGGGTTTATTTTAAAACATTATGTAATAAAAGAGACCGTTAAAAGCCCGCCAATTCCTTGTAGAACCGACCACTGGAGGGTGCTCACGTAGAGAGAGAGAGAGAGATTCTAAAAAAATCACATAAAATCTGGGAGAATTATAAATATGTAGGCTTAGGGTACTACGATCATGATGGGGTGATCATCAGTTAATATTATTTTATTATCTATAAATAAATAAATATATACAATATGTATATTAAATATATATATTGCATATAAAAATATATACTACCATATATACATAGGCATACTATATATTTATATATTAGGTGTAAATATAATATATATATATATATCTAGTCCCTATTCAAGAATTTTTTTTGTTCCAATCTGTAAGAATCAATAGAAAAGGCAAATTCCCTAGAAATTGAAGCAGCTACTTTCGAATTAACAGAAAGAAAAGCTTGCAAGGATGAATAATCTATTAGAGACTCTATCATCTCATTGCCCAATTTCTCAATTAAAAATTAACTCAATTCCTAAGATTTATACATATGTGACATATGTCCACAATCAAGATCAAACAAATGAAAAAGTAGATACACGTGTAATAAAACGTATTTTTATTGATTATTCAAATATTAAGAAATGATATAAATGTTATCATCTTCTATCAAAGAAATATTTCACTTAGATTAATGTAACCTTTAGTGAAAATTAATCTTCGTTAGCACTAAAGATATTTTCTTTTGAAGGGAACATTTATTTAAAAATGATAATGGAGAACTAGAAGTAGGGAACTTCTTGTTACCAATATCATCTTTAGGAGAAGCCTTCACTATTTTCAAAGCCATGTAAATGTAGACTAGGTAAAGGCTTGTTTGGAGTTACATTTGGAGGCACTCCTTGGTGGAGTAAACTCTCGAAGAGTTATCTACTACCCTTTAAAGAAAAAAAATATGTTTTAGAAATCCAAAGTATCAAATCTCCCAATTTATTTCTTCTAAATATTTATCTCCATCACATAGATTATTTCTCATCTTTCTCAATGTTACATCTATTCTATCAAATATTACTCAATTATTATTTAGTACAGATGGATAACAAGCAATGAATGAGGAAATGAATGTATTAGAGAAGAATCAAAATTATAAATTAGTAAAGTTGTCAAAGAGGAAGAAAATAGTTAGATGTAGATCAGTATAGACTATTACGCATGAAACTGATGAGATAATAGAAAAGTGTAAAACTCAATTAGTAGGTAAAGAAATTTTAGAGATTTTTTTCAGTTAGTAGTAGATGGGATAATAGAAAGGATAAGCTCAATTATTTAGATACATTTTTGCTCCAATTATAAAGATAGATATTGTTATGATTATACTTTTTTATAGTAGGAAAATAATAATTAGGATATTCAAAATTTTGATGTTAAAATATATTTTTTGCATGGAGAACTTGATAGGGAAATTTATATGAATGTTCCTAAAGGATTTGAAGCCAGTTTGAAGAAAAATAGGATATGTAAATTAAAAAAGTACGATATGGTCTCAAATATGCAAGAACTTGGTTTGGGAGATTTACAAATGTGATAAGAAAGGTATGTTACTTACCTAATAATGGATATCATACTCTATTTATTAAATAGTTATCACCACGAAAATTTTAAGTATTATTAGTGTATGTGGATGGCATAATAATGGCAATAGATGATGAGGAAGAGAAAAAATGTTTAGGTAAGTGTCTACTAAAACAATTTGATATAAAGGTTATGGGAAAACTAAATACTTCTTTGACATTGACGTAGCACATTCAAAACAAATAATATTTATCTTGACAAAAATATATCATTACTATTCTGAAAGAGATAACAAAGTTAACTTGTAAACCGATAAGTATTTTCATAAACCCAAATTGTAAACTTGGGAGTGTAGAAAAAAGTAAACCTATAGATATGTTGAAGAATCAAGGTATTGTGAAAAAATTAGTTTATCATTTTTATACTTAGACTGGACATTAGATACTCTATAGGTGTCCTTTGTCAATTTATGTATGACTCAAAAGCAATTCAATTCTTAGTAGTGGACGTGGTTCTCAACATCTAAAGAAAACTCCCAGTAGAAGAGTATTATTTAAGAAAAATCATAATATGAATGTAGATATTTCACTGATGCTGATTATATAAACTCGGTCCGATCCACTCATATCGGATCCAATCCATTCATATAAACTCGACTGACTAGATCCGATCCCCTCGTATCAGACTGGTATAATACATATTCGAATCCTAATCATCCTAATCAATATTTTCCCACCTTTTTTTCTCTCTCCTCTCTCACGAGCCAACAACCGCCAATGGGGAGAGAGAGAGCGAGAGAGAGAGAGAGAGAGAGAGAGAGAGAGAGAGAGAGAGAGAGAGAGAGAGAGAGAGAGAGAGAGAGAGAGAGAGAGAGAGAGAGAGAGAGAGAGAGTTGCCATCGATCATCCTCACCCAATTATGAGAGTGAGCTCAATAGAAGGAGGCCGCATCGCAGGCGTCGCGCTGGAAGCAGACTCGTCAGTTGACGAGGAGAGGAGACCCTCCCTTCCTAGTGCGCAGCCTCCACTGGCAGAGGACCCGCAAGCGGCCGGCGGGGGATCGACAGCTTCCTCCGCCACCGCCACGGCCCCGCCACGGTGACCCAGCACCGGGGGCTCGTCCCCTCCGGAGACGACGGCAGGGTCCATCCGGACGTAGTGACTCGCCCATGCGACGACTCTCCTCCAAAGGGGCCTCTGGGGAGACAGGGCCCTCAGCTCTTCCCAGTTCTGGCAGACGTACTTGCCGAGGAAGACGAGGAGGGCCGCTGCGGAAACGGCGCCGCTCACGATGAAGAGGCCCGAAAAGCTCTTGAAGCTCAGCCGGTGGGACTCAGCGCCGCTGTTCTTGTCCTTGCAAGTGATTTCCGACGACCCCTGCGGGTTTCCGACAAGATAGTAGGTCAGAACGGCGCAAGAACACAGGGAGTCAGATGGCTGCGAGACGCTGAAATTGATCGGGGCTCACGGGGAGTCTGAAGCCTTCGCTGTTGACTACAGGCCCCAACACTCTGTAGTCGCTGCATCGATTGGCGATGAAGGTACTGAGGTACGACATCTCGTCGAAGATGGCCGCCACTCCGCCCTTGCCGCTTCCTTTAGAAAGAGCATCCGCGTATTCTTCTCGAGAATCGTACGCCCTCATCTTAGATGGGTCGAAGTTCAGCTTCCTGAGGAGGTCCTCCACAAGGGAGCCTCTTTGGTACCCAACAAAGACGCCATCTTGGAGCAGGCCCTCCACCGTGACGGGCTTAGGCCGCTGCACAGTGAGCATCGACGCCAAGTTCGCAGTGTAGCTCGACGCGAGGATGACCGCGACGAACACCCACGCCATCACCACGAATCGAGATAAGTTACTCCTCAGCCTGTCCACTGGAGGATGAACAAACGGGGAAGGCGGTGGTGAGTCCGGGCACAATACACGAAAGTTACAGAAGGGATAGGAGCAGGAAGGTGCCCTCCGACTTAACTGTGAGCGAAGACAAGGGTTGAGAAGACGACGTAGAGGGTGGTGTCGTACTGTTGTAGGGGAGGGCCCCAGAAGTCCGGGTTGGTCCGCTGCTCGATCGCCCACACTGCAAAGGCGGTGAAGAAGAAGAAGGCCAAGCTGCCCACCCAGAGATCCGTCTCCAGGGGATGCAGGAATATCCACCCGTTGACGCTCTCATCCTGCTCGGTTTGGACAAGCATCCATATCCCCGCCTCGGCGTAGGGTAGTGTGGAGTTCACTTCGCCGGAGCAGTACCTTATGGTGATCACGTTCCCCATGATGGCATCTAATCTCTGTTCAACAGAAGGACATTGACCTTGTCGTGAGCGACGGTAAGAGACAGCCGTCTTAGACGCCGGCAGTGAGCGACGGTGAGGAAAGAAAAAGGAAAAAGAGAACATAGTCTTCTTGGATGAGCTTTACCTTGGATGAGACCGACTCCATGAGGCCATCGCTGGTCCGCGAAGTCATGTTGTCGACCTCACTAGAGGGCACATCCTCATAATCTACCTTGTAATGGAGTCCCGTCGTCATCACCGCCCTAAATCCGTCGATCCAGAATCCAGAGAACCCCGGGCTTGAGCCCCCAGTAGGATCGTAGTCCCTCCCACCGGCCAGCATCGCCCAACCCCTAGATACGAAAGTCAAATCCCTGGGCCACGAAATCTCCTCTTCGCCCGCCAGCGTCGCGCAGTGACTCACCAAGTAGCTGTTCGGCGACGAGACGCCTAGGACCCTCGGCATCCCCCCCACCACGTTGATTACCTGGAACGACGAGGGCCTCAGCTGCTTGCCCAGCATGCGGAGCTCCGCCCCCAACTTCCTGCTGAACATGGCTTTGGAGATCGCCCTGGCAAGCTCCCTTCTGATGTCGCGTTCCAGACGTGCCCCCCTCCCATGAGCCCCAGATCTCTTGCCTGGAGGAGCAGACGGAAACCGAGACACGCCAGTAGGTTCACGACAAGCTCGCGGGATCTCTCGCGGATCAGCCGGCAAAACTCCGCCGCCATCTGTTCGTCGGCGCCGCGAGGGGAGATCAGGCTCTGGCGCGAAACCTGGATTCCTTCTCCATGAAGCGCGTCGACGAGATAACCCACCAACGAGTCTCCGTGACCAGTGCGATCGCATATCGGAACCACCTCTCTGAATCCAAAATGGCCGACGACAGAGGAGATGACGGGCACCTGGGCCGTCTCATCGAACACCGCCCGGATTAAGTTGGCCATCTCAACGGACGATACGGAGGGGCCCGTGGCGGAGAAAAGACGATGGGCCGAACATCCCTCGGCAAATCATGAGCTGCAGCAATCCGGGGACTGATGAGTACTACTGCTCGCTCAGCTCACAGGGAACAAGAAATAAAACCCATATATGATCATCAACCGTGCTCCGTCATCTGCAAGCTCTGGCCTGCAGTGGAATCTACGGAAGGAGAGAAGAGCAGGGATGGATCTGCGTACGCACCTTCCCACGCCGCCCCAGCTGCATTTCCTCCGGAGTCCCTGGCGTGAATCACCAGTCTGGTGGTGTAGTTGCTATGCACGGCGTAGAAATCCTCCACGGCGACAAAGATGCTGGTCCGGCGCGTCTTCCCCAGATGGGTTCCCTCATCGAGGACACCTCCCACAGGAACTAATAAACTCGCGGGGCTCTGAGATGTCCCGAGTTCCAGGGACATGGAAATGAGACAGACGCACCCGAGGAGAGCATGGTATCGAGCCATGCCGTATTTGGAAAAGATTCTGGTAAACTGCGGAAGATGAGGATCCGGAGTTGCAGAGGGGGCACTGAGTTACATATGGTCCACGAAGGTGCGAGGAAGTTGGGAGGAGTAACACGCAAAAGAGACAAAATGGAGGCGTCCCCTGATGGCTGACCTTCTAACTCAGTTTTTATAAGAAATGCCGGTCAACTGTGGCCTCCAGATCGCGAGAAAACCTCCCCCTCTGAGAGCCAGATGAACCCTAATGGTTCTTCGTCCGTTTGACGTTTGTCCAGCTTCGGTTGGTGAGCTTGGGGAGAGTTGCAGTGTGGATTCCAGTATACTATGCTTCGGATTTACCGGGTTACACAAATCAAGAGATTATACTTCTTATTTACATCATATGCGTAGATCTGCAGAGGCGTGTTCATCTCCCCGGTTGACCATGGAACGAACGCCATATGACGAAAGAAAACGCGCTGCGTGTGGGTTGCAGGAGGAAAGAGGGGAGGAGGAAGCTTCGCTGATGGAGACTCTCCACCAGGCAGCGCCGGAGGGGAAGGCTTGTTGGGTCGTTCTGTCAGCGTCTGTTGACGGCAACAACACTCTTCGCCAGCAGACCGTGTTGGAGTATGGGGCCGGCGGCGGCGGTGGGAGGACGACGGCACCGCCGGGAGCAGAGAGAAGATGGGAGATCTTGGCTGCTGGATATGTTTATATATGTTATAAGTGGCTGCATCAGCTGTACCTTGGAAGATTATCCAACAAACCATGCGAAGATTCTCCATCACGAATCTAATAGTTTGATCCACGACTGGTTGAAAAGTTGATGAGGGTGTTAGTCAACTTGGAGGGCACTGGCCATTGAAATTTGTGCTACAACAAAATTACATAATGAGGTAGTGTATCAAACAATTTTCTCTAATATATAAAAACAGTATAATGGATTTTTTGTTTCTGTTTCGAAAATTAATGCATAAAAACATTACAATATCTAATGACTCACCAAGAATGCTTTGTTTTTACCTTTAATAGAATTTCATGATCTTAGGCAATCTTTTGAACGGGAGCCTTAGGTTCCAGAGATATCTTAGAATCGTCACAAGTTATTGGCTGAATTTTTCATGCAACTATCCTATAGAATCATAGGTGTTGAGTTCTGAAGCCACATAGATTTTTAATGACTACAACGGTAATTTCTCCCCATTTTTATTCCTTTGCATCGCTCATTGATATCAAAGATAATGGAAAATGAGAAGATAGCATGCATGCCATTTACTTTGAGGATAAAAATATTTAGAGTCATACTACCAACTTATTTAATGTATAATTTGCCACGAGTAATATATTAAAAAATTGTACAATAACCTATTATTTTTTAGAGGAATAGACCTTTCAAGAAATGGTACAATAGACCTATTATTTTTTAATATTTTTTTTATAATAGCTAAATGTCATTTCATGGTATTTGATCAGAGAATGTTTTATTGCATCGAGGGTAGTTAAATTCTAGAAAAGACTCATAAAAAATTACGATATATCAAACATATCTTGAATAAGGTATACCCTCTAGTAAAAGAATGTAGCTAAGAGGGTCAATATGGGAAAGGGAGAAATGAGGAGTGTTTGAATAATGAAGCATATATGAACTTTAAGTTGGAAAGCATAAAGTGTAAAAGTTAGGAGTATTAAATATCATTTATCTCACTTGATTATCTCATTTGTTTAAAAGGAACACTGTAATCTGGAAAATCTGAGCGACTAATTGTGTGTGTGTGTGCGAGAGAGAGAGAGAGGGAGAGGGAGAGAGAGAGAGAGAGAGAGAGAGAGAGAGAGAGAGAGAGAGAGAGAGAGAGAGAGAGAGAGAGAGAGAGGGAGAGAGAGAGAGAGAGAGAGAGAGAGAGAGAGAGAGAGAGAGAGAGAGAGAGAGAGAGAGGAGAGAGAGAGAGAGAGAGAGAGAGAGAGAGAGAGAGGAGAGGGAGAGGGAGAGGGAGAGGGAGAGGGAGAGGGAGAGGAGAGAGAGAGAGAGAGAGAGAGAGAGAGAGAGGGAGAGGGAGAGGGAGAGAGAGAGAGAGAGAGAGAGAGAGAGAGAGAGAGAGAGAGAGAGAGAGAGAGAGAGAGAGAGATGGAGGGAGAGAGAGAGAGAGAGAGGAGAGAGAGAGAGAGAGAGAGGGAGAGAGAGAGAGAGAGAGAGAGAGAGAGAGAGAGAGAGAGAGAGAGAGGGAGAGGGAGAGGGAGAGGGAGAGAGAGAGAGAGAGAGAGAGAGAGAGAGAGAGAGAGAGAGAGAGAGAGAGAGAGAGAGAGAGAGAGAGAGAGAGAGAGAGAGAGAGAGAGAGAGAGAGAGAGAGAGAGAGAGAGAGAGAGAGAGAGAGAGAGGGAGAGAGGGAGAGGGAGAGGGAGAGGGAGGGAGAGAGAGAGAGAGAGAGAGAGAGGGAGAGAGAGAGAGAGAGAGAGAGAGAGAGAGAGAGAGAGGGAGAGGGAGAGGGAGAGGGAGAGGGAGAGGGAGAGGGAGAGAGGGAGAGAGAGAGGGAGAGGGAGAGAGAGAGAGAGAGAGAGAGAGAGAGAGAGAGAGAGGGAGAGGGAGAGGGAGAGGGAGAGGGAGAGGGAGAGGGAGAGGGAGAGAGAGAGAGAGAGAGAGAGAGGGAGAGGGAGAGGGAGAGAGAGAGAGAAGAGGGAGAGGGAGGGAGAGAGAGAGAGAGAGAGAGAGAGAGAGAGAGAGAGAGAGAGAGAGAGAGAGAGAGGATAAATATGGGGTTCTTTGAACGAACACATTTTCAGATTATATAAATATCCTATTTAGCACGTGGCGTCCACGTGGCGACTGCTGTGGTGGAGTATGCTCTTGCGTGGCTGCGGTGGGACGGTCGCACGTGCGTCATATCCTCTTCTCCATCCATTTCCCTTGGCGGCGCGGGCGCTTCGTCTGGGCAGGAAGAGGAAGCGGAAGAGGAAGAGTAGGGGGAGGGGGAGTGGGGAGTGGGGGAGCTGCAGAAGCCAGGGCTTGCTGATACGATGCTCCTCTCGACGTGGGAAGCCGCCGCTTCCCCCTCGTCTCTCGCTCTGCTGTCTTCGACGAGCCGCCCCTCCGCTGCATCCGGCGACTCCACTCTCTCCCTCCGGAGGGGTCAACGCCGCTCTGGCTTTGCGGTGGCATCGGCCTCCTCTTCGGCTATCGAGAGAGAAATCCAGGGAAACGGCAGATGGAATCCTCTCCCCAGCATTTCGTCATTCGCAGGTAGCAGCAGCAGCAGGTCGGTGGGGATTCCGTTCTCTTGTTTCTTTTTTCAATCCTGTAGGAACTTAGTTGTGCGTTCCTGCCTCTAATGGCTTAAGGTAATATTTTGATGAAAAAATTGCCGAAAATTTTTCAGCGGAATATCTTAGTTTTGTTCCCGCCCTTCTCTTATTGCAATTCTGGACGGCAGTCGTGCGATTAAGTGCTATCATTTCTGGGAAACGGGTTCATTGTTTTAAAGGAGAGGCAGGCTTTACTAAAATGGTTTTTCTAGTCATATGCATTACTTCCTCTTTGCACGTATTCTGCAGTTACAGCTCAAGGGAAATCGTTTGATTCTCATCTCATTGCCGTTTAAGGTTTCACATTCCCGCAGAAATTTTTTTTACACTGTGGAATCCATTTGCTCGTCAACGCAGTTCTTAATTTTTTTTTTCAATGATTAATTATTCTGTCGCTAAAATATTTCTGTGTTGAAAAATGTCTGACCAATTAATCTAGGCAGCTTTTCGTAGTCCCAGTTTCAACCCAGTCCTTTAGCATAAATTATGTCATCCCTCTGTTTTATAGCGTTACACTTTTCGTTTTAATTTCGGTCATTAATGTCGTTTTTCATTTGTTTTTTGAGGGAATCTCACATTTTCGCTATTCCTAATCTTGAATCCAAGGTCGGAATGTTAGTTTTTGTGATAATTGCTTATGGTTTTTGATGCTGGTTATTTCTTGCAGAATTACTCAACAGGCTGATGCTTCTACCTTTGATCCTTTGGGTTTGAACACTTCGGATACATCACTGGACCTTAAGAATGCTTGGGAAAGTGTCAAGTATCTCTTTTCTCAGACATTTGAAAGCTCATCAAGTACGAAAAAAGAGAAGGTTCCATCAAGAGGAGTTGCAGGTGCGCACATCACTTTGTTTTATGTACTTTGTCTGAGTTCAATCACTTGTTCTAACTGCGATCTATACGTTTCATTTCTATAGTTAGCCCAGCACATACTGTTTTAGAACTGTTTTAGATGCATGCAGGCCAGGCATACGGTGGAAAGAGAAGGTGGGTTACATGTGGGGAAAAGAGGCAGATGGCATTTTGTCCTAAATATATTTTGAGGTTGTGCCCTTCTTTTCTTGTGGGCCAGGGGCTGAGGGTGCTACAACCCTCTTGATTACATTTGGAAAATGGCTACGTTGTTGTCATATTAGATGTCAATGCATGGCACTCGAGAGGATAAACCGACACTTAGGTTCAAGATCGGTAAATTTAAAAGCTCCAAAATCTTGTGTCATTATCCATCCGATAGACTTCAGAAAGACATTGGTGTCATCTTCCCATCGTGAGTTGTACCCATACAAGAGGAAACATTTACGAAGAGGGTATGAGTGAAGCCATTTTCTCTTCTGTCTTTCACTTCAGTGCGTGTCTTATATCCCCTACGTTGTTGTTCTTGACGGGACAAGAGGGAAACTTTTCTTTAATTAAATTCATTGAATTGATCTCATAATTCTAAAACTTCTACTTTTTTAAAAAACACTGATATTGCATTAAGTTGAAGCCCTTGTTTACACGGAAAACTCTCTATCACGACAAGAATACACAATGAAACAAAGATTTCTGTTAACCAAACTTGAAATATTGAGCAAGGAACTCTATGAATGTCTGTCAAAGATCAGAGACAATGAAACAAGTGAGAGCTCTAGTTTAGCTATTTCTTACAAAAATAGGCTAACCACATCCAGATCAGTCAATCTGAATGTTAATGAGGAAAAAAATGCAAGGAAAGATTTTACAAATGTTAAATTTTCTGTTATTACTTAAACATGCATAGATAGTCTTGTTAAACCTTATTTTCAGTAGATTTTTATGGAGATGTCCATGTCACTCTGGCATTCTACTTTTTCTCCACGTTTAAACGATACATGCATTGAATGTCTTTTGGGCCATACCTTTCATTTATGAAACACCGGTTATTGGAAATTCTAATTGATGTACAAGGTTGCTTTGTTCTATATTTGACAGCATAACTGATGCTGATGGATGAATTCTTCAATATAAAATGGTGACAATATAAAATCTGTTTCTGCACCTTACATGTTGACATTGCCATCTGGTTTCCCTGTTTTGTATTTCTACGTTTTGAACCATAACTACCTATAAATTTTCAGACCCTTATCTCTATTAATTTGCTGCCTGACTAGGTATTGTGTCGTACATGACTTTCCCGAATCCATTTATGGAAGAAAAATCACTTTTGAAAAGTAAAAAAAATTCATTCCTTTCAAGCCGTTATTTCGTATGTTTAATAAATGCTGCGTGTTGATTAGTTAGGGTGTAGGACTTTTATAATAACTTGGAAGCCCTTCAGTCCTGAGTTGAGCAACTGGATGTGTTTTCTCTTAACGATAGTTTGTTATCCTGTCAGCTGCTATTGAGGATAGCTCCATTGATATTGGTGACTTCTTCAAGGGGCCACTACCGGGGAAGTTCCTGAAGCTTATCGGATTTCTTGCACTATCACGACTTGGAATATATGTGCCTTTAGGTGGTGTCAACCGGGAGGCATTTGTGGGAAATTTTGATCAGAATAGTTTGCTGAGCACTTTGGATACTTTTTCTGGAGGAGGCATCGGTCGGTTGGGAATTTGCTCCCTCGGCATTGTACCATTTATCAATGCACAAATTGTCTTTCAGCTTCTAACCCAGATTTATCCCAAGTTGCAAGAACTTCAGAAAAAGGAGGGGGAAGCAGGCAGGAAGAAGGTTCTTCAGTACACACGATATGCATCAGTTGGTTTTGCAGTTGTACAGGTAAAGCTCCTTTTTTAAATTGAATGATAATCAAATAAATTGAAACCTGAAATTCTTTACATTGCTCCGTAATGCCACACCTTCATGTGCGTGTAGATTACTTGGATAAACCTTACAGATATTTGACTCCTTTTTCTGTTTTCCTAAGGCAGCATGTTAACCAAGGAGAACTGATCATATTCATAGCGTTTATTTATAACATATCTTCTGAGGGTTTTTTTGGGGGAAATATTTGCACCAAGATTGTAGCATATCTTCTGGGGGAAACATGCCAAGGTCATGAAACTATATATATATATTTTTTGTTGTTGTTACACCTGACAACATCAACGCAGTGGATAGTGGGGATTTTCCTTGATTATCCATCCGCAAAAAAGAAAGCAGTGATGAACTTTTTGTTTTTTCACCATTCTTGTTTGTCTTTAACTAATGCTGTTACTGTACTAACGGCCTAATTGCTGCTTATTGTCACGAAGGATTCCTATGTCCGATTGTGGCACAAAATAGAATAAAGGAACACTCTTTCTTGAAAAGGACGACATAAAATGATACAGAGCCACAATTTAGATAAACCCTTTGTGTTTCATTTCTTGCTCAAAAGATCATGAAACATCTGAATCCTGTTTAATGCCATTTTCTTGTTAAGGTCCACGTGCTTTTATTGAATACAAGTTTTACATTATTTTGAAACATTGAGCCCTCTTTCACGTATTGCATCTTTTCCCACTCTTGTACCGTTGATTTTCCGACTCTCCCCAAGCATCTTTCTCCTGTTGAGGACTTGAGCAATGTTTTACTATCAGATGTGGGGATGGCTAATTTCCCACTAAGGAAGCTCTGGAAACTGTATGAACCAGTCCAATTTATGGAGGGATGTTGGCTTTGAGGAGCACTCCAATATATATATATATTTTGTTGAATGTCATATATGAGAAAATTTCATTTTTTCATTTTTTACTTTGATTGGTTATTATTGCATGGTTAGATGGTCTAGATGATGAACCCACCAGTTTGCAAATGTTTTCCTTAGAAGAGGAGTTTCCAATGTTAATAACAATGAAATTCAGAGTATGTGGTTCAGAAAGTATCTTGAAAATGTTCGAAAATTTTCCTATTGTTTATTCCCATCTTATATTTGTGCCCTTATATTTTTTTTCCTGTCTGTGTATTTTTCTCCCTTTCGTCTTGTGTTTTAAGCCGGTTCAATCCGGTATGGCCCAGCCCATTGTATCGTTTCAGGACTGGTCTGTATAAACCAGTCCCACCCCCCATTTGGAAATAGAACGGAACATTTTTGGGTTTTTTCCGTTTTTCTTTTGTCTGTCTCTCTTCGTGGTTGCTGCAGAGGTCAAAGGTTGGAGGAGGAATTTTACAATAAAATTTTGAGTGTGTGGTTCAAAAAGTATCTTGAAAGTGTCAATGATAACGAGGAGATTTATTTGAGATGCATTTGTATCTTCATTTAAGTGAATCTCTGTACTGGATATTACTCCATTTTGCCAAGAAGGCATGACAATATCATCCAACAGAGGAACTCACTTCACGTCCAGTGTATCTTCTTATGTGAAATTATTCCGTCTTGTAAATACTGTCTTCTAACTTTTTGCAGAAGCATGAAATGACGATACTTTATTGCTTGAAATATTGACAAGTTATGGTCAATACTGATTGCAGGCTATCGGACAAGTTCTTTTTTTACGTCCTTATGTTAACGATTTCAGCACAGAGTGGGTGTTATCATCGGTCACTTTATTGACTCTTGGATCCGTATTCACCACCTATATTGGCGAAAGGATATCTGACCTCAAACTTGGAAATGGAACATCTCTGTTGATCTTTACTAGTATTATCTCCTACTTGCCTGCATCATTTGGGAGGACAGTTGCTCAAGCATTCAATGATGGAAATTATGTTGGTCTTGTCACCATTATTTTTTCATTTGTTCTTTTAGTCCTTGGTATCGTATATGTGCAGGTAAACTTTCTCTCTTCATTTTCATGGTTTCTTTCAGACTGTGGTTTGCATATTATGTTAATAAGTATGCAACCTAGGATCTCAGGAGGCTGAGAGGAAAATTCCCCTTAACTATGCATCGAGGTACAGCAGTAGAAGTGGAGGGCTTCAAAAGTCTGCCTATTTGCCTTTCAAGGTCTGTTCGATTTTTTTTTCTTTTTCTATTGTTTCTCTTCTCTAACGGCTGGACAGCTAATAAAAAGAAAAATACAAGTTACTATGTATGTCGAAAGTCTTATCACATAATTGTTGGCTTTGAACACTTTTCGAAATGTAACATTAATAAAGTTTTTAATCTTCTGGTGGGCATGTTTTACATTTAAGCATTTAAACCTTCATATGTGGAATTTGGTGCATATGATTTATACAGAGTAGATGAAAATCAAGGAAATCTTGAAAAGCTTGAATATTTACGGAAAAACTTTCTAGTCAGTCAGCTGAATTTTTTGAATAAGCTTACATCAGGTTCTGTGAAATGGTTTCATTCTTTATGTCTAATGTGGCTGTGTTTCCTAGTCTTGTATGTCACTATATCTAAACTTTGATCTTAGTTGTTAGAATTATACTGATGAAAGCTGAATGATTAATAAAAAAATTATCAATCTCGTCGTATCACAATTTTTCTTTTCTCTTGTTATGTAGGTAAATAGCTCTGGTGTGATGCCTATAATATTCTCCACATCGTCATTAGCTCTGCCTGGTACTTTAGCGCGCTTTACAGGCTTAGCTGCTCTCAAGAATGCTGCGGTTGCTTTGAATCCCGGAGGTTAATTATCTACTGAACCCTTCCATGAGTCATATGATATCAAGCTCTGCTAACCGCACGCTGGCATATGTTTGGGGTTTTCCTCCGCTCATCTTTTTTTTTTCTTTGTTCTCATCTCCAGATGGTCTTCAAGTATTTTTAGATCATCATTTCTACCCTGTTTAGAGGGAAAGAACTGCTGAATTCGCAAAATATTCTTTACTTCTATAATAAACTATCACGTTGTTATTAAGGTCGTACTGCCTAAATGTATCTTACATTGGGGTTTACCCCTCGGCGAATGCAGGCTAGCTGCCATGCTTCGTTCCATAATTTCTTCAAAAAATTATGACTATGAGTGGAGAAACTATACCATGCTCTGAGGATGGTGGGTTTATTGACACGATCATATTCTTCCCTTAAATAGCCGAGGATTATCAATTTTGGCTTCCTTATCCCACGGTTTTTCTCCACACAGACGATATTTTGTTTTTTAAGTCTCAGGCAACCTTTTCTTTTAAGGCACTCGAGATAGTGGCTGTATCATATCCATCTGGGGAGCTGCATAAGTCCCACTAAACTATAGAAAGGAAAGAAAATTTCTGTATCTATCAACTCATAGCATGCTTCAGCTGTATTTTGCACCCAGTTTGCCTATTCATTAGTATGAATCGCAGAAAATAAAAGGGGAGACTACATGATCAATAGATGAAGCCAGTTATCTTGGTCATCCTTTATGATTTATTTTTCATTTAAATATTCAATAAATGAAAGGTAGACTGAAAATGGGCATCTCATCTGATGAAATTCAGCTGTTGTCAATGGAAAATACGCCAACATCATGACACATTGAGCTTTGAAAGAAAATATGTCATGAACAGATAATTTGATATACAGGATTTAGTCCTACATTCTTACTGGTGCATGTATCTCATTGCCATAAACTATGAACCATAGAAACACAATGGCAGTGAATGAGAACTCTTTAAACAAAAACTATGTAAATCATGCGGTCAATTATTCACAATATTTTACGGAAAACTGGATCTTTCTTATCATTGGTTTCTTAAAAAGGAATAATGTATGTCCTACCGGCTTCTTCTCTTGGCATCTGAATTTCTTTGGCAGTCATACAGAATTAATCATCCTAATTTTCTCCCCTAATCTGGTATTTTTCTTGTAGGCCCCTTGTACATCCCCACCAATATACTGCTCATCGCCTTTTTCAACTACTACTACACCTTCTTGCAATTAGACCCTGATGATGTCAGCGAGCAGCTGAAGCGCACAGGCGCTTCTATCCCTCTTGTCCGACCTGGAAAGAGCACGGCGGCTTTTCTCAAGACGGTATGGCCCCACCACTCCCACGCTTGATCACTAATGAACAATGCGTCCTCTTATTTTCATATATAATTAACCCAAAGATCTTCTGAGCCATGTATATAATAATTTATATCTCAGACTGTTATCTACCTGCCTATACAGGTTCTAAGCAGGATATCGGTCCTGGGATCTGCATTTCTGGCAATATTAGCTGCTGGCCCAGCTGTGGTGGAGCAGGTGACCCACTTGGCTGCGTTCCGAGGATTCGCCGGCACCTCGGTCCTCATCCTCGTCGGCTGTGCGACTGACACAGCGAGGAAAGTTCAGGCGGAGATAATATCACAGAAATACAAGAACATAGAGTTTTATGATCTGGATAAATATGGGCAATGAGTTAATGAAGCTGAACGTGCTGATCTCCCTGCTGCACCTGTTCAGTGCCGAGTCCGGGGCTACCAGCAGGAAGCAAAATCAACATCTCGGTTGCTTCCTGCGATTTCTTCTTTGGCCCGGGTCTGTAACCTGCAAAGATGAAGAACCGCTGGCATATAACATGTACATATGCGACATTGCATGGCTGCCATTGAACTGCTCCTGTCGATTTTCAAGGTGGCTACCAAGGTTGGATGCAGAGATGGGTAGCTGTTGTTTCATGCACTCTTTGAGCTCCGTTGGGGATGTATTTAATTTTCCTGCCCAGGCCCATGGCCTAGATCTGTCACAAGGTATGTTTTTTTTTTTCAAGTTCATCTGTGGAAGAACTGTCTTAATATATATATATATATATCTTTTGATAGATCCCTCGTTTACGGCTCTCTGAAACAGATGAGGTACTCATTCAATGAATGCTCCATATAAGGTTCAAACAATAGACAGATCAAGCCTGGGGAAGAAAAAGTTAAAAAAAATTAAGAAAATATACATTAAACCTTAGAGCCTAAATCCTAGAGAGTTTTCACACACTGCAAGCTGGTTATGGAGGCATGCTCAGTGTAGGTGAGGAAGAAGATGAGGAAGAATGCACATATTGAATTCCTGCGAAGAGACTAATTACAGTCAGTTGTATGCGTCAGAAGAGAAATCAGGCTCCTCGGGCTTCTGCAACATGGGCAGATCCATGGCCTTCACTCTGAACGATCCTCTCTTGGTGCTGGAAAACTTGGCCAGCATCTCGCCGACGTCCTGGCCGGGCTGGGAAGAGCTGCCGGAGGCCATGGCGAAGCCGGGCCCGTCTTGCTCCGACCCGTCGGCGGGATCGTCCGGCTGGGAGGAGAAGGACTCCCGGGCGCTGAGATCCTGCGCCATCTTCCTCCTCTTGAACCGGCGCCAGGCGGCCTGTATGAAGCACGCCGCCCAGGTCCGCCAGTGGTGGGAGTAGACGCGGAAGGTGTGCTGCAGCTTCTTGCTGTGGAGCCGCCTGAACTGGTTCGCCACGAGCTTCAGATGCTCGGCCCGGAGCGCGAAGCCCTCCACCTCCACGAGGGCCTTCACGGTCCTCGTCGACGACGGCAGGCTGCCGGTGGACCTGGGCAGCAGGGCCCAGGTCAGCAGCTCCTCCCCGCAGAAGTCCCCCGGCCGGAGAGTGATGCAGTCGAAGAAGCCGGTCCTCCCCCCGTTGGTCGTGAAGCTCTCCAGCCTCCCCCGGATGATGAAGAGCATCTCCGTCACCGGGTCCCCCTCGCGGACGATGAACGTGTCCTCGGTGCTCAGCGACGCGACCAGGTGCTCGCATATGGCGTCCAGCAGCTGATCGTCCATCTGGGCGAAGAACGGGACCTGCGAATCCAGACGAACCAGGTGAGGACGATCCTCCCCCCGCCCTGCAACTCAGCCAAGAAAATTACAGGCGAGCGCCGCACCCGGCGCACGAGATCCAGGCACAGATGCTTCTTGATGTCCCTCCGGAGGTCGGCCGGCAGGGACTGCAGGATCGACTCCTCGTCGACTCCCCTGGTCGCAAGCCACTTGTACTGGACGAACTGGCGGACCTTCTCGCGCAGCTCGTGCGGGAGCTGGCGGTGCCTCATCCACTCCTCCGTGTCTCTCCGTTTCAGCCGCCACTCCTCAACCCGCACGGTGATGGACTGCAGGTACGCCTGCATCGGGCAAGTGATTGACTTTGTAAGCCATTTGGGCCGGCGATGGTCAACGAGCACTCCAAATCAGGCCAAGAAAATAATCACCCGTGATCGGCAGCAACAATTGACTTCATCATGGAAAAAAAAGCTCTACTTTTTTTTTCTTATTGTTCTTGATGGAGAAAAATAATCCCTAGAATTACCCAGAAAATTGGGTTGACAGAAGACATGCAGGGTCGATTCAGCCCCGCTCATTTTCTAAAAAAGGGCTGTGAACTTTGACCATGCATGGCATTGAATGGGAAGCTGCTTGTGGAGGTTGATGGCTAATAACAGCATTATGGGATTCATGAATGGGATTCCTATGACCCATCATCATTAACACATCATCATTAGAGTAATTAATCACAGGCGGGTTCTCTGAAACCTGGATGCGATGCCCGCAGTACTAAAGTGATCGATCCTGAGGCATGATCAAAATGAAGTGGCATGAAATTATCACTCAAAAGCCGTTGAGAAATCAAGTACATCACCTGCATGTTCCCAATCAAAAGTGCGAATAAAACCAGGCCCACTATGGCAATCAGGATGGCGAACAATGTTTCTCCCATGAATGTACTAGTTGTTAAGTTTTGCCCATATGAGCTGCCAGAAAGAAACAAGAACCGGGCATCAGATTAAGAAGGGGGGGAGGGGAAATCTTCCAAAAAAAATCATGCTTTGGAAGGTGGAAAACAATATATATGCAGTAAACGGATAAAATATATGCAGATATTCATAAAATATTCAGAAAAAGATGATCAGCGAGCTCTTGAAAATCCCTCAAAAGTAAAAACCCTATTGAAACTTCTCACCCTCAGCAACCTCACTCCCTCATATCTAAGAACAGCCCCCTTGGAATGAAAATCTGCGTAGGAATGGCAGCAGCATAAGGAACAGGAAAGGCCTGTTTCCTTTCTTTTTTTCTTACTTCCACCTTCCTCCCCCCCACTCTCCACCAGCCGGCAAGCGATGCCACCGTCGCCCTACCCTTCATCTGATGGTAAAACCATCTGGGTACCAGCTAATCCAAATGAATTCAACCGATTTCCTGCCAAGTTGTCATTTTTTATCTCTTTTCTTGATCAGTTTCAGGGAGTCAACCCCCCTGTAGACTACCCGGATGCCCTGTTGAGCCACGAGCAGCTGATCCCACAAAACTAGCTTTCTCATTTAAATTTCTTCAGCAATAATATGCCATGCCATGAAATGAGAGAGAGAGAGAGAGAGAGAGAGAGAGAGAGAGAGAGAGAGAGAGAGAGAGAGAGAGAGAGAGAGAGAGAGAGAGAGAGAGAGAGAGAGAGAGAGAGAGAGAGAGAGAGAGAGATTAAGGAAGCCAGTATCATACCTCAGGTTCTGTAAGCCCCACCAGAGGCAATACAAATATTTCTTCACAAAATCTTTCGAGGCGGCGCCGCTCTTCAATGCGTTCAGAAAGATGCCAAACTTGAACGTTACATTGGGATCAGTGGCATTGCAAGTATGAAAAACCGTCGTCCTATTTGCCCAACCCTGATGATCATCTTTCCCACTCACGCTGCAGTCTAGATATTTAAGGTTGCATTGTAGCCCGTCTGCGGATTCCTTCCTGCACTCCGACTCCCAACATGTGGCCTGGCGGTCTACAGATAGCAAGTACCACGACGCTCCCAACACCTGTTTGAGCAGTCAAGAAAGAATTGTTGACAAGTCAATTAGCGTTGACTTTCCTGCGCACCAGGAGCCGGGTCAAAATAAAGAGGGGGTGCGTTGAAGAGGCGTACATGGCTGGCCAACATGTAAAGAAGTAGATTGTATGCAGCCCCGGCCCAGGGAGTCTCCATGACAACTCCAGTGGCTTTGATGATCTGATAGCTCAGGGGGAAGATCAGGTATAGCCTGGGAATGTACTGAAGAAGAACGATCAGAGCGAGGGCGTTGTGGTTGTGGTTTGCGTTGGAATCTCTGATTGCTGGTATAACCAGCCAGATGACGATCTGCAAAAGAAAGCACGCCAAGTTTTCAGGAAAAAGGGACATAAAGATGGGTTGAAGGAACCACATTCAACCACATTCAAAAAATGAAATGGTTGAATAATTGAAAAATAAAATTATTCAGGAATATACATTGAATGTTGAAATTACGTATTGAATTTCTAGTAGTAGATCACACATTCAACTACATTCAGTGTGTTTTGAATTGTCCTGTTCTTTGAGTGAGTGGCCAGAGTTCTAAGTGCTACAGTTATTGACCCCATCCAAACCAGAAACAAGCTGCAGCTGAATGCCAAAGCTTAATTTCCATCATCATCATCATCATCATTAACACCTGGTCAACCCAGGTGCATGGAATCATGCTCATGGGAATCAAAAAATTAAATTAGGCTTATTTTTTGCCCTCATGGGCTTTTTTGTGCGATAAGCAGCACAGGACCATTCTCCAATGGCGCAGAGACAGAGAGAGACGGGTACCTGAGGAAGAGGCAGTGCCGCCACAAGGTCTATGGCAAAATCTGACCGCAGGTACCTTCGTGCTATCTTCTTGGAATCCATGACGAGCTCCCCCCGGCCGAAAACCCTAGAGCTCGGGGCCACATAGGCCGTCCGGAATTTTATAACAATATGCAGGATATAGAAGAGATCTGCAATGCACCGGAACACGGTGATGACGGCGCTCAGCTTCGTATCCAGCCTGATGCAGGAATAACGATCATCTCCATTGCGGACCAGGGGCAAGTAGAAGTACAGAGGATCCACGAACAGAGCCACTAGACACATTGCCAGGAAGACCCAGTTCCATTTCAGCATGATCTCGCTTCCAGGGTCCAGAATCCGTTTCCGCAATGGTGTCTGTTCTTCATAGAACGGCCTGGCGTCTCCTGTTGACCCACTTGCTACTCTGGCAAAGTTGAATCCTATGGACTTGGGCGGCTGGTGCGCTGCGGATTTCACCCCGTTCTGCTTCCCATCGGAGTAGAACCTTCAAAATTTGCACGGACAATTAGAACCCAGATGCATCTGGAAGCACCAGAAGGACGAGGAGTTGACCGATGGCGGAACTGGAATCCGGGGAACACGAAGTCAACGAATCAAAACCCGACTTCGATCCTACTCTGCGGAACAAATGATGGGTGTTCATGGGTTTTTGCCCTGATCGGAATTTAACATGGAGATTAAATTATGATTTTGTTATCAATTGAAGGTCCCGTGCCCTCCTTCTAAAATTACTGGGGATGAATTCTTATGAAATTTGAATGCTTGCAAGCGCGGAACCCGGAGAGGATTTGGGAATTGTTGTGTATCCGTGGACCAAGGAAACTTTTCTGAATCATTCAGCCCCAAAAAGGAAACGGGATCTGATGATTATCAGTCGGTCGACCGAGAAAAGGAGCGTACAAGGCGGAAACTTTGAGGAAGAAGAAGGGAAAATTTTCCTTACCTTACAGTTCTCTTCCGCTTGACCTCCGTTTCATCTTTAAACTTTGAGGGGAACATCATGATGAAGGAGAACAACTGCACCGGAGAGATTGGAGTCACCGGAGACTTCGGACCTCCGGCCGCAGGAGGGCGGCAACAACACGGCGTGGAGAGCTCCTCATGATTCTGAAAGTCTCGTAAAGAGGGGTTGCAGCAGCAATAAAGGCGGAGTTGGTGGGGTAAAGGGCAGGTCACGGAGTCTGCAAGCTTTTATCCAGCAGCAACGCCCCTGATAATACCAAGGTCTATCGCCGCACCAGACGCGAGCAGATCGATCCGTTTAGCGGGAGGGAAGGGGGGAAAGAGAACCAGATGCTTCTCTCTGCATGAGAGCGAAGAAATCGGCGAGAGCTTTAGGAGAAAGAAAGAGTAAGACACCACCCAGATAGCTGAAAGGTTTTTTGAATGACGACTGCAAACCAGAACCAGTCAGAGCTGTCGAAACCCGAGAAAGGGGAAGGAGGCGAACAAACCAGAACCAGGGTCCTCCTCCTCTAGCTCCCCCATTTTTTTAGATCTTGACGTGCCCCATCTCGCGTTCCTCTCTACTTCCTCCTCACTCCAACGCCAGATCACGCTGATCACGACTACTCGTATGTTTCTTCCCCGCTTCCTCGGCCCGTAACCGGACGAAGGTACGACGAAAGGGAGAAGAATCGGAGCAGGAGGGGTTCTCAAATCTGCAGGCCCAGCAACCCAGAGTAAGTTCTCCAAAGTCAACGCGGTAGCCACAGGGAGGGGCAGATCGCTGACAAGGTCGGCAGCGAAGGAAGATAGGGAAAAAAAAGTAAAAAAACTGCAAGACGGGTCGTCTCTCTGCTAGAGAAGACAAAATCAACGGGGATGGGAAGATCAGGTGGACAGCGTCGTGCTCCCCCTGCACCCCGCCTCCGCCATGGCAGCGACCTCCCCCCCAGTCATGACGCACCGCCAGCGAGCCGGCGAGCTGGGACCGCGCGATGCCGCCGCCGTTCAGCATAGCGTGACCACTGAGAGGGTGGTCCCAGGGTTGACGCCGTAAACGGCAACGGCCAAACAACGTAAAAACAAAGAGCAAGAAACATGGCACACGTATCCATTTATTTATTTTCTTACTACAGCACTCATCTCCTGGTCCAGCTCGCGCCGTAACTGCGAAAAGGACCCATCTTTATTTTATTCCCGGATAGTACTCCGAAACAAAAAAGACCACCCCGACGTACTCGGACATAGTCTAGGTGACCAAGAAAGTCAACCCCTCTCTTTCTCTCTCTGGCTCTCTGCGTTCCCCTCAATCAGGAGGTCTAAGAGCAGACCCGACGAAGCCTTCTGAAGAGTAACTCCGGGACAAGGGCTTGCGGGTGAAGAGGAAAGGATACGTGGGCAGATCTAGACTGGGTCGTCAATCCATACCCGAAGCCGGGACCTTTTTAACCCCAGACCTCATCCTCCCCTCTACACCATGCCCTCCCTCCCCGGCAACCCCCAGCAGGATATGGGGCGTGGAGGGCGGGGACTGATCTTAAGAGGAGTGGGGATCAAGATCCATTTTTTACAGGAAAGTTGCCGGCGTTCTGTAAGGCCAGCATGGCCCTTCCTTCCCTCGGGAGCCGCCGTCTCCTCTCCCCTTCTCCTGCTGATCTCCGCCATCGGGTGATTAAGCAGTGGAGAGGGAGAGCCGTGATTGGGGACGAGTGCCTTGTTCGATACGGAGGTTGTCTCGAGGGCTAGAGGCGGAGACTTTTTTTGGTCCACCCGTTGTGGGGTCCAGGGAGGAGGGAAGGCGTTCTCGTCCATGATGAAGGTGGATGCCCACCGTTGACGTCTGGCCGCGACGGCTTCCCCCGATTAGGAAGAGCTTATAAAGCGGAAGCGTTAGGTTGTTCTGGAGCTAAAAGGAAGGGAAAGGAAGGACACAGACCCAGAGCCATGGGGGAAGAGGAGTGCTTGCCTCTGATCGCCGCCGGCGGCCGGCCTCCGCCCTCGAACGCTTTGGAGATACTGTGGGGAGCCTCGAAACTCCTCGGGAGGGCCTGGAAGCTTATGCTCCCAGTCCTGTTCATCTATCTTATCCCCTCCTCTTTCCTGTTCCTTGCCGCCTATGTTGGCACCATGCCGTGGATCGTCGACATGGTCAGGGCGCTCTTCGCCATGAAGACCAAGGGTTCCTCGAACCTAGAGTGCCTGGCCCTCTTGCCCCAGCTCATTGAGGATCTCAGAGAGTTCGCCGCCGTGGGAGTGGGTATGATGCTTGCGTCTTTCCTGCTCTCGTCGTTCATTACGACGGCGGTGATCAACACGCTCGCCAAGGCTTCAAAGGTGGAGAAGGTAACCTCCAAACAACTGTTTTACAAGATCACGAGGGAGTGGGAGTGCCTATCTGCCGTTCTTCTCTACGCCAACCTCCTGGTCTGCTTACACGATCTTTCGGCCGCTACGTCTGGCTGTCGTCATCTTGAGCTTCGGCCGTTCTCTGCCGTCGTTTGCCCCGTCCGCCGCAGCCATAATCATCTCGAGCCTTGTTCTCCTTTACTTGCAGACGGACAGGGCTCAAGGGGTGGCGGTCTCGGAGACGGAGGAAGGACGCTACGGGCTGACGAAGCAGCGTATCATCGTGGCCGGCAGCCTCTTACCCTCGGTACTTGTGGGCGTGTTCTCTGTAGCCGTAGACATGGCGTTCTGCTTCGAGTGCAGAAACGCAATGGAGAAGGTTCTCGTCTCTGCCAGCTTGTAAGCCTCCTCTATCCACGGTTTTCTCTTCTGTGATCAGAAGAGACGGCTCGTTTGCCGCAAGGATCAGAGGTATCAACGGGCCGGGCAGGTGGAGGGGAACCCCATGAGGCCAGGCCACAGGGCGCTGATTTGCGCCTTTAGAAATGGGTGCTATGAAGTCGAGGTCGAGGGTCTCTTTCTGGTACAGCAGAAACGAAAACTCCGGAGAAGAAGAGGAAAGATTAACGTTGTTCGGGGAATCCTCCCACGTCCGCGGTTTCAAGACAGCTTCTTCCTTCAGAGATGGTGAGTCGTCGTACAATAGTTGACCAAGGCAGCAACGTTCCTCCCGAGTTCAAGGCTTCGCACCGGACCCCGCTCCAGTTGATCACTCCGGTGTCATCAATATATCACTGTCCACATCCCCAATAACAGGCTTCGCACTGGACCTCTAAGAAGCCTGGAGCAGCCCAGATCCCCTATATGGGAGACCATTGGGCGATGCTCTGACGGCACCCTGTAAAGCCTGAGGGAGACCAAGCTCGGCTAATCAGTCCCAAAAGCTGCAAAATTAATGATTTTAAATCTTACATAAATCGGATTTTTAAATTAAAAAAAGGGTACGAAAATTTGCCACCCAAACTTTCTCTCCCCCCCCCCCCCCACCTCTCTCCATGATTCCCAATAAATCTGACAGAAATATTAATGTATGTAAAATTTACGAGGGCTGGATTTTAGATAATTCTGCATTAAATTCGACATAATCTTCTCCGCAAAGAGGCAATATCCCTCCGTCCCTTCCTATCTGTGGTGTGCGTTAAGGGGGTTTGCCTCTACGCTGACCGCTCGACCCGTTGACCGAGGATTGAGGCAGTGGGTTTCCTTCTAGCTCCATCTACGACAGACCTTCCATGTTAGGCTATTCTTGGAGTTGGGCTGTAGGGATCTGCGAGAACAGCATGAAAGAATGGCTCAGGATCTGTACAATTGGGACCTAGTGATCACTCCGACTAATGGAGAGGTGACATACACTTGATCTGTACGATCGAAGTAAGGAGAGGGTGGAGGGATCATTGACAACCAAAGCAAGAACACGTGGCAGTGAAGACGATGGGTTTCACTGGCTGTGGAGAAATTTGCATGGGAATTCAGCCCTTCAACCCAAAGGAACATGTGGCTTTCCTCTTGAATACAAAAAAGTAAACGGTTGTTTTCGCAGCAAACTAGCAAGACAGGCGGTGGCTCTCCCCTTCCTCAGTCAGCTAAAGAAACAGCAATGCCATGCTTTAAAGTACTATCAATCGCCTATTTACATTCTATTCTTAGAATAGAAGTTATTACCTACTGTTATTTATATTTCCTAATATATTCTGAATTAACATATACAAGAATTAATATGAGCTAAAATGAATTATAATAGAAAACACGAGTTATCAGAAAACAATGTTTTATGAAATGTCTTAATATTTTATCTTACGGGTAATAGCCATTCGCTAGTCCAAATTTTATTCCTCTAAGAAAAGAAATGGGCGAAAATCGAGCTGTCTATACCTGGCACAATAGGAGGCCCACTGCGAGGAGTACAGAAAAAGAGGAGAAAGAGAGAAGGGGAGCTGTCTTTTGGGTGGAGCTAGGACGACGACAGCGTGGCATCTGAGTTCTCCTCATTTTCGTACACTATTGGGTGAGACAAAGTGGCGAGACAGAGGTAAGAGAGGCGGCGGCAACAAGCTCTCCTCCATCTTCGTCCTCTACTGAGTGACTTAACGGCCAGCTCTCTCCCACTCTTTTTCTCTAGTGGGTGACAAAGCCGAGAACGAGAGCCCTCTGCCTTCTTATTGTCGTTTTACTTCTGTCTGAAAACTTGATTTGTTGTATCCGCCCAGATTGACCCTTTGGGTGATACAAGGATCATAGGAGCTGTTTTTTCTCCCCCTTAATTGTGTTTTTTACTAGGTGACTTTCGTTTAATGTGGCTTGCCTTCTCAGGCAGCCTCATTAAATGATTGCATCTAATGGGGAGAGAGGAGATGGCGTCTAATGGATAAATGGTCACACGGACTCAACGGCTCGCATATGAGCTGCAGTGGAACGGTGCAGCCAGAAGAGGGGGAAACGGTGTTATTGCTAGGCACGGTTACTTAGGAGAGAGTTTCCAAAGAAGATATCTCTTTTGGGTTGGTGAGTGCATTGAAAGGCCAAGATTAGGGATTTGTTCTTTGAGATCTTGGAAGGGCCAAGATTAGAGGTTTATTTTCTAGATTTTTGGGAAGTGTTTTCTTGTACTACTTTTTACATCTAGTAAAGCTTTCATTGTCACTTGTAGATGTAGGAGGACAATTTTCAACCATGTAAAATCTTTGTGTTGGTGCTTTTACTATGAGTTGTTCTTTCTTTCACCTTACTTCGCATCATACAGATCGTGAGCATCGCTTCCATTGATATCCACATAAGATATCTTACTATATGAATGACAAAGTAGAAAATGAGAATATTTTTATATTTTTTCAATATTTTGTTGTCATCTGCATTTTTGATCCTTGTAGTGGAGTAGGAACTTGTAGGAGAGATCTACATTGATGAGTAGAGAGAAAGATATTTTGGGGGTTAGTGTCTCTCTCTTTCTTTCTCTCTAAGTTGAGGCTTTTAGTCTCTCTCACAACTATTGGATCATTAGATTCAACTGTCATCAATTTTTTGACAATGAAAGTCATTACATTCTGCATGATTGTCAATTTTGATATTGGTTTGGTCAACTAGTTGATAGCTATGACCATTGATCCCTAACATGATTTTTCCTATGTAAAAATTATATTGAATATATAATCTACAAATCCTATATTAAACATAATTATCATAATAATTTCAAGATTAATTATGAATTATATCTTAAATATCTAGAGGTATAAAATCATTTCTACCCATACCTTAAATTATTTTAAGTCATATAAATAATTTTTTTAATAGGCCTACATGATATTCCTTGTTAGAAAGTTTGAAACCCTATGATTAATGCATCTAAATTTATTTTCTAGAACATTATGTAAGAACAATGCATTCACATCGAGTAAATGACATAAATCGACAATGATATGCAACGCACAGAGGTCTGCACTATGATATTAAAAACTACCTCATTGAAGTAAGTAATCTTTTGGCAAGTGAAATTCTTTGCTATAAGTGGTGTCTTGAATCTAGCATTTTCCCTAAAAATGGTTTTTTTCATGCTTAATAACCCTCTTGCACTGAACAATCTTCTAAACAAATCATACTTTCACTATCTTCTATGTTTTGGGCTTCTAAAGATATTTTCTCTTCTAACATAACCAAATACCATTTAGAGAATTTATCTACTATGATGACTTGTCTACAAACGGATCATTTTATCTAATCAACTTACCATAGGCAAATAAAAAATTCCTACGTTATCATAAACATACTTGTTATGTGGTTTGATTTTCATTTGCTGCCTACCTATTACAATGGTGGATTTTCTTTGGAAACATTGTTGTGTTGTACTACTCTTTATCACATCATCTATCACGTTTGAGATTTTTACTTTCAGATTCTATTGAAGTTTGTTGACAGTTGCACATTTTACTTTCCTTATTTTCTACTAACTTGTTTCATATATTTTTTTTGTTGACTTTTCTTACACTTAAAGTAGCACAAACTCACCAAAAGTCACGTCTATCTTACTCATGAACTTGGCATTCTGATAATTGGTACTCAATGAATGATAATTTGCTGTATTCGTACATATCTTATGAACTTTTTTACTCTTTATTCTAATTTGTCTTTTATGACATGAACATATGCAAGACAATTGAAACCTTTAAGCTGATAACAATTCACAAGACAACTAGACTGCATCTCATCATGAGTTTTCACTATGGTTGTGGATATGTATTGATTCACCTAGTACTTAGCAGTGTTGATAGCTTCTACTCAAAACATCTTTAATAGACTAACTTGAGATGCTGTACTCCTCACTTTCTTTAAGATACTACTTGTTCCTCCATTCTATGATATTATTTTATTAGTCTCCCTTTCATAGTATGATATAGAATAATAACTTCATTATTATAGAATTCATCATATTGATTTGTAAAGAACTTCATATGACTATCACATACCAAGGTGTTTTAATCTTCTAGTACTTGAAATTGACGCACAAAAATCTTTTTATTTAGAAAACATGAGGCTTTTCTTGAGAAATGATCAATACAGGTCAAAAATAACTTTCATCAACATTTAAGACAATTGAGCAAGAACCCAAGTATTTCTTCAGATGGTCTACTAAGACAGCACCACATATTGGTACATTGTCCCTAATGTTTAGACACATCATAGTCTAGACATTTAGGGCAATATTGCAATTCATCGTGGATTCCTTCCTGACTCCCAACATGTGAACGCTCCCGACACCAATTTGAATAGGCGAAGAATAATTTTTGGTGTGTAAATCAATGTTGTCTTTCCTACGCACAGGAACGGGTTAAAATTGTTGGGAGCATTAACTGCGGAAAGACCCCATCTTTATTTTTATTTCAACCTATTACTAAAAAACCTCCTCTCTCTCTCTCTCTCTCTCGTTACGTTCCTCCAAAGCAGCTGGGCCGAGACCAGACACGATAAGCAATTCGGATGAGCAGAGCGGTGGTCCATGGCACTGGGCTTGCGGGTGAAGAAGAGAGTACATTCTGGAATTTTTCTCCGCGACAGGGCCGGGAAGAAGTCGCTGGCGACTGGAAGACCTGCGAGGCCCTTCTCTCGAGAGCTGCCGCCCTCATCTCTATTCTCTCTCTAAAGGTCTCCCCGACATCGGATGATCCAGCAGTGGAGAATGAGATCCCGTGATATGGGGACGGGTGCCATGTTCAACACTAAGGATGACTCGAGAGATAGAGACGAAGAATTAATTACCCGTCAGGTCCGTGTAGGTGGGTAGACTTTTTAGTTGATTATCAAGGCAGACGCCCACCGTTGACAAGTCTCCGCGATGACTACCCCCCATTAGAAAGAGTTCACAAAGAGAACGCGTTAGTTTGTTCTGCAACTGAGCAGAACGTAAGGAAACAGAACCTGAGCCATGGGTGAAGAGGAGTGCTTGCCTCTGATCGTCGGCGGCGGCCGGTCACCGACCTCGAACGCCCGGGAGATACTGTGGGGAGCCGCAAAGCTCGTCGGGAGGAGCTGGAAGCTCCTGCACCCCGATGAGCAGAATTGATGAGCAAAGCGGTGGTCCATGGTACTGGGCTTGCGGGTGAAGAAGAGAGTACACTCTGGAACTGTTCTCCCCGACAGGGCCGGGAAGAAGTCGCCGGCGTCTGAAAGACCAGCAAGGCCCTTCCTTCTCTCGAGAGCTGCCGCCCTCATCTCTGTTCTCTTTCTCCTAAAGCTCTCCCTGCCATCGGATGATCCAGCAGTGGAGAATGAGATCCCGTGATAGGGGGACGGGTGCCTTGTTCAACACGGAAGATGACTCAAGAGATAGAGCCGAAGAATTACCCGTCCCGTCGTAGGGGGACTGGTGCCTTGTTCAACAAGACAGGTCCAAGTAGGTGGGAAGACTTTTTCGTCGATAGTCCAGGTGGACGCCCACCGTTGACAACTCTTCGCGATGACTGCCCCCCACTAGAAAGAGTTTATAAATAGGACGCGTTAGTTTGTTCTACAACTGAGCAGAAGGTAAGGAAACAGAACAAGAGCCATGGGTGAAGAGGAGTGCTTGCCTCTGATCGTCGGCGGCGGCCGGTCACCGACCTCGAACGCCCGGGAGATACTGTGGGGAGCCGCAAAGCTCGTCGGGAGTAGCTGGAAGCTCCTGCTCCCCGTGATGTTCATCTATCTTATCCCCTCTTCTATCCTGTTATTTGAAACCTATATTACCGTGACACCGTTGTTGGCCGACGTGGCCGCAAGGCTCGTCGCCATTAAGACAACGGATCCCTGGAGTCCAGAGTTCGTTGCCCTCCTTCGCGGGATATTTGAGGATCTCAGAGAGTTGACCGCCGCAGAAGTGGGTATCATGTTGGCGTCTTTCCTGCTCTCGTCGTTCCTCTGGACGGGGGCGATCAACGCGCTCGCCGTGGCTGCCAAGGAGGAGAAGGTGACCTTTAAAGAGCTCCTTTACAGGATCAGAAGGACGTGGAAAGGCTTAATTGCCACTCTTCTCTACACCAGCCTTTTAAGTTTCGGTTACATTTTCTTCTGGCTGCTACTTCGGTTTGCCTTCTTGTTTAACTTTGGCCGTTATCTGCCGTCGTTTGCCTCGTCCGCTATCATAATCCTCCCGGGCCTTGGTCTCTTTCTGTACTTGCATATGGTCTGCTCTCAAAGTGTGGTGGTCTCGGTGACGGAGGAAGGACGCTATGGGCTGACGGCCCTAGGTAGGGCGGCGGAGCTGATCCAAGGAAGAAGAAGACTAGGGCTTGGAGTTAACTGCCTCAGGGTACTCATCCTTATGGCGTGTTCTATCGCCATGGGTCTCCCCCTCTCGCGCGAGACGAACCAGATGATCAACATGGCCGCCAGCTTCTTACCCTCAATGCTTCTGACCGTGTTCTCCGTAGCCGTGGACGTGGCGTTTTACTACGAGTGCAGGAAAGCCGAGGAGAACCCCTGAAGGAGAGCTTGACGTACACCAGGGTTTCCCCTTCTGTGCTTCTGTTGAGATATGACTAATATCTCACGCGGGGTTAGCAAGGTGAATTATCAGAAACCTGCTTGGGCGCGCATCGGACTATGGCAACACCTTGTATATTGTCATTTTGCTTATGTTAGAGGGTATAGGTGTAATCACGCTTGGTATGATAGTGGGTATAAATACTGTTGGATTCTGTAGCTCCTTAAGGCTTTCTTTCATTTGGATTTTCGGCGCTTTTCCTGTGCGACGCTTCAGTGGCTTATTCTCCTCCCTCTCCATCTCTCTCTCTGGTTACAGAGAAAAATAGTTGCTGATTCTCTCAGGTACACGGATGCCGAACTGCTAGTTATTTGGTGTTCTCGGTTGAAAGCAGAGATCGCTTTGTCCTCACATGTTTAGTGAGTTCAGAATATTGTCCTACCATATATTCAGAGATTTATTGTTGGGTTTGTTTTTATCCTGTTCTTTCAACACCGTCTCCCTTGAAGCTTCCCACGCTGAGCAGGTTTCTGATATTGCACGCCCTGTGAAGGGCCTCCGTCAGCCCGTAATTCTCTTCCGTTCGTGGTTTTCCCTTCCATAGTCAGAAAAGACGGCCCGTTTTCCGACAGAATCAGAGGTCTTGGTGGAGACCCCGTGGGGCCTGAGAGATACCAGCTCGGCCCGTCGGTATCCAATAATGCAACATTAATGGACATAAGTTTTGCATGAATCGAATTTTTGAGTATTTTTAATTAATGACTGAATATTTTTTCGCCCATACTCTCCCCCCTCCCTGCTCTCCCTATAATTCGCAATAAATGTAACAAAATATTAGTGAATGTCAAATTTACTAGGACTGAATTTTAAATAATTATGCCTTAAATCCTGCAATATCCTGCCCGCAAAGGGACTTTCACCCTTCGTGACTCCCCCCGGGTGTGACTGCTTGGGTGAATGGGATTTGACTGCACCACTCGTCGACCGACGATGGAGGCAATGGGTTTCCTTTTAGCTCCATCTACGAGAGACCATCTCTCTCTCTCTCTCTCTCTCTCTTTCTCTCTATATGAGGCTATTTGCAGCAGATGACACAGGATGAGCGGTTGGACAACAGAGGGGTCCTGCAAGAACACCAAGGAATAAGGGCTACGAATCTCTAGTTTCAGTACCAGTTCCTTCTCCCTCTGAAGATGGACACAGTTTCTATTTGGGGTTTGGAGCGTTCTTATTTTCCTTTCGTATACAATACAATGTTGCAAAATACAATGAGAGAGAGAGAGAGAGAGAGAGAGAGAGAGAGAGAGGACAAGGCAAGAACAGAGAATATCCTGGATTTATATTCTTTGCAAAAACTTCTACCTCCACTGGTACACACAGATAAAGCTTCCTTCAGGATAATCTTCTCTTACAGTTCTCTGGTCGCAGCACATCTTCGCACGCCCTACCTCTCAGATATGATGGCACTCCTTCCTCTATAACACAAGATTAGGGCTGCGTATTCACCAAAAAGCTCATTAGAACCCAATAAGGCTCAATAAGAGATCAATCTCAAGAACTTCAACAGCTTGATTCGCCTTCTCCATGGTTACCTGCACGGAGTTACCTGCCGGCGCGTTCGGAGCAGTCCTTACACCGACCTCTTCTATGAGTTTTAAGGGGGAGCCCTTCACAACAGGTACGACTGAGGGTGTGTGGGGCCGGTTGTAGCTCTTCACAGCCCTTCCCGTCTTCTCTCTCTCATGAGGACAGAAACTCTCACAGCCGCAGGGCTCCGAATCTGGTCACAAGGAAACAGCAGCGGCAGCGGCCCTGAGGTTCTAACGCTCTGTTGGTTATGGGGCCTGATTCAAAGCATCCTCAACGGACGCGTCGCGGATCCAACTACGTGGTTAGTTGGCGGGGGTCAAAGAGGGGAGCTGCCCCCTCGCGGGGTGTGGGGCTGCCCTGACGCAAGAATCGTTTCGGCGGTTTCGCGCGTCTTTTCGTATTAGAAATAACTACCGTTTTTCTCTATAAATGGCTTCTATAACCACTTGTAAAACTATCTCATATCTTCGAGTCAGTGTGTGACTGTTTTCTTCTCCTCTTCTGTCCATTCTCTGCGAAAGGTGTATCTCTACTTCTTATATTCTCAACACACTCCTCTTCTCTTGGGGAGGTGGCAAGAATGAGGTCAGGAGGGAGGAGCAGAATCAAAGAGTCGCCACGCGGCAAGGCAGACTAGTCTTTAAGTGGAACGACGATCTCATTACATACATGAAGAAGAGAGATAACACATCTCATCGACAGCCTAACAGTATCTAAATCAGGGATAATTTGGCTAAAATTACTATCAAGAAACAGCCATGCATGGTGAAATATAGAGCGACATGCAGGAAATTAGAACCGCGTTCAAACCCGGGGCAGGGGGATGGTTGGGAGCATTTGCTCACATTCAGAGGAAACGAGCTTTTCCAATGAACAGGCCGTATTCTTGGGCCCTGTCATCAGAGTTGTTGCGTGGTATGGCAGGACACAGTGAGCTCCTGATGGAGCCCTGGAGCTGGTGTTGAGAGAGGTGGGGAGGATGGGTCGGAAACAGAGACTATAAGGGATGTATTACTCACCCAACAGAAGAGGACACGAGAGAGAGAGATAATAGTTGGAGGGAGAGAGGGAGAGAGGGAGCGAGAACAGAGAGAACATGTGGGAGGACAGATGGAAGGGACCCCGGAAAGACCTTCCAAGTGAGCTGATTCGAGAGGGAGCAAGTAGGGATCGCTTTTTACTTTATGGGCGAAAATCCAAGAACTTGGGGCTACATAGGTTGTAAAGAAGAACGGAAATTTCTCCTCACCAGACAGTCCTCTCCTGCTTGACCTACGTTTCATCTTTCAGAGGAACATAGTGCTGAAAGAGAACAACTGCATACAGGAAATTGGAATAAGTAGGGACTCAAAATTTGAAATACTTCATGATTTCTCATAAGAAGGGACGAGGGTAGCGATAAAGATGGAGTGGGCGGGTATAGGAGAGTTCATAGAATCTACAAGTCCTTATCCAACAACGATGCCCAAAATGTCACTAAGGCCCATTCCCTCCATCAAAGTGTAACTGAGACCCAACGCCCTCTATGAAATTGGTTCCTTCGCGGACCGGTTATCACATAAAGGACTTAGAGAGAGAGAGAGAGAGAGAGAGAGAGAGAGAGAGAGAGAGAGAGAGAGAGAGAGAGAGAGAGAGAGAGAGAGAGAGAGAGAGAGAGAGAGAGAGAGAGAGAGAGAGAGAGAGAGAGAGAGAGAGAGAGAGAGAGAGAGAGAGAGAGAGAGAGAGCGAGAGAGAGAGAGAGAGCGGTTGCTTGTGGATCATTTCTCCCGGAAACAGATGACCCCATTGAGGGCGCTCGTTTTATCCTTCCAAGACTTGTAAAAAGAGATCCCCATCACGTTTGTAAATAATCAATCAGATTAAAGAGTTATTCATTCTGTCCTCATTCGTTTTTCTCTACTTTCCCTATTTATCTCTCTTCTCTTCTTTTTATCTTCTTTCTATTATATTTCACAAAAATGAGCAGAACAATCTGAACAATAAAAGGGAAGGAGGGGATAAATCATCTGGAGATTTAAGGGAAATGAAGAGTTAAACACTCATATTAGCTAAAAGGTTTCTTTAATCACAACTACTATACTTTTATTGTTAGAGACAAAAGCCTAATATTAATTTAGCATGGAAGTTAGAAGATAGAAATAAAATGAACTCATAATTGAAGATATAAGAATTTACGTGATTCAAAGGTCAGCCTCTTACGTTCACAGGTAACAATGAAAAAACTATAGTAAATGTAATAGAAATATAGAAAAGCATTCATCAAAACCTAGATATAGATCTAATCTTGGCCCTCAAAAAATTCACTGGTCCCTCACCAACAAGTAGAGATCTCTTTATTGGAAACCCACTCTCAACCTTGTCCTCTCTGGTCACCTGGTGCTACGAGATAATTGATAAGAGGTGGCTTTGAATTGTCTTAGGAACGTGCCATCAACTCCTCAGGAAGCATTTCAACCATTTCCTCCTCGAACCTGAATCGACATTACTAGGCCGTTGAGGGGCGTGAGAATTGACAACAGAGCTCTTGAAACCAGAGAACGAGGAAGCAAACAACTCAAAACCAGGATTCTCCTTGAGCTTCGCCATTTCTCGAGTTCTGAACGTTGGCCTTCTCCCCTGCCTGTTTGCTTACTCCCTACTCTAACGCCAGATCACCGTGATGACGACTACTCATAGGTTCCTTCCCCGTTTCCTTTAGCTCATAATCGGACGAAGGTACTACGGAAGAAGGAAAATCGGAGCAAGAGGGGTTCTCGTAACTGCAGGTCCACATCATATAGTACGTTTTACAAAGTCAACGAGGTGGCCACCGGAAGAGAGCACATCGACGATACGGTCGCCAGTGATGGCAGATAGAAAAAAAGGTTAAAACAAAAGGAAGACAGGGTCGTCTCTTAGTCAGCGTAAAAGAAATTAAGACGGATGGGGAGATAATAGGGAGAGCGTCTTGCTCCCGGTGCACCCACCTCCGCCATGGCGGCGACCTTCCCGCTGTCATGACGTAAAACCAGTACGCCTTGCAGCATAGCTTGAGAACAGTGACCTTCGGGGCGTGGGGGTGGGATGGGGCTGAGGGGACGACCGCAGGGAGGGTGGTCCCAGCATTGACGCCGTAACGCAAAGACCAAACCACGTAAAAATAAAGAGCAACAAACGGCGCTCACGTATTTATTTATTTATTTTCCTGCTAGAGACGAAGGGTTTGTGATGCATATATTTCTCTGGACGTGATGAAGGACGGCAGACAACGACGACGCACGGGACGGGGCGGGTGGTGACGACGGACGGCAGATGTCGGCGAATGCAGGTGACAGTGGAGATGGATGATGGCGGTAGCGATGGATAAATGACCCTCACGGCCTCTCCTTGCGAAGCGAAAGAGGTAAACCTCAAATCTAAATTCTTCTTCTCTGTCCCATTCTTACAGCTACATCGAGATACTTACAACTACTAGAGAATAATTGAAGAAGGAAATTGTGGCGTAACCGAGGGGTAAGCGCGCTGAATGCGTGGATGTGTTGGATCTCTTCCTTCGATCCCCATCAGTGAGGTCTAACAGGACGGGCGGGCCGAGGGGGAACCTCACGAGCCCCAGCTCAAAGGGCACAGACATGCGGCTTTAGAAATGGGTGTTATGTGATGAAAAATGGAGAGAATAGAGCAAAGCAAAGAAAAGAGAGAGAGGTGAGAAGAACCGTTAAGAAAAGAAGAGAAAGACTTGATTCTATTCTATGTTTTCAAACTGCTACAAGGAGTCAATATATAGAGATTACAAACTAGCCATTTGTTGTACTATCAGGACAACGGTCCTCTTTCATATGCTTTGAATTTGAATGAGCAGGTATGCGCGGCTTTTGGTCCTTAATAGGTTTATGCTTGTGGGCCTGGTGAGTTGGGCCTTTAACACTATGAAGACTGGCATATTTCCTTGTACAACTGAAATCTAAAATCGATAGAAGAAAACACATCAGATTTAATGCGGGTCGGAGAATCCTTCCATGTCCATGGCTGCACATGAGGTTGTTCTTTGTTGTGAGATGATGAATCGTATTAGAATAGTTGACACCAAAGAGACATCAGCATTTCCCCCTCTTTTATCACTAGGCTAGGGAAAAACACAGAGCCAAAGGGTAATATTCCCATAAAAAAAAAAATTCACTCTAAAGCGGCACAGCAAAGACACTTGACTCTCCCTGACCTCTAAGAAGCCTACACTAGTCCAGTCCCCTACATGGGAAACCACTGGTTGATCCCTTGATGACACTCCATCAGGCCCTTAGAGAGACCAAGCTTGGCCCATCAAAACCTAAAAAACATAGTTTTAATGACTTTAAATTTTACAGGAATAAGCTTTTAATACAATTTAATGCAAAGACAGCAAAAATTTGTCACCCGAGCTCTCTCCCCCTCCCATTACTCTCCATAATTCCGAATAAATAGGAGAAAATAATAATGACCATAAAATTTTATGAGGACTGAAGTTTAAATAATTTTACATGAAATCCCGCATAATCTTGTCTGCAAAGAGAACTGGTCATCACTCCCTTCATGCGTGCATGTGATGACGATTTACCTCTATGATAAGAGCACTAGTTTAATTAACGAGATGATGAGTTTCCTTTCATCTCCATCTACAAGAGACCCTCCCTTCTTCGGCTAGACACTAGATGAGCGGTTGGGCAAAAGGGACATCGTATGGGTAGTCTATCGATCCTTGTTGCCAATCACCCATATGTGGCCTTAGATGCCTGGCTGAACACCCAAGTAGGCTAGCCTCTCTCTAACGTCTAGAGACTTCGTAGACGTACAAACAAGAGAAGTAGGAGAACTTGACTTCTATTCCACACTAGAGATATAATGCGGACTGGGTGGAAGACTTTGATCTATCTCGTCTCACGGCATCTAAAGCAGAAACTGGGAGACACCTTTCATTGGATAGGGTCTCCCCTCCCTAGTTGCAAATCAAGGCACCCTTAACCGGAGATGGAGGTTCATTCCCCTACGTAAACATTGCCTTAGCTTGACTTCTCTAACGTGATGCGGCCATAACCTATTGGACATTCCCAATGGATGCATCCCCACTTCCTGGGCACATATTTATCATGCAAGTAATCCTATGAAAATTGGGGCCACTGTGCTCTTGTACTGCATGTCCCTTGTGCTTGCTCGCCCGCATGTACTCGCCGCACGGCTGATAATGGGGATTGAAGGAGTGGACCAGCACCTCCGTCATCAATTTGTCCCAAGCCCATTAGTGCTTTCAATGAATCTATCTTTTCTCTTGCAATTCAGTCCAAAGTTGCTTCATATACCTTTGGGAACCTTAATTTCACCAAGTATTATGGAGTCATTTTAGAGTTGGTCTATAAAGCATACTAAAATTATAGCAACATCACCGCCTTTTGCCCGAGTCTCCATTGATGTAATCATAAATCCTGTACCATTCAACTCTTCTGAGTTCACCATTGATCCGTTTTCTCGTCTTTAATCATCAGCATCTTCTACATAAGGTGAGTCTACCTATCCCCTACTGCACACTGGTTCCATTGCAGACATTTGTGCTACTATCTTGTCAATTCACTCTTACATATTATTTATATAACGTCATCTTTTGCGAATATGTATCATGACAAGCATCAACTCAACACCTTCTTAACCCAAACACCAAAGATCCTACATTTTGAGAGGCCATACACATAAAATTTGATGCACTTCTATGCAATGGCACTTATTATCTTGTGCTTAGAAACCTTGCCGTGAATGTTGCTACCTGCAAATGGGTCTTTTGATTCAAATGCAAAAGTAATGGGTTTATTGAGTACAGCAAGACAACTCTTGGCTAAAGGTTTCCAATATCAATAAAGTCTTGACTTACATGAGACATTCAGCATTGTCGCCAATATCATCACCGTGTCTTCTTTTCTAAATTGCACTTAGTTTTGGACGGTCTATGTGACATATAAATTTATCTAATATTTTTCTTCCTAGTCATCTTGACGAGATATTATTTATGGGTCAGACTCCATGATTTGTTGATCCTTTTTCCTACATCATGTTTGATATCTTGATAAGTCTGTATACAATTTATTTCGAGTTGCTAAAGCATGATGCGTAAGACTAAGTTCAGAACTCTAAGAACCAGTTTTTTAAGAGAATAACATTTAGTCTTCTCATCACAAAAACTGCTCATAACTCATCATTCTAATTTGTGAGCATGTTTTTAATTTAGGTTTATATGAGAGGGTGTTTAATGTCGTCATTGAGTGTTTAATTTATAATTCAGAATCATGATAAATGTTTTCACTTAAGGATTGAGATGAAAAGTCAACATAATGATTACTTTCTATCTCAATCAATAGATATTACAAATTGGATTTGGAAATTTAGGATTAATGGTTGCAAACCCATTTGCACATCCATTAATGTCTTACCAATCCAAGCAGCTACTAGTATTATTTTTTACAACATAAATTTTTTTTATGTAGGAGTCATCTTGGAGGTCTACTATACAATATTATTTCTTGTCAGATATTGTTTTTGGTGTTAATCAGGCACGGGAGTTCATACATGACCCATTAGTATAATACTGAATTGCAGTCCAGTGTATCATACACTATCTCAAAGAAAGTATCAGCCGTGATTCATTACTTTAACTATCTTCTAATCTTCAACGTATTGCCTTTAGCAATGCAAACTGGGTTGGGCCTATCTCAGTTGAGAATCCACCAACAACTACTTTATATTCTTTAGATGAAGCCTCTTTTCATGGAGCTCTAAAACGTAAGCTATGTCGTCTTGATCTACCATTAGACCAGAGAACAAAACAATTGTTAATGCCACATCAAAGTTAATGTGACTATGCTCATTATTGCATGAGTTTAGACTTGCCCCTCTCCAAGCCCCAAATCTCTAGTGAGATAGCGTTATGTCCTCTCATCTTGTCGCAAATCTGGTCTTTCGTACACGAATGAAGCACGTCTTTTAAAATCCTTAGAATCTTTCTTCTCTACAAAAGTTTAACTAGCATAAAAGGATTTTCAAAGAGTCATCTTACATGGTTTGATGACAAACTCATTGAAATATATCACCTTGTATTGAGAGCGTGTGTAAATAAGTCTTGAAGCCCTTCATGACAAATGGTTACTTTGTGGAGTGGCTCCTAAAAAAAAAAGTTGACGGGTCTGTGAGAAACAGTTAAATGATTCCTCGTCAACCGTTTCTCACAAAAACTGACAATCCACTCGAGGGTCCCAGTTTTTATCGTTGGGGCCCTCCAAAACTCCTATAAAAAGAGACACCACCACCTTTTTGATTCACCAAATTAAAGTGTTATTTTTCTTCCTCCTCATTCCTTCTTATCTATTCTCTATCTTTGTACTCTGTTTTCTCTTACTGTCCTGTCTTCTCTCTTTCATTTTTCACAAAGACAAGCTGATCAGTACCATCAAACGGAGAGAAAGTGGACAGAATACCATGTCCTACTCTCTAAATTAGAGGAGAGAAATCGTCAATAGATTTTCGGGAAAGAAAGAATGAAACACCTAGAAAACTGAAAGGTTTCTTTGATCACAACACTATACATTTATAGGACCATAACGTGTTCTATACAACAGAGATGTTGAATCTGGAGAACGGGGGAAGGAGACAGACAACCCAGAAAAAGGATCCTTCCTCTCTACTTCCTCGCTACACTAACACCAGATAATAGTGATCATGACTGATAGGCTCCTTCCACGTTTCCTTGGGCCCGTAATCAGATAAAGGTATAACGGAAGGGAGAAGAACCAGAGGAGGGATTCTCGGAACTACAGGCCCAGTAACGGCAAAAGGAGAAACAGTCAAACAAAGAAAGACGGATCATCTCTCGACCAGCAAAGAAAAACACAAGAGGGATGGGGAGATAAGTTGGAGAGCATCGTGCAGCTGCTGCCGCCTACCATAGCGGCGACCTTCCCCGTAGTCATGACATACAACCAGCGTGCCGGCGAACGGGCACCGTTCATTGTTACCATCAAATTTTATTTCCGGATAGTACTCAGAAACAAAGGAGACGTAGACACCGTCTGCGTTCCTTAGAAGGCCAACCTCTCTCTCTCTCTCTCTCTCTCTCTCTCTCTCTCTCTCTCTCTCCCTCTACCCTGGCTTGTTGATGAAGAGCAGAGAACGTTGGCGGAACCTTCGCCTTCAAGTCGAGTCCTTATCTTAAATTTTAGAACGTATCCCCAAGGGCTTGACTTTTTCTACCGCATCATTAATGTTGGTACAGCCCGATGAATGCTGGAGAAATTTTCGAACTTTGACCAAATCCATGGTATTCAGTGCCAGTCGAACTCTAGGTTTTCTCACAGCCTTGTCCGAACATCAGTTTATCCATTTAGAAAAATAGAAAACACCCAAAGTTATTTATTTATTATATTACATCATCTATTATTTATTGCCTGATAAAGTACTCGGCCCATCCACCATTTTTCTATAGGAAAGCTGTCGGTATCTGAAAGGCCCTGACGGGGGACGCGCCATCTTCAATACGGAGATGTCCCGAAAAATACAGCCGGAGAATTTTGCAAACATTATGTGGCTCGAGATGGTCGTGAGAACCAGGCAGGTGGGAAGGAGATCACGTCCATAAAGAAGGTAGATGCCCACCGTTGACGACTGGCCGCGACGATTGGCCCCGATTAGGAAAAGCTTATAAAGAGGAGGGCTAGATTGTTCTGCAATTGAGCGGTAGGGAACGGAAGGAAACAGATTCAGAGCCATGAAGGAAGAGGAGTGCTTGCCTCTGATCGCCGGCGGTTGCGGGGCTCCGCCCTCGAATGCCTTGGAGATACTATGCAGAGCCCCAAAGCTCCTGGGGAGGGCCTGGAAGCTCCTGCTCCCCATCCTGTTCATCTATCTTTTCTCCTCCTCTCTCGAGTTATTTGGCACCTATAATGTCGTGATGCCGTTGATCATCGACATGGGCGAGAGTCTCTTCCCCATGATGATGGAGGGTCCCTCGAGCTCAGAGTACCTTGCCCTCCTCCCCAGGCTAACTGAGGACCTCAAAGAGTTGGTCGCCGCGGAAGTGGCTATCATGTTGGCGTCTTTCCTGCTATCATCGTTTCTCTTGACGGGGGTGATCAACGCGCTCGGCATGGCAGCCGAGGAGGAGAAGTTGACCTTCAAAGATCTGTTTTACAAGATAACGAGGACGTGGAAGGGGTTGGTTGCTACTCTTCTCTACGCCAACCTCTTGGACTTCGCTTACGTGACCATCTGGCTGCTACTTCTGGGCGTCGTCTTCTTCATCTTTGACCTTTCTCTGCTATCGTTTGCCTTATCCGCCGTCATAGTCATCCCGGGACTTGTTCTCTTTCTGTACTTGAGCATGGTCTGGTCTCAAGGGGTGGTGATCTCGGCGACGGAGGAAGGACGCTACGGACTGACCGCCCTGGGGAGGGCAGCGGAGCTAGTCCAAGGAAGAAGAAGAATTGCATTACGGGTCAACTGCCTCAAGACACTCATCCTTGGGGGGGGGTATCTCACAATGATTCTCCTCCCAAAAGAGACGTACGACCTGATCATTATGGTCGTCAGCTTCTTACTCTCGCTACTTCTAGGCGTGTTCTCTATAGCCGTGGACGTGGCATTCTACAGAGAGTGCAGGAAAGCCACGGAGAAGGGGAGCCGTGAAAAGCTTGGGGAGACTTCCATAAAAGTGAAATTGAATAATTTGTAGTTTACGTCCATTCCTGGAGAATATCCGCAAAGAACTGGGCACCGGTGGTTCAACCCCTCTAGTGCCACCGACAACAACAGAAAAGATGCAGTGGAGGTGTGTTCCTCATCTTTTGAAAGGCCCGAAAGTGTTGGTGAGAGAGCTGTACAGCAGATCCGGTGCCCAATAGCTGGTCAAGTGAGAACCTCAGTTACCTGATTTCAAAGCAGATCTAGTTAACTGCTAGTGTGCTTGGAGCAGCCAGCTCCCTAACCACTTCTATGAGTTTTAAGATATCATCCATCACAACCAGGTAGGGCTGAGGGCGGATGAGGCCACACTTCAGTGAGAGCTCCTCATCTTAGACTGCAAGACGACTTCTATGAGTTTTAATGGAACAAAGATGATATAACATTTCATATCATTAAAATCAGATGAATAAATCACCTACTCTTAGACTTTCAGATATCTTTAAAATCTTTGAAATGGCTTGTGATATATCGGAAGTAGGTATTGGAGTGTTAAGTCAAGAGGGACATTATGTTACATATTTTAGTGAAAAATTGACTGATGTTAGATTCATATATTCCACATATGATAAAGATTTATATGTTGTATTGTAGGCTCTTCATTATTAGATGCATTACTTACTTTCATAAGAATTTGCTCTCTTTTCAGACCATGAAGCCTTTCGCTTCTTACACTCATTACAAAAACTTAATATTAGACATGGTCATTGGGGTAGAATTCATCTAAGATTATACTTTTGTCCTTTGACATAAGTTTGGTTGTGAGAATAATGTGGCAGATGTATTAAGTCATAGGGTTCACTTGATAACTACACTAGAACTTAAAATTATTAATTTTAATATGATGAAAAAGATATATAGTGATTGTCTTGATTTTGTTCTCATTTTCTCTTCTCTTAGCAATATCTCATCCACTAAACATCTGGACTATTTATTGCTGAATATATATCTGTATAGAAATAACCATCTTTGTATTTCATGCTCATCTATTTGAGAGGGTAACATCACAACCGCATGTGACACTGGATGTGGCAACACGGAGTGACATGATGGATCTGACGAATGACGGCCTAGACAAAAGGATGGCAACGGCATCACGTTGCCCCGATAGAGGAGTGGGAACGAAGGCATTAACACAACAACATTTCTTAGTATGGAAAATGCATGTAGAAAGCTTAGTATGTCACATTGGAAGGAACATAACTATTAACACTTTAGAATAATTTTTATTTGAAAGTTAATTTCTCAATGTAGTATTCATGTTCTAGCTAAATTCCCTTGACAAAATATTGGGCTATATACACAACTTCTAGTCCCTCATCACCTTTGGGACGATGTGAGTATAGATTTTGTATTAGAACTAGCATGTACATCCAGAAAGTACGATTCTATGTTTTCTAAAATGGTTCATTTCATTCTATGTTCTATAACATCTGACACTTATAAATATGTTTGATTTTATTTTGATGAAGTTGTAAGATAATATGGGTTACTGAAAATATCACTTCTGATTGAGATCTTAAATTTATGAATTATGTTTTGAAGACACTTTGGTTTACAATGGATACCAAGCTTCAATATTCCAATGTCTTTCCCCCCAAAAAAAAAAGGCAAACTAAGATAATTAATCATAGCCTAGATAATCGATTAGGATGTCTATGAGGTGAACACATCAGTACTTGTGATTAAATTCTTCCTCAAACTAGTAGTTCTATAAATATTACTATTAGTCTTAGTCCTTTTGAGATTGTTTGTAGATATAAATGTAGGAATTATGTTGATTTTTGTGATCCTTCTGCATATTATAGATCTTCTATTTCAGTTGAGTCATATACCAAATAGATAGAAAATTTACATGCAAATATTAAGCATCACATTAAAGTCAAAAATGACACTTATAAACATTTGATAGATACTCACAACAAATTTAATGAGTTTAACATAGGAGATCTTGTCATGGTGTGACTTCACCCAGTTGCTTTCCTTCATGAACCAACTCTAAGCTTCATCCTTGAGGTGTTGGACCTTATACAATTTTAAAGTGAATTGTAAATAATGTCTATGTTTTAGATATTTTATAAAATTTGTTCTACATTTAAGAATTAAGATCTTGTTCCTTATGATGGATCACCGAATATCTTTAGTGAATTGATTGAACTTATCCCACCTATTTTGAGTGACACAATACCTAAACATCCACCAAGCTTTTTTCATTTGGAACACGAGCAAATAGAGAGTATAATAATTGAAAATTTGATTTCTTGTACATTAGAAAGGGAATAATTCATAGATTTTAGGCAAGGACCTACAATGCATTGATCATATTTCTTGGGAACATTTCACCTTTGTCATTCACCCTTACTCATCAAAGCCAAGTTCTTCCAATTAAGGGGGTGTTGATGCAGCACACTTCAACTACACGCTGACCAATGAAGGTGAAACTGGTCAAAGCGGAGGAAGAGGGATGTGTGACATGAAAGACTTGGATCTCACCCTCGAATCAACTACCTATTTTCCATGTCACTATAACAAGTGACCTGAAATGAAAATATTTTTCTATTATTGAGTTAATTTCACAAATGATTTCATTGTTTCAATTTTCAGTGAGGCCTATAAATTGGCTCGCAGACTTCTACTTTGATTTAGTGAATGAGTAGAGAAGTTTCTTTCTTACCTGATCGTGAAATCCCATCACCCCATTTTGGGTTGGTCGGAGGACCTTACTGCTCCTAGTATGGAGCAACCTTTCTCCTCCTTTCTCGTGTTCTAGCTCCACCTAATCACTGATGCCTCCAAAGCCACAACTGCCTACTATCCAACCACCATCGCCTGTCACCAGTTTTCATCTTCCGCTGATCGACTTCACCCCTTTCCGTTGTCAGCCGCCACTTGCTACTATTGCCTTCTAAAAGAGAAGCCATCTTGATTGTTACTTAATCAAAACCCAGAAGTTGAAAGATTTCTTTAATCATGACCACTATACATTTATAAAACTACAGCGTCGTCAATATGACAATAGAGCTGTTGAATCTAGCCTTTATAAGTATTGAATCTGTGTTTAAAGAAACTTGTGAGCTTTTAGGTGCTTTACTATTTCTTTCCTTAAAATGTCCATGATTAATATATTTATGACTTATAACATGTCCTATATGACACCAAAACTTGCATCAAATTTGATATCCATGGCTTTTCGGATATTTTGATGTGGGGTAAAGCCAATAGGCTTGCTTGAGGAGATATTTGTGATGATACGTGTTGGCAAAAGATGACGTTATAGCAATAATACCTAAGGGGGAATGATAAAGTTATAAATATGGATGTCTTCAAGAGAACGACTATGCATTAGAGTAGAGATGAACGATTATGCGTTAGAGTATAGAAGATAAGAATGCTTTGAGAGGAGAGATGGGCGCAACAGTGAACTGTTTAGTAGAGCTGAATGGTGCACCCGTCATAGTTGCATCAACAGAAACTGAGGCAAAACGTGGTGAGGCTACTATAAGTTTAGTCTGCTATATAGACCAACTCAGGAATGGCCCAATAATCCCTAGTGCAATCAGGATGTTCTCAAGATATATGAAATTATTTTTGACTTATCTACAAGCAAGAATATAGATTGATTGAAAACAGGATATTGAGAGACATAAAGTCGTTTAGTAGGAGAAGTAATAGTAGCCAAAGTGCATACTATTGTATCGAAGGATGAGATAATGATTAGCTCGTTGAGCATGTTTGTGTGTAAAGACGAAGGCAAAGATAGCATACACGCCCAAAATTATAGAGAAATCGATAGTTTCTGAGCTTGTTAACTAAGTGTCTAAACGAGGGTTAGGATTTCAGAATGAGCGCAAAAAGATGGCTGATTAAATATGGGTAACAACGTTCTTGCCTGGGTATCTTAGTTACAAGAATTGCAGCTAACAATGTTCATGTCATGGGATATTAATTGCAAGATTTGGACGAGGGAAAGGAAGAGTAAAACACTAGAATATTTCTTTAATCACGACCTTTACATAGTTGCAAGACCATAACGTTTTCTCTACGATAATATAGTTTTTGAATCCGGAGAACGGAGAAGGAGACAGGCAACCCAGAACCATGATCATCCTCCTCAAATCTTAAATTCTGGAAGGGATAAGAATAACAGACTTAATGAGGGTCCAGCCCGATGAATACGGCAGAAATTTTCGAACTTTGACCAAACCCACGGCAAGAGCTCCAGTTGAACTCTGGTTCTTCTCACAGCTTTGTCCGATCTTCAAACTTTTCTAGCAAGAAAAATCTAAAATGCGTGAAAATTTCAAACTTTGACGGAATCCACGGTGAGAATTCCGGTCGAACTCCAAGTCGTCTTGCAGCTCTGTCCGAACTTCTTTATCTATTTAGAAAAATCGAAACGCGAAATTTTTTTTCTTTCATATATTATATCATATAATATTTGATGACTGATCTTAGAAGGAGTCGAGCCCTTCACCCATTTATCAAGAGGAAAGTTCCCGGCGTCTAAAGGGCCGTGACGGGGGACAGACGCCTTGTTTTCCACACGGAGAACGTCATCAAAGGTCATCTCGTCCCTAATCAATGGTGGATGCCCGACGCTGACGACTGGCCGCGACGACTGCCCCCCATTAGAAAGAGCTTATAAAGAAGAGGGTTAGGTTCTTCTGCAACTGAGGGGTAGGGAAGAGCAGGAAACAGATCCAGAGCCATGGGAGAAGAAGAGGGCTTGTCTCTGATTGCCGGCGGCGGTCGGTCTCCGCCCCTGAAGACCTGGGAGATACTGTGGGGAGCCGCAAAGCTCCTCAGGAGGGCCTGGAAGCTCATGCTCCCCGTCCTGTTCATCTATCTGATCCCCTCCTCTCTCCTGTTATTTGGCACTTATATTGCCTTGACGCCGTTGAAGGTCGACATGAACTTGAGGCTCTTCGCCATGAAGGCCAAGAATCCCTCGAGCTCAGAGTCCCTTGCCCTCCTCCCCGGGCTTATTAAGGATCTCAGAGAGATCGCTGCCGCGGATGTTGGTCTTATGTTGGCGTCTTTCCTGCTCTCGTCGTTCTTCCTGGCTGGAGTGATCAACGCGCTCGCCATGGCCGCCAAGGCGGAGAAGGTGACCTTCAAAGATCTGTTTTACAAGATCAAGACTGCGTGGAAGGGCTTAGTTGCCACTCTTCTCTACGTCAACCTCTTGGCCTTCGGTTACGTGACCATCTGGCTGCTACTTCTGGCCGTCGTCTTCTTCATCTTTGGCCTGTCTCCGCTATCGTCTGCCTCGTCCGCCATCATAATCGTCTCGGGCCTTCTTCTCCTCGTGTACTTGAGCATGGTCTGGTCTCAAGGGGTGGTGGTCTCGGCGACGGAGGAAGGGCGCTACGGACTGACCGCCCTGGGGAGGGCGGCGAAGCTCGTCCAAGGAAGAAGAGGACTAGGGTTCCGGGTTGAGTGCCTCAGGACACTCATCCTTATGGGGTGGTATCTCGCCATTAGCCTCCTCCCTCAAAAGGAGACGAGCCCGCTGATCATCATGGTCGCCACCTTCTACCCTGCGCTACTTCTGGGCTTGTTCTCTGTAGCCGTGCACGTGGCGTTCTACAACGAGTGCAGGAAAAGCCACGAAGAAGGGGAGCCCATGAAGGATGATACCTGGGGAAGGCTGCCATGAATGTGTAACTAAATAATGTATATTTTACGTGAACCGAATCTTGAATAATTCCGCATTGAATCCTCTGCGAAATCCTACGCTCCCCTCCCCCCCCCCCTTTTAGAAGAGACGACTTTCTCCCTCCTTGCCCAGAAAGGACTGGGCACCGGTTGGTCAACCCCTCTGGCGCCGCCGACAGAACTGAGAAGACGCAGAGGAGGTGTGTTCCTTGTCATCTTTTGGAGGGCCGACGGTGCTGGGGAGAGAGCTGTCCAGCAGATCCCGGGGCCCTGTAGCTGGCCAAGTGAGAAGGTGAAGAACCTGATTTCAAAGCAGATTCCAGTTACCTGCCGGCGCGCTTGGAGCAGCCCACGCCCCGACCTCTTCTATGAGTTTTTATGGGGCAGGGCTGAGGGCGAGCGCCGGAGAGAGCTCCTCTTTTACGGCGGAGGTGGCAAGAACGAGGCCAGGAGGGAGGAGCAGAGTCAAAGGGTGGTGACGCGGCAAGGCTGGGCAGTCTTTTAGGTGGGACGACGACCTCATCAACAGACATGAAGAACAGAGATTACAGATCTCAGTCACAGCCAACCAGTCTTTAAAATCAGAAATACTTTTACCAACGAGAAGAAGCCGAGCATGATAAAATATAGAGCGACATGCAGGAAATTAAACCACGTCCTAACCCAGGGCAGTGGGATGGTTGGGAAGCATTTACTCAGATGCAGAGGAAGCGCGCTTGTCCATTGAACAGACGACATTCCCTGGCGCTCAGCTCCTGCTGCGGCGCTCGGCCCGCCCGTCAGAGTTGCTGCACGGCATGGCAGAAGCGGTGAGCCCCTAGCCTCCACTAGAATGCCAAGGAACGATGAAGATCAGGCATTGAAAGCTTACCCGTTGGCGTAGGGGGACTCGTCACTGGCACGCTTGTATGAGGGCGACCTCGACCTGCTGTAGCTGCGCCGGCTTGGGGAGATGCTCTGGTTGCGTGGGGAGATGCTCTGATTGCGTGGAGAAGCACTGTGATGGGGAGGGGAGACGTCGCCATCAGGAGGCGAGGCACTGTGGTGGCGAGGGGATGTTCTGCGGGGGGAAGGGGAGATGCTGTGGTGTCGAGGGGAGACACTGCGGCGGTGAGGGGAGACGCTGTGGCGGCGAGGGGAGATGCTCTGGTGGCGTGGGGAGATGCTTTGGCGGCGTGGGGAGACACTTTGGTGGCGAGGGGAGACACTGCGGTGGCGGGGGAGATGCTGCGGCGGCGGGGGAGACGCTGCGGTGGCGGGGGAGACGCTGCGGCGGCGGGGGAGACGCTGCGGCGGCGGGGGGAGACGCTGCGGCGGCGGGGGAGACGCTGCGGCGGCGGGGGGAGACGCTGCGGCGGCGAGGGGAGATGCTGCGGCGGCGAGGAGAGATGCTGCGGCGGCGAGGAGAGATGCTGCGGCGGCGAGGGGAGCGATCCCGGGGGCTGTAGCTCCTGGATAGGAGAAAACAAGAGTAGTCAGATGTCAGATCAAAGTGGCACAGAATTTCAGCATGGGGCACTTTCCTGAGTACTAGCCATGTAGCTCCGAAACCATAGGCTCTTTCATGGCTCCTTGGGCCATGGGGTCAAACATCAATTCAATGCATTATATTTCCTTTTATCCGTCACGCTTTTCACTCAAAAGCGGAGCCTTTCTGATGTGCATGGAGAATCAAAAGTCAAACTTCCTCTAAGAGATCCTACAGCCTCCACTATTACTCGTTTATCAGCCATATTATTTTCCACAGAATGTCCCTCAAAAACTAGGTAGAGCCTTCTTATGGACTCATCAACAAATATCCAATGACCAGTTCAGTTGCAATAACTTCATATTCTCTATATGATGGTCCAAGTACTGTTATAAATTCTGAACTCATCCAGTCATGGTTTTGAGAATTTTGTGAAAACTTCAGCACACTTTGCCAGCTTCAAAAAGATAGATAAAAGAAGGCGAAATTCTTTCAAATTTTTTTGCCCAGAAAATATGATTTTCTAGTATTACCTTCGACCATAGCTGGGGCTCCTGCGGTACCGGGGACTCGGACTACGGCGTCTTCCACTTCCCAATCCTCTGGAACCAATGCGAAGGCGACATTCACGGGCGAAATGTCCCGGCTCACCACACTCGTAACACTTCATATCAGAACCTCCAGATCGATCACGAGTATGGCCACGGCCTCCATGTGACATCTCTACCCTCCATCCATTTTTACCTATTTCAAAAGATCAAAAAAATATAAATCAAATCATTGAAAACCATGTTGTTGCAAAAAAGGATCAAACTATGCTAGTTTATGCTCGGGCATTATAAAATTAGATAAAAGATATGAATAGATTTATATATAAGCATGTAAATAAATCCAGTAATTGAAAAGACACCTAATTTCATGGGGAAAAAGGATTCAATGCATATTACAAAAAGCCTATATACTTATTCACGGACCATCCAGCTCACGGATAGCATCAAGAGCATCTCTTCGGTCGTCAAAGTCAATAAAAGCATAACCGGGTGGTTTACGGGCAACCCAAACACTGCACACAAATATTCAAAACAATGAACTATCAATTGAACGGGTTATTCTAATCAAATAAAATATGAGGAAATGAGCCTTCTATAAGTAAAATAATATGAACAGGAAAAAAAAGATCACCAAGAAGTTGTAAAATGAATCCATCTCTGATACCACCGTTCAAAGGAAGAGGGAAAAGAAAGGAAAGTTAAACGTCTGAAGCTATTCAAAACAGCAAGAGAGAATGCTAGATGCCAAGCATATGAGCTCATGCTGCTATGACATAACATTATTGTATCACTAATGTAGGATATTTTTCTAGTCTCATATGAAGACGTGAATTGAGTTAGCTTCACAAAATATATACAAAAGATGTGTAGCAAATCGAGATAGTTTCTCAATATATCCAGGCTGTAATAATCTGGAAACTGAAATCCATAACAGACTAGGCGCTTAATTATTTCTTGTGCCCCTTCTAGACCTTGCACTGAAAATAAAAAAAATGTACAATTGTGACAGTCAAAGGATGGTTCTTCATGAGTGGGACTTGCATATTTAGGTGCAAGGAGAAAAATAAGAAGTGAATAATCTGCAAACCCTTCGGCACTTTCAAAAAATAATATGAACCTAGATGCAGAAAAAATGACCCTCGCTTAGATTATGACCTTACATTTAATGGTGTTGAGGTAAATCACCACTAAACAGAATCAATAACATATTAAACGCAGATATTAAACCACACGTGAACAATAGACGAGAGAGTTTTAAATTCTTATTTCCATCAAGTACGACGCATGGTAAATATTTTTCTTCGTGGATCATTAGGAATATAGTAATCCAATCCACAAGAAAAACTTCAGCAAAGCCAAGATTATAGGAAAAATGTATTCTACCACTATAGCCATTATTTTGCACGGCAGAACTGAAGGAAAAATAGAGCTGCTAGCTACTAACATGTATAGGTTGTAAAAAAATAGAAAAGGAGAAAGGGATTGGTGAAGACAGATTGACGGGTTTAAATTTATAAATTTCAGAGTAAGGACAAGCTGACATGTATGATTATTGTTTTAATCTCTGAACTACGGGTAGACAGGATTACTTCAACGATATTGGTTGCAGTTATCAAATATTCTGATTAATCCAACGTTCTTCCATTGAATCAAATCACCCACCGTTATTGTAGAACGAGTTTAAGAAAAGATGAGACAACAGGAGAATGTCGAGTGCGCATATAATTCCCATTTCTTGGAAAGTACAACCGGAGTTTACACTGTTTTCGAAGGACAATAAAGAAATGAATTACAGTAATGATAGATAATGTCAACAACCCCAATCCGATTCTCAGACATATTTTAAAGTAAATTATCCTAAAAAAATTTCAAAATCCACCGTACCTTCTCAAAACGCCAAACAGGCGAAACTCGTCCTCGAGCTCTCTTTCAGTCACCCGTGAGTCGAGGTTTCCCACGTAGACGCGAGCCATCTCTGAACCAGGTCATCAGAGTTTTAATGTACAGTCGGACTTAAGAAATGGGTCATGAAAAGAAATAAAATATTTTTTAAGAAATATATTTCTACGGGCAGAGAAGTGAATATGAGACACTGGACAGGGTGCCGGGGAGTAACCAAATTTTCCGAGGAAAAGGCCAAGAGGAAAAAACAATTCACAGTAGACTAAAAGAAATTTCGAATAAATTGGACGATGAAAAAACGTCAAGCAGATAACCGCAAACGAAATCTTCAGGGCGGCTAACCCCAAAACAGCGCAAAAGCTTAAACAACCCGCAAACTGAAAACGAAAAGTCCGATAAATCTACAGAAAACTTGAACAGGCTACTTGGAATCGCATTTAGGGAGACGGCAAGAACATTCAGATCTCACAAGACCTTGCGCACACACAGAAGACCTAGAACCGATCCACCCCTGCAAAGTAATGCAATGCTCCTCCAAACGGTACGAAGGAATGAAAAGACTCTTCAGGTAACTCCCCGGAGCTCCGCTTCCAGTTCCGGCCAAAGCGCCGGGCGATCGCGGCCACGGAAACCCTAGGCAAACCCTCCGGCGGCGACCTCTCGCGAACACGACGAAGGCAGGCGGCTCGGGTCGGGGGCGATTGGGCTAAAGGGCCGGGACCAGGACTATTTGTGATTTTTAATGGGCCGATTGCGATCCCGACCCTCCCTCTCGGATACGTTAATGGGCCACTTTGGGCCGAGGTAAGTGTAGCTAAGCATTCCACTACTGGGCCGAAAGTTTCTCCCTAAATATAGGTTTATTTTGGGCCAAACTTGGGCTCGCTTCGTCAAACCTCGTTGCGTTCAGGAAGGGAGAGAGAGAGAGAGAAAGAGAGAGAGAGAGAGAGAGAGAATAGAGAGGAGAGAGTAAGAGAGACAAAAGAGATTGAGAGAGAGCAAGAGAGAGAGAGAGAGAGAGAGAGAGAGCGAGAGACAAGAGAGAGAGAGCATGATGCAGGATGAATAGGATTGACACTGAGGAAATACATTGGGAATATTACAAGTAAATATTAGGCCACAAAAGTCGCACACAATCGAACTCGAACCTTTAAAGTAGGTTGTGATGATATGAGAATATTATTCCATTTCTCAATCAAAGGTGGGAAGACTATCTCAAGTCATTATAATAAAATAAAACTCCACATTCAAAATTTTAATTAGCTTCTACATAAGAAAATCACAACCCACTTGACTAGTCACGAGCCCACATGGCTAAATTTGATGGCCGTGGAAACACATACAAGGAAAGATGAGATGAAGTCAAAACACAATTACCAAAAAGGGTTGAAAGAAGACCTTCAGTGTTTGTATGCCATACTGCTAACATCAAAGCTAGTTAGAGGAGGATGAGCTTGTCACAATCTAATTGCACAATTAGTTGGTGGGGGGATCAAGGGGGAAGCCGCCCCCTTACATGGTTTGGGGTAGTGCCCTAAAACCAAATTAAGATGTTGGGCAAAGCAAGGTGTACAAGGTGTGCATGATTGACATCAAGGGTTGGAGGCTAGTGCACAGGTCAAGGTGCCATGGCACATCCATTAGGTGTGCAGGACACTCCAATTTGCAGCAAGAGGGATGGGGCGTGCTAATGTCCGTGGGAGGTACGCATGCAGCACGCTGCTGGCAAGCCGATGGATGATTTTCAGCATGTTATCTGGTGCACGAATGCTTACAAAGGGAATGTTTGGCCATCAATGAGAGAAGGGAAGGGTTGACCACAAAGTAGGGTGAGACTGGTGTGACTGCTGCAGCGGCTACAAGCTGCAGTCATAGGGATCCCTTAGGGCACCATCTTTGTGTTTGATAGTTCTTAACCAAAGATTGGCCAACCATTTCATAGAGATCTTAGGCCTATTTATAGGCATCAGGAGGAGAGAGAAGATTACAACGTGACGTAAATAAATAAAAGGAAATTAAACATAATAAAGCCTAGTAATAATAAAAATTTGGATCCTTCACTTAGGTCCAGCAACAGTAACATAGGGTGACTTTGACACTTAGCATGGTTGCTGGGGGAGGTGACATGGAATATACTGATGTCATGGTCGTCGGTGGTGGGGCTTGGGTACATGCTCCACCAGAGCATGAGAGAGATAGAGAGCAAAAGAGAGCGAAAAGTAGAGAGGAAAGAGCAAGAGAGAAAAAGAGAGCGAGAGAGACAAGAGAGACGAGAGAGAGAGAGAGAGAGAGAGAGCATGAGAGAAGAAAGAGAACGAGCGAGAGAGAGAAAGAGAGAGAGCTAATGTCTTCATTGTGCTCACCGCCTTAGAGGGAGCAGCTAATCTCTAAGGCGACGAGCACAAATACGAAAATACCCATAAATAAGTACGTGAGCCTGGATATTATTCGAGCAATAGAAGCTTTCAGCGGGTGTCCCAGGGGACCTTGACCACTATATACTCACTCGATTGAGATGTTCGTGATGCAGATCTCTTCGTTGACTTCAACTGTGGAGGATGTGTCTCGTCGCCTCTGGACTTGTCAGTCCCAGATTGAATTCACGATATCTTATCCACTACGAGTCAGACTGTCCTATCGTTGACGTCCCGAAGACCGCTTGGATTGCCCTGGGCAGCGTTCTCAGCTGCTTAACCATGCTGTGTGTCTCTCGCGACACGGCCTATCCCCTTGTTTCTCTGCCCAAATCTCTCTCTTTCCCTTCCTCCCGTTCCTCCTCCCTTCCCCGCTTACTCCTTTACTGCCTGACGCTGTTTATTTTACTTTCACAGAGAAGAACCCACTACACGTTGGACTTTCTGACCAAAAGAAGAGCATATCAACGGGAGGGTTTCTTTGCGACAGAAGGAAAAACTAGAAGAGAGACGGAGCGATGAGTGACGAGGGAGAGTTACTGAGGACTGCCTCCGGTGAACCGTCTCAGCACTGACCTCCCCCACACAGCAAAAGAACAGTCATCCCTTTCAGGTGAACTAATGGTACGATGAGAGTATAGTATTCTGGACAGGTTGAAATGCTTATGATTCTCCCTTTCGAAGAAGGGATCGAAACTTGTGAAGGCGTCTAGGAGCCGAGGTCATGTATCTGTTTTTTCATTTGGAAGGTGCAAAGTTTAATGGGAAATCTTCGTTTTAATGTGATTAACGTTTCAAAAAATTGCACAACTAGCTATGAATGAAAGACGTACTCAAAGAGAGTCGTCCCTTCGGATGGGAGCTTGATCGCCGGTTGAGCTTCACCAATGAAGAGTTGACCACTGGGCCTCAACCAGGAGGAACTGGCGCTTTTGACGGGCTCGTTAGTCTCGGTCGGAGCTTGCCTCACAAGGCACATCATTCTCTTTGATGGGCCTCATAAAGTTTGTGAAGAGTTCTGCAACATTTTTCTCTCGATGAATACCATACAAGAACAAGTTCACGGAGAGTAATAAGCGATTTCCCAAATATGACGGGCATATTGATAACAGTGGCTGAGAAAATAGTGGGCGTCTACAGATGATGGAAGAACATCCACCCAGTAAATAGTCGCAAAGCCTCGCCATCTCTCAAGAGTCTGGGGTGGGTGGCCTCATGGTTCCTCGTGTGCAGCCCTCGTGTACGCTAAGTCCCTCCTCGTGGCCGCTCCTTCCTGTTTCTCCTGGCACTCGTAGTAGAACACCACGTTGACGGCATGGATTAACACGATCACCAACAGGTAGACTAACGAGGACATGATCGAACTGAGCAGATCGGGCAAAGGGAAAAGAGTTGCGGTAAAGAGCAACGTTTGGGCCAAGGCCACAACGAGGAATAAGAGAATGTTTACTCTGAACCCTAATCCCTTCATGCCTCGGACACGCTCCGCTGCCATTCCAAGAGCGTCCAGCCCGGAGCGCCCTTCCTCCATCACGGAGACCACAACGCCTTGTGACCAAAGCATGCTCAAGTGTACAAGGAGAAGAAATTCCAGGATGGCCATGGCCGCGATCAACGCAAAGGACGCAGCGGAAGCGCCAGCAAAGAAGACGACGGCACTCATCAGCAAGATCCAGAAGCTCAGATAACCCGAGGTGAGGAAGTAGACATAGAGGTTTGTGGCTATCACGCCCATCCACGTGATCCAGATCCTGAAGACGATATCCTTTAGGGCCACCTTCCGGTTCTTCCCGACCATGGCGACCGTGTAAATGATCGATATCACGATGAAGGAATAGAGCAGGTAATAGATCAACGACACAACAATTACGGCTCCGACAGTCTGCAGGATATCAGTCCATAATCCCCTAAATACCGCAGCAAATGTGGAAGTGCTATCGTCCAGTCTGCTTAGGAGGTGTTGCTTCTTTAGAGCGCGTGAAATCGAAGGGTCGATGATAGACGAGGTTGCAGAGAGGCACACATAGTTGAGTACCAGAATGACGAGCAGGGTGGAGAACAGGGGCTTACTGCTCCTCCAGAGAAACTTTACACCTTTCCGGAGAATCTCCATGGCAGTCAACGACCCATGCGCCTCCTTACCCATGGCTTCTCCGAGTATCTTTCTTCTCGCTGGATTCAGTCCCTTCTCACCTCCCTCCTCTTCCTGTTTATGCTCGTCTTATCCATTCCGGACGGTCTCTGTACGGGTGATGCGGTCCGTGACAGGTTTACCACGGGGAAGAATCATGGCGGAAGCTCATTGGAGCTCAAGCCTCCTCGGGTGGGGAAGGAAGATTAAAATGTGGTTCAGGCGGCGCTCCAAGTGGAAGAGAACGTCAAGTAGCCATTTTAGGAGCACATCTCATTTGGGGAGATTGCCTTCGTTCCCACGGCAAGTGTCAAATCTATTTATAGCGATATTGAGCGTCCGACCGCCCGATTAATGGCAATTGAGTCGATAGCACGTTCAGCTGCCAGCTCCAGATGGAGTCAACGGCAGGAAAGTCAGCTAACGCTCACATCGGTGTTAGGAACGGCCCAAGTCAAATTCTTGCTGGGGTGATGGCCTTCTCACTAGAAAAAATCTCTCTTTTGATGTCCATGCTTGCGGAAAGAAAGAGCTCCGGTTTCGAATGAGAACTCGGCCTTAGCTTCCTTTCCTCCGTGACTCTTAGAGAGAGAGGGAGTGAGACAGAGAGAGCGGGGAGAGAGAGAGGGAGAGAGGGAGGGAGAGAGAGGAGAGAGAGAGAGAGAGCGGGGGGGGGAGGGAGAGAGGGAGGGAGACAGAGAGAGAGCGGGGGGAGAGAGGGAGAGAGGGAGAGAGGGAGGGAGACAGAGAGAGAGCGGGGAGAGAGAGGGAGAGGGAGAGAGGGAGAGAGGGAGGGAGACAGAGAGAGAGCAGAGAGAGAGCGGGGAGAGAGAGGGAGGGAGGGGAGAGAGAGAGAGGGAGAGAGGGAGGGAGACAGAGAGAGGGGGAGAGAGGGAGGGAGAAGGGAGAGAGAGAGGGAGGGAGACACAGAGAGAGCGGGGAGAGAGAGAGAGGCAGAGGGAGACAGAGAGAGGAGAGGGGGAGGGAGGGAGAGAGAGAGAGAGAGGGAGAGAGGGAGGGAGACACAGAGAGAGGGGGGAGAGAGAGAGGGAGAAGAGGGAGACAGACAGAGAGGGAGAGAGAGGGGGGAGAGAGGGAGGGAGAAGGAGAGAGAGGAGGGGGAGACACAGAGAGAGCGGGGAGAGAGAGAGAGAGAGAGCAGAGGGAGACAGAGAGAGAGCGGGGAGAGAGAGAGGGAGAGGGAGGGAGACAGAGAGAGAGCGAGGAGAGAGAGAGAGAGGGAGAGGGGAGGGAGACAGAGAGATGGGGAGATGAGAGAAACAGGGGGAGAGGGGGGACAGAGAGAGAGGGAGTGATGGCTGGAGATGGACTGAAGGCAGAGGCCGGGGGTGACGGAGTGGCTAGATTGCATTTCGTTGAAGAGTCAACGCCTCTTCAAAATGCCCTCACCAAATCCAAGACAAACCCGCTGGACTCGTAGCCTCCTCTCACAGTGAACTAGAGAAAGAAAGGCCAACCAGGCACCAACATGCCAGAAAATGGTATAAACTGGTATACATCATCTGCCAATTGCAGACTCCACCAGTGAGGAACAATTCTGTGGTCTGTACACGCGAACAAGTGAGCGAGCGGGCGAGCGAGCGAGCGAGAGAGAGAGAGAGAGAGAGAGAGAGAGAGAGAGAGAAGAGAGTAACGCCTGATAAACTTTGAGGAGCAGAGATTGACTTCGAATTCTTTCTCCAGAGAAAGATTCAGCCTTCAAAGGACACCTGTAAGGCGGCGGCGGGATTGCGAGGCCGCGTGGAGGCGGAGACCAAGCCCTGGAGAGTCCCTATAACTTCCGCTGGATCGTCGAGGTAGTACCTCGCCCTGCTCGGCTTCTGCCCGACGGTGCAGGCAAAGACCTCTACCGCCGCGGCGGCGGCCAGCCGCTGCACTTTCACCGCTCCGGCGATGCTCTCGAACATGTCCTCGTCGGATCGGTCGTCCCCGACGCAGAAGACGAAGTCAACGGGCTTCCCTCCGGCGGCCATCGCCGCGATGAGGCCCTCCACTGCCTTCCCCTTGCTGACGCCCTGAAAAGATTAGATATTCTCATCCATCTTCACCGTCGAGTTTCCCGACAGTTTGATACATCTTCTTGTCCGAGGAAGATGGGCGATGATCACGGCCATACCTGGGGTTTGACTTCGACGATGTGGTGGCCTCTCTTGACGACGACGGGCTCGTTGGCGAGAACACTCTCGAGGTGGTCGAGGAGTTCTTTCGCCTGCTGCGACCCGAAGTCAGGGTCTGCGTCATGGTGGTGCCAGACCAGGGCGCTCTCCTTGCGCTCGATCCAAGAGCCGTCCGTCGTCTCGGCGTAGACCCTCATGATGGGCTCCACCATCTCCATCCACCTGAAGTCAACGACCGCCGAGAAGGACTTCCACTGCGCGTCCCTCCCCCACCTGCAGTCAATCCCCCACTGTTTTGTTTTATTCCCACTCTGGTTAGAAAACAAAAACCAACAATTTTGGAGTTTTCTCTGATGATCAGAGATCAGAGCTCTCTACCAAAGGTAGAGATAGATAGATAGATAGATACCTCGTGAAAAAGCCGTGCTCGGCGGAGATCCCCAGCTTCCCGACGGCGCCGAACCAGTCGCTCAGGGAGTCTCTCCCCCTGCCGCTGACGAGGAACACGACGTTCTTCGGATCGCTGCAGAGGCTGCTGAGCAGGGAGACCACCTCCTCACCGGGAGCCTTGCTCGCCGACGCCTGAGGCAGAATCGTGCCGTCGTAGTCGAGCAGCAGAAGCCTGCTGGTCGTCTTCCTATAGGCGGAGACGACATGCTCCACCGAGAGCTTCCTGAAACTGGGGCCAAGGGCGACGACCCTGAACCCTAGGCCGAAGCCGATTCCCCAGACCCTCTTGAGGAAATGGTCTTTGCAAGCCCTCCACAGGTCCCGGTCGAAGCTGCTCGCCCAGAAGGCCACGTCGTGGGAGCTGACGTACCTGAAGTGCTTCTCATGGCGGAGCTGCTTCTCCGCCGCCGGGGTCTTGAGGGCGACGCTCAGGGCTTCCGCCACCGCGTCGACGTTCCAGGGGTTAACTCTAATGGCGGCGCTGAGCGACGGGGAGCAGCCGATGAACTCCGAGACCACGATGATGCTCCTCCTCGGGGAGCCCTCCGTCGCCGCCGCTGGGCTCCTCTGCCGGCAGACGGTGTACTCGTAGGGCACCAGGTTCATGCCGTCGCGCACGGCGTTGACGACGCAGCACTCGGCGATGGCGTAGAAGGCGACCCTCTCGTGGGGGGCCAGCTGCCGGTGGATCAGGATGATTGGGTCGTACCCTGGAACGGCGAAGCGGCGGTTTATCTCGTCGGCGACGGCGACCATCTCGGCCAACAGCTCCTGGACCTCCTTCCCGCCGCTCCTCGCAGGGTTCGCGATCTGAACCAGGACGGCTCGTCCCCTCCATTCTGGGTGATCTTCCAGGAGCTGACCCATGGCTAGGAACTTGAGACTGATGCCCTTAAACAGATCGACGTCGTCGATCCCCAGGAGTACCGTCCTGCCGTGGAACTGCTGCATCAGTTGTCGGGTCTTCTCGCCGGCCGCCGGCGACCTCATCACCGTCTCCAGTTGCCCGATGTCTACGCCGACGGGGAGGATCTTAATACCGACTGTCCTCCCGTAGTATTCGAGGCCGATGAACCCTCTCTTGGATTGGCAGTCGATCCCCAGCATCCGGCTGCAGCAGGAGATGAAATGGCGAGCGTAGTCGAAGGTCTGGAACCCGACCATGTCCGAGTTGAGCAGCGCCCGGAGGATCTCCTCCCTGACGGGGAGCGTCCGGTATATCTCCGAGGAGGGGAAGGGGGAGTGGAGGAAGAAGCCGAGCTTGATGCGGTGGAACCGGCGGCGGAGGAAGGTGGGGAGAACCAGGAGATGGTAGTCGTGGACCCAGACGTAGTCCTCGTCGGGGTCGACGACCTCCGTCACCTTGTCGGAGAAGGCCTTGTTGGCGGAAACGTAGGCCTGCCAGAGGGCGCGGTCGAAGCGGGCGCCGCAGCCGCCGCCGGCTGTGGCGGAGATCGGCAGCGAGTGGTGGAACAGTGGCCAGAGGTAGCGCTTGCAGAAGCCGTGGTAGAAACGGTGGTGGAGATCATCGGGGAGGAAGACGGGCACGCAGCGGAACTTCTCGTACAGATGCTGGGCGATCTCCTCCTGATCGCCGGCCTCGACATTGGCGTCACCGCCGTTGGATGGCGGCGGCTGCGGCCTGAGGGTGCCGATGTGAATGATCTCCGTCCCGGCGGGGAACCCCGCGCGGAGCTGGAAGGAGAGGGCGTCGGCGTCCCAGGAGAAGTGCCACCGGCGGGTAGAGTCCCGGTGAGCAAGGACGGGAAGCTGGTTGGTGACGATGATCCGCCGCTCGCGGGGGAGTGGGGGGTCGCAAGCTCCGCCAGCGACCAGGGGAGGAAGAGGATCGCCAGAGGAGAGGCCGGCGGCGCCATCCTCTGTGCCGCCGGAGTCGGAGATGATGCCCGGAACCGTCACGGCGCGGGGTAGGCGTGGGTTCAGCGGCCTCATCGAGGAAGCGGAGTCCGCCGCCATCTGGGAGACCAACTCCAGCAGGCTGGCGCAGGATATCGACGGCATTCTTTCTGCAACCCGCAATCAGGACTCCACCCGGTGCCGCCGCAACCAGCCGACGCAGATGAAGAAAGCGATCTCGCGGCTCATCCGAGGGAGGAACAAGGCGATCTCTCTCCCCGCAGTACGGCAAGAGAGAGAGAGAGAGAGAGAGGATAACGCAGAAGGGGGCACGTGGGGTGGTGAAAATGACTACAGCACCCCCCCACCCGTTGTCCTTTACGCTGGATCGTACCTAGGCGACTCAGACACAACACGTCCCAAGGTCCAGCTAATATAGTAAGGGTATTAAAGGCATTTAATTTAGGACACGTGGAGGCGCGGCGAATGGAAACTCGACGGGGACCCGGGCGAGATCTCTGCGCGTCGGCCCCGTCTTGCAACGTGGCAGCACAGAAGGGGGAGGCCCAGCGAGCACGTGAGAAACGGGAAGGCCCCTCTGACAACCGACATTCGGACCAACCGGTGGGACCCGCAGAGTCCTCCCCCCCCCTCCGGGACATCGCCACCGCCGCAAACCGACGAACGCGGGGGACAAGATAATCGCGATGACGTCACCGACGGGACGTTGACCGACATCAGCCCCTAGATCGGACCCAACCCGCTGCCGGCGTGTGGTGCATTTCGGGCGATGTCTGGGACCCACAACGACTTCAACAAGTCCACGTGTGAGGCATTCGGAATCTGATGCATACATAATTAAAGGCGGGATTTTTGCTAGTGATATTACAATATATATATCTGAAGAATACCATGAAAATGGTGATTGGTGTGCTCTCAATCAACGAATTTGATAAATTTAAAAATCAGCTCGAAGACCCAACTCGGATTTCGCAAAATAAATTTGCACATGGAAAAATAATGGATAGCATTTATTTATTTACTTATTTTGTCACAAATATTTCAGGGAGAACTCGGCGGCTGTCAGGGGGTAGATGCTGCAGAAGCATCTACAGCTGGATAATTTACATGGAATTTTTCATGTGGGGAGGGGGAGGGGATAGTTACATGCCCTTTTGGGGAAGGAAGGAGGTGGCGGCGCCGCCGCGGGGAGAGGGGGAGATGCTGAAGGAGCTGACTTTCAAGGGGGTGGCGACGACCAGGGGGGCCTCCGGGGAGTCGCTGACCGCGAAGTTCTCGTGCATGAAGCGGCTGTCAACGATTGACTCGTCCCTGGGGACGATCTTGTAGCAGTAGCAGCTCTTCAGGCCCTCCTGCAGGCGGTAGCACTCGTGGTGCCCGTCCTTCACCCGCTGGAAGTTCCACACCACGCTGAACTTGCCGACCGTCGCGACCAGATGCCGCTCCTGCTTCCCGCCCTCCGTCACCTGAACGAGGTCAAAGGAATGGTGACTCTCCGGTCAACCCTCCACAAAAATCTGTGCATATATATATATATATAATAAAACAACGATCCATAATCGGAAAATTATGATAAAAAAGAGTCAACCTCCCCCCTTTCCAGATATCAGAAATCCTTCAGAAAACGCAGCAAGCATACGGAAACAGGTCAACGGACATGCGGAGAACATCATAGATGAGTAACCAGCCACCAGAGTTGAAATGAAGCCCAGAAAAATAATTACAACCGTAGACTGAAAAATTGCCAAAAATATGAACAAAGCCGCGAAGCTGAGCTACAGAGAACCGCAGCTCATCACCATGAACTAGCGCAGTCTTCATCTTATAAAAAAAGCCAGGGATCATAACAATCCTCGGCGATATTCTAATTTATCAAGGCCGATCCCTCACAAAAGAATTAATAATAGTACAGTTTATGGGTTCTAACTCTGTTCGGCTGTCTATATATATATATATATTGAGACCAGATATGAACCAAAAATAGGTTTAAGAATCATAATAAGGAATGTGTGAGGAAAACAAGCAAGCAGTGACTCTTTGAACCGGACGAATCCCAAATTCTGCAGACTGGTTTAAAGATCAGAACCTATATCCACGTGCCTATAAACAAGCAAATATGTTATCAAGTAGGATTTAGTCTGCAGAGATGTAGAAGTGGCAACGGGGAGGGCATGGAAATGAAAATTTTATATACCACAGAGATGAACTGCTAAAGGATCAATACACAAAGGGGGAGCAAGCACTGACTAAGGTTGCCATAAACAAAAAAAGAATCCATATTTTTAAGATCGGCAATCGATATATAAGCCAAAACAAAATGTAACTGTCAATGATAAGAAAATTATATCAAAGTTTACTTACCCACGAGAAGTGGCCACCATGAAACTTATTATTTTCCCCGGCCAACTGGGAGTCCAGGGGGGTGAGCTTCAACAGTCTTGGCGCTGCAATCCTGTTCCCCATTCGTCCACTGAACCCAGTCTTCTCCTTCCCATCCTTATCCTTAAAAACTGTAGATATGAGCACCAGATAGGTGTCTGTGGTGCCCAGTATCCATCTCCCATCAAAAGTGACATCCACATGGGTGATGGGCGATCCGAGCCCAGGGAACGCAGTCTTCGCCATCCTCATTGAGCTTTTTGAGTACAGCCTGATTCTTCCATCGAGAGATCCAACAACTATGGATCCATCACCAGTAGTAGCGAAGCACTGGAAGTTCGTTCCCCTGGAGAACTGGTGCCCCTGAGTCCACTGCAATATCGGTGAATCCCCTGCATTTGCAATCGTCTGAACCATGCCTCTCCTGTCCCTCATGTCCCACCTGCAGAGTGCGTTATCATCCAGTCCAAGGAAGGTGGACTCCGACGGGTACAGCTGGGCGCCCTTGCTATCATTCGTTATGTCCCTCATTCCGATGCCTGTTCCATCCTTCTCGAATTTCCACTGTGCGATGGATCTCCCCGTTTCGATGTCAAGTTGCTGGACGCCCGCTGCGCGGGGCCGCCCCTCCATTCCGGGGCTCATGACGAGCATGTTGGTCTCAGCCTTCATGAGAAGTGCCTTCTTGGGAGTAGCAGGTTCCAGATTAGAACGATCGGCTCCTCTGCTGATGTTATTAGCAAGCTTCACTGTTACTCCCTTGCCGTGGATCCCATGGCTGAAGTTCTTGACCACCTGGATGCCCGAGTCGCTCACCAGAAAGCTATTATCCAGAGCCCCCAGAGCAAGACTCTGTATGCCACCGTCGTCCGCCACCTCTTCAAACTCTTTCAGGAGATCTTGGCTCAACCTGGAGTGCGCCATGCGAGGAATCTTCTCGAAGCTCTCCTCTGCGTCCTCCCAGATTGTGTCGTCGGCGAATTCCGGCTTCACCCATCCCAAAAATTCCTTCCCGTAGACCTTGATCTTGTTCTCCTCGCTGGCCTCCATCCCGTACACGTTCTCGAAGAAGCAGTTCTGATAATCGTTGTAAAACTGCTTGTAGGTTTCGGGGGTGAAGAACTTCAGGGCCCAAACCCCCGCCGCCACAAAATCCACACGTCGTTGGTCGGGGAAAGTCTTCAGCTGCATCCCAGGGTCCACCCTCGCCCAGACCTTCAATCCAACCTTCAGGAACCACGAGGCGGGCGCCTCTCCATCGCTGTCCGATTCGTCTCCCGTTCCGCCGGTGGGGGAGGACTTGCGAAAGGAATAGGCGACGAGCTTCTCGGACACGATCCATTTGGCGTCAGGAGCGCTACCGCCGACGTGAAGGTAGAGCTTGGCGGCGTTCGGAAGGCCTGCCGGGGAGAAATCAGACGAGGGAGAGGCGGACGCATACTTGAGCTTGAGCGATTGGAGCCCGGCCTCGACATCGTCTAGGGCCGAGCTTTTCCTCATACTGCCTGAGGACCCGTGCGGCGTCGTCGGAACCCCTCCGCCGCGCCTCGTCTCCACCCTGTCTTCTTCTTCCTCCTCCTCGGCCTCTGAATCAGAGATTTCCAATCCCTCTCGACTGTGGGAGCCTCCCATCGCCAATTCCACAGAGCGCGCGCGAGAGAGAGAGAGAGAGAGAGAGAGAGAGAGAAAGGGGGGGATTTTGGAGGGGGGAACGCGTATTTATAGCTATAACGGGGAGGGTGACGTCACCCTCCTTAGCGTAGAACCGACGCTCATAGAGGAGAGAGCGGGCTTTGCTTCCCCGCGAAGGGACGATTCGTGTCGGCTGAGCCGAGTCGGCCGGGTCACCCGCTTACGGGCCGGGGATTTACCAACTGGGCCTGAAAGTGAGGCCCACTATCTTTGGTGGGGCCCAGCTCGAAGGTCAGACTCAATATCTGCGGTCACCCAGTTGACCAATTCTTCTACCAGAAGGTCCGCGGAGGAAAGGAGGCAAAGGCCGAGTGCCCATTGGAGACCAGAGATCTCTCTTTCCGTATGCGTGAACATCAAAAGAGATCTCTTTTCGAGTGAGAAGTTGACTCGGGCCGTTCCCAGACAGATATGAGCGGAAGTTGACTTTCCTGCCGTTGACTCCATTGCCATTACTTGGACGGCGGAACGCTCGATATCGCTATAAATAGATTTGACGCTTGCCGTGGGAACGAAGGCAATCTCCCCAAATGAGATGCGCTCCTAAAATGGCTACTTGACGTTTTCTTCCACTTGGAGCGCCGCCTGAACCACATTTTAATCTTCCTTCCCCGCCCGAGGAGGCTTGAGCTCCAATGAGCTTCCGCCATGATTCTTCCCCGTGGTGAACCTGCCACGGACCGCATCACCCGTAGAGAGACCTTCGGGAAAGAACAGGAGGAGCATAAATAGGAAGAAGAGGGAGCTGAGAAGGGGCTGAATTCAGCAGGAAGCAAGATACACGGGGAAGCCATGGGTAAGGAGGCGCCTCGGCCGTTGACGGCCGTGGAGATTGTTTGGAAAGGTGTAAGGCTGTTCTGGAGGAGCTGTAAGTCCATGCTGTCCGCCCTGCTTATCATTCTTGTACTCAGCTGTCTCAGCCGCTCTAGAACCTGGTCTTCCGTCTACCCTGCAACTTCGGGACTTCTCAGGAATATACGCATCCTAGGCATGCAGGATTCTGGCACTGACTCAATTGATGAGGTATTCTCGGCATTACGGACTGATCTCCAGCAGATTGGCAGAGCCATAATCGTTGGGTCGTTAGTCTATTACCTTCTCTATTCGTTCGTCGTGATAGCGATCATTTACACGGTAGCCATGGTGGGGAAGAACCGGGAGGTGGCCCTGAAGGATCTCGTCTTCAGGATCCGGAGGACGTGGATGGGCGTGATGGCCACAAACCTCTATGTCTACTTCCTCACCTCGGGTTATCTGAACTTCTGCATCTTGCTGATGAGTGCTGTCGTCCTCTTCGGTGGCGTTTCCGCTGCGTCTCTTGCCTTAATCGCGGCCGTGGCCATCCTGGGATTTCTCCTCTTGGTACACTTGAACATGCTTTGGTCACAAGGCGTTGTGGTCTCCGTGATGGAGGAAGGACGCTCCGGGCTGGACGCTCTTGGAAGGGCAGCGGAGCGCGTCCGAGGCACGAAGGGATTAGGGTTCAGAGTAAACATTCTCCTGTTTCTCGTTGTGACCTTGGCCCAAACGTTGTTCTCAATCGTAACCCTTTTCCCTTTGCCCAATCTGCTCAATTCGATCCTGTCCTCGTTAGTCTACTTGTTGGTGATTATGTTGATCCAGACAGTCAACGTGGTGTTCTACTACGAGTGCCAAGGAAATCAGGAGGAAGCGGCCACGAGGAAGGAGAACAGAGCGTACACGAGGGCTCTACAGGAGGAACCATGAGGCCACCCACCGTAGAGTCTTGAGAGATGCCGAAGCTCTGTGACTATTATTAACTGGGTGGATGTTCTTCCGTCATCTGCAGATGTTCACTATTTTCTCAGCCATCATTATCGATATGTCTGTTATGTTTCGGAAAGCTCTTATGAGAAAAAATGTTATTAACCTCTTCGCAGAATTTATGAGGAGCGGGCATTTTGAGTAAGGCCCATCAAAGAGAATGGTGTGCCTCATGAGGGAAGGTGCAACCGATACGAACGAGCATATGGAAAGGAGTGGTTCCTCTTAGCGGAGGCCTTGTGGTCCACTTTTATTGATGAAGCTCAATTGATGAAGGGATGACTCTCCTTCGGTACTTATTCCGTTCCTAAATCCATTTCCACAAAGTTTATTTATTTAAATTGTTCTTAATGACTTTCAAAAAATAACATCTTTTAATGCCCATAGGGCCCCCCAACTATTTAAAGTGGGCCATTTGAGCCTTCACCATTTATTGGGAGTGACCTGAACCTTCAGTATCCACCAATTTTATTTCCTTCACGGCGTGAGTAAAATAAAATATATATTAAATGAACAAACTTTCTCTACCAAGGATGGTGAGTTGCAACGTTTCCTCATATGTTAGAAGGAGAAGCCATCTTAAGATGATTGTTGGGTGACTGAGGAAGAGTTCAACTAGCTGAATTTAGCTCCCTTGGAATGTTATCGGAGCATATTCCTACTGGACTTTATGGAGTCAAGTTCTTTTGAGTAGGGGAGAGCTGACGGGGATCGAAGAGGAGGCAATGCACCATTTCACCCTCAAGGCTTCAAGAACACAGACCCATATCCACATCGGAGCCATATCAACAATCAACGCCTAACAAATGACTTTATTTATCATTAAATAGACCTAATTTTATTTGATATTTGTCTCCTTGTGGGCCTTATAAATAGCCCTAAAAACAATTGTTGAAGTAAAGAAGAACTTCTGGAGTTTGCCTTATACGTTTCGCTCCTTGAGGGTTGGTCAGATGATCACGTCGCTCTCGGTAGGAGCTGGCGAGAGGACCCCGTACTCCTAATTGGAGCTAACCCTATCTATTCCCACACCACCTTCATCCCCTTCTGAGTCATCTGAGAGTTGCTAGGGGGGTTGTCAAGCTACTGCTGCTTGTAATGATGCCGCAGGGACCACACGATCGTGTCCCAGCAAATTCCTGTACGTTGACTGCCCACACCTACCCCGACTCGGCCGAGGATATTGTCTGACTTCTTCCCTCTCATTTACATTTTTTTTTCAATAAACTTCAGATTGACTCGCCAATTAGTATATCCTAGTTAGTCCTCTAAACATTTAGTTAGGGGGTAATAGTGAGAGAGTGGTCCACTTGATTGCCCGAGTCCAGACATTGAATGTGGAGTGCCTCATCCATGGTGATTTCTTAGTTTCGTCGATCCCTCCCTTTTCCTAGCATGAGGAAACCTCTAGGACTAACCTTTGTGATAGGTGATCTTCTAAAGCCCACAGTCCTTTGTGAAGGACTGTTGAAGTCCTTAGCCTATTTTTCATGTCTCACATCAGATACCTCAAAACCCAAGTGGAGCCAAAGCATCCAAAATATTGACTTGTTCGGTACTAATTATTGTTATGATTTTTTCAAACGTTAATCAAAATAAGATGAAGATTAATCATGAAACTATTTAGTTTCATCCAACATTTCGAAACATACACAAGACCTCATATTCCAGACACCTTCACAACTTTGGAACCCTTGTTCAAATGGTTGAATTGTAAGTATTTCAATGTCTTCAGAACACCACTCTCTGATATTACCAGTAGTCCACCTGTAAGGGGTGACTTTCCTTTTGTTGAGCTGGGAGGTCAGTGCTGGGACAAACCACCGGCGGCGGTTCTCTGTGACTCTACATCATTTATTGCTCCGTTTCAGTCTTTTTTTTTCTTCTCTCGGGAAGAAAACCTCCTGAATATGTTCTTCCTTTAGGTTAGAAAGTCCCACGCGGAATGGGTAGCTTTTCTGTTATATTAGAAGAGTAATCCCTAAATGAGGATCACAGACAATGAAGTGAACAACTTCCTATAGTAAGCGATTAAAGGGGAAGGAGACGGGGGAACGAGGAGGAGAGGGAACGGAGGAAGAGGAATGGGAAGCGAGGGAAAGAGAGAAAAGGAGAGAGATTAGGACTGAGAAAGAAGGAGATAGACCGTGTCGCGAGTGACAGACAGCATGGTGAAGCAGCTGAGAATGTTGCCTAGTAAGATCCAAGCAGACTCCGGGACATCAGCACTGTCCTCCAGGGACAGTCTCACTCGCAGTGGTTAAGATACCATGAATTTATATTGGGGTGATGATTCAAGAGGTGACGAAACACATCCTTCACGCTTGAAGTCAACGAAGAGACCTGCACCACCAGCATGTAAATCGAGAGAGTGTAGCGGCCGAAGTACGTCAGAACACTCACTGAAAACTTCTACTTGTGCAGAACATAGATCAGCTTTAAATCGACAGCAGAATAACACTCTTTCGCCGTCGTGGGAGGAATAGAACGCGGAGAACCCAGTAGGTCTCTCACTTCCAAAGATCAACTCGATGTCACGACCAGTTTCCAGCTGTGAGAAAAACCCAAGAGATGTAACAAGCATGGATTCAAACCAAGGCACTTCCAAATATTGACATTCATCTCCTGCAACAAAATTACTGAAAAACGCCAGATCAAAATGGACGCGATCATAACGTGACTGCATGGAGTTTGGCGGTGCCAAGGTCCTCTCAATCCAGGAAAGCATGTCGTTGAGGAAAACCTACGGCTCCATTCATAGCCATGCCGACTTTAAGCGGCTGGAAGCTCGAAGGCCGAACATAAAATTGTCTTATATTGAAGACCAGAAAGCACAACTAAGATTAGGGCGACTGGCGGCTAACAGGAGTAAAAAAATTTATTTTCTATCCTAATTTTTGTAATTTAGGACATCACTTCTAAAAAAGATAGGGGCAAGAAGTTTTTTACCCAGGTCGCCCAAAACGGGTGACCCAAGCATTCTGGAAGCCCTAAGGAGGGCAGGCAGTATGAGATGACCCGAAATCTGATTAGACTCGGAGTAAAATGTGTGAGAAACAGGTCAGAGAATAGTTATGTCGATTTTTATGTAATTTTTTTTTAGCTTTTTAATTGTACTTTAAAATGTTGTTATCATTGATCCATCTTTTTACTAATGTCACAACTGATTTTAGACCAATTAAAAGGTCCTTGCATTGTAACCCTGTCTCATTCGAGATAGTATGACCTCTACCTTCTTTGAGATTTCTCTCTTTGTTTGTAGATTTAAGCACTTATCTTGTTTATTCAAGGGAATTATTTGATCCTTGGGGAATCAAGGATAAGTCTAGTCCATCCTTGTGGTTTCAAAGATTGGAGATTCTAAGTCATGTAAAATTTGGGCTAGATTTATAAGTTCAAAATTCTTGCCTTATGGATCTAAGGCACAAATCTCAATTTTCACTCAACACCCGATATGTCAAGTGGTAATAGAACAGCCCTGTGGAACCATGACATTATTTTATTCCTTCCGGACGCAAGAGTTTATAAATTTAGTACCTTGTGGATTCATGACAGATTTTATATTCATCTGAAATTTAGATTAAAACTTCGGTTTCGTTCACTAGATACTTATTCACGTTTATATGGGCAGACCGGAGATGATAAAGCTTGGACAGGAGTTCCACGAATTCGACGTCCCACTTGATTATGATTAGTTGACTATCCATTCCACATCATGTCACATCTAGATTTGTAATGCAGTACGATACCTCACTTTACCTCTCTTCAAGTATAAATCATTCAAATGGGATCAGTCATCATTCAAGATCCTGCCCTAGTTGGGGTAGTCAGTTAATCGGAATTTAAGTCATCCATGACTAAATAGGTAGTGTTCTAATGCCACAAATTTTACTGATACGCTTGCTTACATCCATGTAGTAGTATCCTCTATTAAAATCAAGGATAGTTACATTCCTAATAGAAAACTTTGATCAACCTGTAATAATTTACAGTTCATTAGGAAGGTTCTTCTTGTCTTTGGAAATCACCCGCTCATCTTCCAGGAAGCATTCTCCATTGCAAGTGCATTATCAATGGGACTATCAAAGCACCGACGGTTTGTAGGATTATCCATATCTGGGATTTGAATAATCCCAACCATTTACTTGCCTTATGTTAGTGGACGCACAATAGCTTTTTACCGGAACCAAAGAAGAATATTGAATGGTGGTAGATAGGATCCCAGAAAAAGAACTGTAACACCCCATCCAGAACCGCGTTTAACTGAAGGTGCTATACTAATTTTATAATCCATCTCTCACATACAACATATCATTTCCATTACACGCGCGGCACAGACAGTGTCGTGTTCAAAATGGAGACCACCGCATTCACGTCAAAGAGATTTTCCATTTTGTAACATGTATCTTTAAGTCTTCAGAATGGCTATCTGGATTCACACCTTACCCTCAGAAGATGTATTTTATTTTAATCATGGAAATCCATCCAAATCTTGTTCGTCTGCAAAAGCTGAAGCTTTTTACAAATCCCAGCTATTTTATTTTAATTTTTGTTTCGTGCAAGATAGGACAAGCATTAAGTTCGACTTAACATTCATCTCTTACACAAGAAATACTGCTAGATGGCACAAGCATTGAATTGGCTTTAATCCTCCACGCCTGATTCATATTAAGTCTGTTGAAAGTCATGAAGCAAGAAATTTATGACTTTTTCATATCAGTGACTAATTGGTGGAGGAGACCATTATAATCTAGTCAAATAGGGACACTTTATAGTGATATGTCTAACTTAGCTTCCCAACGCAAAATTGGAATTTCCCCTAAAGGCCCCATGATTTCACAAAAAATACACAGCAAGAGTTATTTATCATCAGAAAGAAAGGACGAGTATAAAAAAAGAGTTTAGGAAGGTCGACAAATAGAAAAGGAAGATATACGTCGTAGCCATGATTATAGAAGAGGGATTAATCGACAGCTGCCTGAAGATTGTTCAGGAATCTAGGAAGCCGAAGGCCACTGCTTCCAATCCTACTCATGTTTCTCCTCTCCAACTCGATTGTCCTCAGTGCCCTCCTCTTCTTTTCCAGGCATATAAGAGAAGTCATGGTAAACAGTGGTGGAGCATGTACCCAAGCTCCACCAGTGGAGGCAACGACGTCAGAGGATGCCATGTCATCTACAGCCATCCCACGTCGTCGCCGTCAGACCCAACTGAAGGATCCGAATTTCCTTTATTATTAGGCTTAATTTTTGCTCATTTTGCTTGATCTTATTGTAGTCTTCTTTTTCATTCCAAGGCCTATAAATAGGCTTAAGAATTCCTTAAACTGGTGGCTGATTTTGGGATTAAGAAAGGTATCTTTCCTAAGAACATGCCATAGGGGATTTGTGCGACCGCCGCCACCTGTAGCCGCCGCCGTCGCATGGGTCCCACCCTACTCCAAGGTCAACTTTCCCTCTCCGGACGAGCCCTCCATCAGTTCTCGTGCACTCCTCTTCATGCTGACGGCCTCTCGTCAGTTCACTGATCGCGCACGGCGGACTTCCTTCCGCACACATCCGCGAGACCTAACCATCTCAACGGATGACGGAACACTCCGCAGCCGCGAACGTCCTCCGTGTCAGCGTCAGGCGTCCGCCATTGAGGAGCAGCTCCGCCGGATCGTCGTTTGCACGCGACGCGCTCCTCTCCACGGCGTCCGCACGATTTCTCACCCTGCAGCCGCGGACGTCCTCCGTGACAGCGTCAAGCGTCCGCCGTCGAGAAACGGTTCCGCCAGATCGCCGTCCGCACGCGACAAGCTCCTCTCCGCGGCATCCGCGCAACTCCTCGCCCCGCAGCCGCGGACGTCCTCCGCAATAGCGTCTAGCGTCCGCCGTCGAGAAACGGTTCCGCCAGATCGCTGTCCGCACGTGACAAGCTCCTCTCCACGGCGTCGCGCGACTCCTCGCCCCGCAGCCGCGGACGTCCTCCGCAATAGCATCAAGCGTCCGCCGCCGAGGGACGGTTCACGCCGGGTCGCCGTCCGCACGTGGCGAACTCCTCTCCACGGGCGTCTACGCGACTGCTGCCGCCCTGTTGCGACCGGAGCGTCCCGCACGCAGCGAACGTACCTGGACTCTTCGTCCTCCGCGACAGCTTCCAACCCTTGTCAGCTACCGTGCGTGCACTGTGCGCCTTGCTCCTGTCATCCACCGGATTTGGTTTCGGGGCGCTGCCCCGAGCCCTGCAAGGGGGCAGCTTCCCCTTGACCCCGCCAATTGACCGCATAGTTGGATCCGCGATGAGCCCACTCTTTTCCAAAGTATCCTCGACGTCGACTTCTCGGTGTTCAAACGCCCAAAGTCCACTCTTAACCCTTTCAGTGAATGTGTGCATTGATTTCATCTCATTTTTCCTCGTTTGTGATTCCACCGCCATTAGGTTTAGCCGTGTGGGCTCATGACTAGCCATGTGGGCTCATGATTTGCCGTGTGGGCTCGTGATCAGCCGTGTGGGCTATGTTTTTCTTGTTTGGAGACCGACTGAGATTTTGAAACGTAGAGCTTTGATTTATCACGATGATTTGAGACGATCCTTCAGCCCTCGACTGAGGAACGGAACGGTCTTTTTAGTGTCACGCAATCGGCTTTAAAGGTTCGAATCTAAATGTGTGTGAATTTTGTGGCTTGCTAGTTATTCATCTCATTTATAACATTTCACATTTGTGTCAATCATATTCGTCCTGCATCAAATAGAGTCTCCCACGTGATCTTAAGGGTCATGGAAGGTGGTGGGTTCATGGGCAGTGTAATTCATAATCTCAAGCAGCCCATTTTCGAAGAGGTAGATGCTTTCTTGGCCTTTTTCATTTTCTCGTCATTTCCTAAATTGGCTGTTGTCTATACTGCCGCAATGGGTTTGAAGGAGAAACAGATGACCTTCAAGCACCTGATATTCCGCACTAAGATAACGTGGAAGGACAAGGTTGTCACCAAGCTCTACGTCCCTTTTATCGCCTATGGTTACTTCAACTTTTCGTCCTCACTGACTGGTGCCGTCGTCATGCCTTACATGAATAAGTTCACGAATTCTTAACGTGATTTGCCAAATAGAAAGGGCATATTGATATTAATAGAGGAGAAAACAGCGACAGAGGCGGTCATATGGACCTCTACAGGCGACTTAATACATGCGTCCAGTGAATAATCAGAAAGCTTCTCCATCTCTCAAGAGTCAATGGTGGCCACGTGGTTCCTCAGGTAGAACCATTGTGTACGCTAATAAATCTTCCTCATGGCCTCTTCTTCCTGATTCTCGAGACACTCAAAGTGGAACACCACGTTAATGGCCTGGATTAGCAACATTACCAGCGGGTAGAGTAACCAGCGTAGGATCGAAAATACCAGATACGGAAGAGGGAGAAGAGTTATCGCGACCAGGATGAACGGATAGGCCAAGGCCATAAGGAGGAATACGAGAATGTTTGCTTTGAACCCTACTCCCTTCATCCCTCGGTGGCGCTCCGCTGCCATTCTTAGAGCGTCTAGCCCAGAGCGTCCTTCCTCCATCCCGGAGACCACGACGCCTTGGGACCAAAGCATGTTCAAATGTACATAGAAAAGAAATAACAAGATGGTCATCACTACAATCAAGGAAAGAGACGTAACAGAAACTCCATCAATCATGGAGGAAGTAGTCATCAACAACATGCAGAAGCCTAGGTAACCAATTGTGAGCAAATAGACAAAGGTTTGTGATCATTAGGCCCATCGACGTCCTACAGATCCTGAAGGTGAAAACTATTATACCCACCTGCTTGCTCTTACTGACATGGCAATTGTGTTAATGATGCAGCACCGGTGGGTTAGACCGCCCGGACAATGTGGTGTTGGGGGGGGGGGGGGGTGTCGCCGTGGGTTGGTTCCCCTATGCACCGCCAAGTAGGCTGACCCAGGGTTCTAAATAACGAAGACTGACTCTTCTACATGCAAGCAGCCGTCCGGCAACGACACCGATGGTGCGTCCGTTGGAGAGAGAGGGAGGGGGTCGCCCTAGGTGCTAGTGCAGGGAGACCCTCCGAGTACTTGTCCGGATGGTGAAGGCCCGGTGTCAACGACGAAGTCCTGCCGCGAGTGCCCGACGGACAACGCATCAAGTCTGGTGCGTGCGTCAGCACGGCACGACGGTGACTCCTTGTCCGTCCCAACCTAACTAGGTCCAACGGCAGTGGAGCAGATGCAAGATGATGCTGCACGTAGTAAAGGACCTGACGGAATGGGGGGGACGAGGGCTAACCTGCGGGCCGAGGCCCGGTTGGTCGTGGCAGAGCCGGCGGGGCTATCGTGTGAGGGCAGGATGGTCGACAGCGCAGCGGTGCAAGCTCCGGATGTGGCGGGCAGGGGCGGCTGGTGTGACGGCTGCTGGGCAACTGGTTCCCGGCCAGCGAACAACAATGCGCCGGGGGCGCACGAACCGACACTCTGCTGGTGCGTGGAATGGCCCACCATGGGCGGTGCCAAGGGGGTATCGGGCGCGCTGTTGGCATCCGAAGGGGCGCGCGGAGACAGCGCCGGGCGAACGCCTGGTGGATCTGAGGGAGGAGGCGGGGAGTCCCGGCTGCACGCGGGCAGACTCCGGAGACTGCGGCGACGGCGCACGAGCGAGCGCACTGGCCACGCGTAGAGGCGTGATGACGGCCCGCGGACGGGCGCGGGGGCGCGTCGGCGTGTGGCTGGCGCACGTCCGCAGCGCGGTAAGTGAGTGCGCCGGGCGGGCATACAGGCGGCAGCACAGCTGGCGGTCAGCAGCCTGGTAGCGGCGTGTTGTCGGGCGTTCCCCTCCCCTCAGACCCTTTCTCTCTCCCTGTCTTTCTCCTTGAGCGAGGATCAACAAACACGTATTCTTCTTTCCCAAAAAAAACTGCCTCTGTTGCCAGTGGCTCTCCACCCATATATATAGGGGCCCACATGGGCCACGGGGGGAGGGCCACGCTTGGGGCCCAGGATGCCAATCCCATCTGGTACAACCTCTTCCGGACATCTTTCAATAGCTAACCCGGGGTTGGGAACCCACAGCCGTCAGATTTACCAAATCATTTTGTATATTATTTACAAAAATGATGTACAAAATGGGATTCCGGACATCACGCCGAAGGATTTTCCGGAAATTAGTCAGGTCAGTTAACGCGTAAAATCCCTGGAAGCTGCCGACGACCATGGACGCCCGATCCACCCGGACCGTCAGGACGTCGTCAATAACGATAACGGAGCCGAAGTTAGAGGGGAAAGTGCCGTTGGGCTGCGCGGCGGAAACAGCGGCAGGGTTCTTACCAGTAACAGTGTCGTGGAAGATGTGGTGTTGGGTAACCTTCTCCTTAGCTTGTGAGGGCTCTCTTCTCGCACGACGTACCCCTGAACGATAACAAGGGAGAGTCACAGGAAGACCTTACTGCTGCTGCCCTTGCCATCTCTCTTTCCCTCTTTCTCTTCTTCTATCGCGCTCGTTATTCACCGGATCTCTCTCTCTTCGCATTTTGCCCTGGTTTCTTCACTAAGGGAGGCGGATGAGAGTAAGCCGAGATAAAGAAAAGAAGCCAAAACAGATGGCGGCGCGTCGAGGCACGAGGCACGCCTCCAGTGAGAGTCGGCGCGTCGGAGAAGTAAGAAATACGCGATATATTCCTATGGGTTTACACCCTTAAACTTTAGAAAGCCCCAAACGATAAAAAAATCTAATATATAACCTTATAATATTAACGCTTATTTTATGGTCAGTAATACAGAGTGCTAAAATATTTTGTTGAATATTAGGATGCCAATATACTATATGATTCTACAGATCTAACCATCGATATCCCTATGGGTGCCCAATTTGAACCTGTGTAGGGGTTGGGTCGGGAATTATCTCACTTTGGGGCGATGGGGGTAGGAGGGGTGGGTTCACGCTGATCTTTGTCTTTCTTCCATAGTCCGGGGTGGGCCCTCCTCTCTAATTGGGCCTAAACGATGATAGCCTCCACAAAGAGGAAGGTAAGGGCAAGAAGGACACCTCCTTCTCCATTTGGGCCCAACACATATGGACCAAAGGAGAAGGGGAAGGGAAGGACCAAAACAAAAGGAGGAATGGGCCTCCCCACCTCCCGCCATGGGCCCAACACAGACAAAAGGGATGGGAGGCCCCCATATGTGGTGAAGCTAGGGCCTAGGCTGTTCGCAGACATGGGAGACGAATGATGGAAGACGTAAAGCACCTCAGGTAGTGTAGTAGAACCTAGGGTCCTTCGCCTTTGCTTGTGCTCCTTGTTTCAATTGAGTATGCATGAGCGGGGGCTCCTCCATTGCCTTGAGTCCATACCATGGTGGCGATGGGTCTCATTCACCACCAGTTAAGGATCACCATCCCAATGAACAAATACAATAATTTATATATCAACGATTTTACGATTAGACTCCTTAGAGTCTTCTTGCTGCCTTTTCTTGAGTTTATAATAGTCAGCTTTGACATATCCCTTCTTACAATAATAATTGCAAAACTTGTTTCTAAATTTTGATTTGGATCCTAACTCACTTATATTTCCCCAATGGCTTTTCTCTTTAGGTCTGCCTCTAATAATAAGACATTCAAGTTGTTATCCTTCTAAAATAAAAGTCATCTTTTTCTCAATCAACTCTTTCAAAAATAAAGAAGATTTAACATCTTCAATAGATATGGTCTCTCTATCATACAATAAAGTTTCTTGAAAGTGTCTATATGATGGTGGTAACAAACAAAGTAAAAACATGGCCTAATCTTTTTCCTTTACTCTCTCATCAATATTTCTAAATCTAGCAAAATAAAATTGAACTCATCAAGGTGAGCTTTAATTGATGTACCTTCTACCATCTTGAGCATGAATAAACATTACTTCATAAATAGTTTGTTGTTGAGCGATCTAATAATATACAATCACTCCAATTTCAATCATAATGTAGCCGTTATAGTTTCATAAATAACCTTACACAGAACATCATTGGAGAAACTAAGCTGGATCACAGTAAGAACTTTCTTGTCTAATTCCTATTTTGCTTCCATAGATAGTAATTGTCATTTTTTTCTTTCCCAATAATGATTTATGTAGCCTTTGGTGGGCCAAGAGGGCTTTCATCTTGACCTACTATACTTCAAAGTTGATACTTCAGTTGAACTTCTCAATATCAAACTTAGTAAACATCCTATATCTCTATATCTGCTAAAATAAAACTCTAACCTAACTTTGATATTAGTTTTTTAGGAAATAGAGCATGGAATAGGATCTTAATGGGCCCGGAAATGGCCTAAGAATGTAGCAAAAAATAGAGAGACAAGTGCAATAAGTCTTCTAAGCAATAAATGGTAATGAGAATGTAAAATGGGCTATAATAAAGTAGATTGTGATACTGCTGTCTAAAGAGGATAAATACACCTCACAACTAATAAACCAAAAAAGAATGAGAAATATCTAATGTCTGAGGAACATAATATAATAGAGATAGAGTTAATGAAGCAATAATATCAACCACCAGTAAGGGAGAGAGAGAGATGGTCACAACTCTTGTTGCAGCCGCCAGAGAAGATATGGTTTCTCATGCCCTAAATTTGTCTATTTCCTCTCTCCTTTCTCTCTCCTTGAGCTCCCTTTAAATATCTATTACAGAAAAGGGACCGGACCATTTTATAGATAGAAAACAATCATAAGTGAAAGCCCAAAAGGAGAGATGTGACCCATATGGGCCTTACAGAAGAAGGGATGACCAAGTCACCATTACATATTCAGTCCCCTCTCACCTCCCTCTTTTTTCTATTCATGTTCTTCCTATCCATTACAAAAGGTCTCTCTATGGGTGATGTGGTCCCTGACAGGTTAACAATTGGGGAAGAATAATGATGAAAGCTTAGAGTGTCAAGTCTCCTTGGGTGGGAACAAGACATAAACATGGCTGAGGTAACACACGAAGTTGAAGAAAGCGTCATATTAACTATTCCTTTTAGGAATAGGTTTAACTGCACATCACATTGGGGAAAACTGGTGTTGTCTACACAGAAAGCGTCAAATCTATAGATACAGTGTCGAACGTTTAGCCTTACATGTAATGGCAACGGAGTCAATAGAATATTTAGCTGTTTTCTAGTGATGGAGTTGACGACAGGAATATCAACTTCCACTCATACTTGTCTTCTATGGCTCAAACATTCCTAAGTATATAAGAGAAATCTCGCTCGGGTCTTGGAATTCTCAATATCAAAGAGATGTCTCTTGAGGTTAGTTACCGTAAGTGAGAACTCTGGTTTCCTATCCTTCGTAGCTTCTCTGGTAGTCCTTGAAGATAAACATATACTTGGCCAGCAAGAACGCAGCCATCACCCGAAAGGTGAGAAATCTTATCAGCTGGTGTCTCCTTGTCATTAAGTCGATGTAGGAAGAATGCCTACTTGCAATCGTGGCTCTGTCCCTCTCTCTCACGCAAAGTTTCCTCCTTTCCTTCATTACCGCGGTTGTCAACTAGTGTTTCTTAAATGGAATACGGCTTCAAATACCATCACAGAAAGTCAGACAAGATATCTTCATTTAGTCAAGGATTGATTTTTCTACTAAACCTGATAGGTAACAGTACAGTTTTTGCCCAAGTAGCGAGAAGGGGTTTTGGGGTGTCCAAATCAGACCGATGATGCCAATCCACGCCAACGCAGATAAGGCTTTGATCGATTAGTCCGAGCGATTAAATATGAATTAACCAGCAATTAATGTGACAGGAGGAAATTCAATCGCACAATAAAATAGGCTGGGGTTGGAGCAGCTGTTTCTGAGCTGATTTAGTAAGACTGAGACTGCTCCAAGAAATTTCACGAGGAAGAGAACGGTGACTTGTGAGAGATGGACCTCATCATAATGGAATGGAGTCGATACTTTCAGCTAATGGTATTCAATTTATCTCTGACAAGAGAAAGCGATGTTTAGACCATTTCCGTCTGCACTCAAGGTTCACCAACATCTATTCTCCTTTGTTCCTCCTCTTTCAGTCGTTGAAGAAGCATATGTCCATTGGAGGAGTAGATAAAATATACACTAGTTTGGATGTATAGATGGATAGATAGATAGATACATATATAGATAGATAGATAGATAGATAGATAGATAGATAGATAGATAGATAGATAAATGGATGGATAGGAAGATAGATGGATAAATAAATAGATGGATAGATAGATACTGAGTAATAAATGATGAAGAGAATATAGAATGCACTGTAATAAAGTAGGACTTTGATTATTGTGGTCTAAAGTAGGACCTTCTTTTAAAAGGGATGACCAAGTCACCCTTACATTGGGGGGAGAGAGAGAGAGAGAGAGAGAGATCATCGGAAGAGTAAAGTGAAGACTGAAGAGGGATAGAGTGAGAAATAGTCTGGGATTGATGCCAATGCACAGAACGAAAGAGAGGCAAAAAGAAAAAGTGGACTGATGAACATCACGAGATGTAGAGGGGGAAGAAAGAGATACGGAACGAGGGGGGAAGAGGCATATAGAGACAAGAGAGAGGGATAGGGACCATGCGTCATCAACCATCAGTTTTCTTTTTCCTCTTTTTGATATTTGCTTATAATCCAATAAGAATTCTATAACACAGAGATAGCTTATGTATACATCAAATGAGAAAAATCTAGCTGAATGCTCACATTGTAAATATCGTGTTCAATAAACTCCCAACTGCTCAATATTTATGCTCTTCATAAGCTACAAATTAAACTCGATATTCATGCTCATCATAATAATGGGTGATGTTGACTGTACGGAGAAGAAGCTCAAGGGATGTTCTAGGTAGAACTCTCTTTGAGTCGGTGTGGGCCAGTCATTTGCTATTTGGCATGATGAGGTAACAAGAAGAATAATGTGACATGATAAAATAAAGCCGTCATTCCATTTTTATTATATTATAGGCGTTACCACTTCAGTCAATTAATTCTTCTGCTCACACAAGCCATACAAGATGTGCTCCTTGTGGAGGACATTGATCACTTTATAATCCACCGTAGAATAAGATACGCACGCTATAGTGGGGGAATAGAAACTAGAGGACCCACTAAGTCTCTCAGTCCCAAAGATCAACTCGATGCCACCACCAATTTCCAACTGTGATAAAACCCAAGAGATGTAGCGCGCACGGGTCAAGATCTGGGACTTCCATCACCATTGTCAGCACCATTACGGAATTCCATCGCGACCATCACCATCCTCTCTCTCTTCTCTTAATCCTTAGATTTGCCAACCTAGCATTGTTCACCATCATTAAGATCCCCTTGTCCTCAGTTTTCCCTCGTCTTGTTCGTCCTCATCCCCTCTAAGAGCTAGGGCTTGTTTGTCTTCTAGAGTTTGGTCATCATCCCTTCTCTCCATCAGAGCCTTAGGGTTTCTATTAGGTTTCTGTCCCCGTTCTCGTCCAATCCCCCTCATCTCTCGCCCACTCCCCTTTGATGGTCCTTATCGGATCTTGATCCCTTGGAGTCCTTTCGAATCCTATCTCTTGGTGATCATTATATCTTTTCTCTTGATGGTTCTTATTGGATATTGGTATTGTCGTTCCTTTTCGGATCTTATTTCTCTCTCCTTCTCCCTTTATCTTCGTTGGCCGTCTTAGGATCTAAGTTGGCCGTACTCGGATCTTGTTATCTCTTGGTGATTCTCATAAAATCTTGTGTTTGGTTGGTACTCTTCGGATCTTGTTCCATTCTGCCTCCCCTTTGATCTCTCTTTGGTTGGTCCTTTTGGACCTTGTTCCCTCTGATATATTGGCAGCCCTTATCGGATCTTTTTCCACTCTCCTTTTCTTTGTTATCCTCATCGGATCTTGCTCGTCCCCCTCTTGCCCCATATCAGATCATTATTGCCTACTCTCTTGGTGGCTCAATCACCTCTCCATTCTCTGTGGCTTGCTTCGGAGATAAAAGCAGAATTTGTCCCCTTCGACGTATTGACAAATTTGTGTAAATTTGGGATTAGTCTTTCAATAGAAATAAACAATTTAGCTCTATATATTTTTCATTCAGTTTTTCATCGCAAATTGCTGCAGGCTCACAAACACGGTTGGGTGCAGTCGAAGACAAGTATGTTTGATCAACTAGTAGGACGTTTGCAGAATATCATCTCTTCAGAAAACTCCTGACATTTACTACATCATGAGTTTGAGTAGGGGTGTTAGATATAGTCGTAATATGTGCTTTACCATATCTTGGTTAATAGGCTTAAGATATTTGGTTCATAGGCCTGCTATATTATGGGTCACTGTTATGGACTAGATATTTTTGGTATTTGTCTTGTTATCGTCCCTATTATATTATATAAGGCTAATACGAGGGTTGCCTCCGTGCAGGCTTTTCATTCTTCTGCCGTCTTGGATAAGTATATATCATTCCACGGTGATTAGTCATCATTTAAGATCATGTCCAGTTGAGGTAGTCAATTAGTCTGAATTTAGGCCATCCATGACAAAGTGGTGGTACATTGGCCTACATCCATGTAGTGTAGCATGTTCTAAAAATATCAAGAATACTTCACACCTCATGGGTTACTTTAATGATGTAAAAATCAAGAGACTTGATTGGGAAAGTTCTCATCCGTTGGAATCACTTGCTCATTGTCCAAGAAGCTTTTCCATTTCAGGTCGAATTATCAATGGAGAAGCCTACAGTCATCCCAAGTCTCCATTATCTATCAAGGCACGAAAGATCTGTAGGATTATCCATATATGGGGTTTGAATAATCCCACCCATTTAATAGGCTCGCTATAGTGGAGGCACGGTAACCTTGTACTGGTGTCAGACAAGAATCCGGCATGATGGTAGATGGCATACCCGTGAAAGAACGGTGTAATCCCATCTCTCACATACAACATCTCATTTCCATTGTACGTGCGGCAGAGATGGTTGTCGTGTTCAAAATTGAAATCCATGACATTTACATCAAAGACATTTTCAACTGGTATCGTAAGTCATTAGAATGGGTATCTGGCTTGGTACCTTAAATTCAGAAGATCTATTATTGTAGTCATGGAAATTCATCCAAATCCTGTTTATCGACAAAAGCTGAAGCTTTCTACAAACACTCGTCTGTTTTATTTTACTTTATTTTCGTGTTAGACAGGGCAAGCGTTGAGTTCGACATAGCATTCATCTACTACCACAGAAATACTGCTCGATTGGACAAGCATTGAATTAACTTTAATGCTGCAAGCCCGACTCATAACTAATCCGTTGAAGGTCACGAAGTATGCAACTTATAATGACTTTTCCAAATACAATAATTAAATGAAGAAGGTGACTCATAACCATATAATCTAATAAAATAGGGATCATGATAGGGACAGGAATAATTTAGTTTGAATTTTTTCCCAAGATAAGAGAGGAAATTTCTGCGAAGGCTTCTTGTTTACGCGGAGCACGTGTAGCACGAGTATAAATAGGGAATTTGGGAATGCTGAGTATTTAGAACGGAAGGTATTCGTCGTAGCCATGGGTATGGAAGAGGGACTAACCCTTAGCAGCGTGAAGATGGTTCGGGAATCTTGGAAGCTCCTGTGGAGGAGCCGTAAGCAGATGCTCCCAATACTGCTCATGTTCCTTCTCCCCTACACCATTCTCGTAAGTGCCTACTTCTTCTACATCATTCATCTAGTAGGAGTCGTGATAGAGAAAGCGTCCCCAATGCCCCAAGGGATCATGCAACCTGGGTTTTTTGAAAGCGTACTTGATGGTCTCAAAAAGTTAACCATCGCAGAAATGGCCATCTTACTGGCCTCCATCCTGCTGTCGTCCATCCTTAACATGGCGGTAATTTACACAGTCGCAATGGCTTTGAAGGAGAAAGAGATGACCCTCAAGGATTTGCAACTTAAGATTTGGAAGATGTGGAAGGGCGTGATGGTCACCAAGCTCTACGTCCTTTTTATGGCCAATGGTTACTTCGACTTTTCGTTCTTACTGACTGGTGCCGTCGTCCTCGTCGGTGGTTTTACCACAGGGTCGAAAGCTCTTGCTACTGCCATGTCCATCTTGGTCTTTCTCCTGGCTGTGTACATGGAATTGGTATGGTTTCAAGGCATCGTGGTCTCGGTTTTGGAGGACCGCTACGGGCTGGCTGCACTTGGGAGGGCATCAGATCTCATCCAAGAAAGAAGGAGTCTCGGGTTTATCGTTAATCTTCTTATGAACCTCTTTGGCCTTATTTTCAATCTATTATGCTTCTCTGTGTTAAGATACATTCTAGAGGATGCGAAGGTCATCGCCCTGGTCTTTCTGTTCGTCATTTGTGTTATCAATCTGCTGATTGGCGTGTTCAAGGACGTGATCTATGTCGTGTTCTACTACAAGTGCAGTGATAACCAGGAAAAGGAGTTACTCATGCGGGAGACATTAATATACAATAGGGTCTCCTCTTCTACGCCTGTTCCTGAAGATCTCCCTTGAGTCTTTAGGAACAGAGAAGCTTGGTGACAGCTCATATTGGGAAAGTTCACTTCTCAAGAAAATACCCCCCATAGTTTGGAGCACATAGAAGGGCCTGTTTCCCTCGAAAACTGCGTCATCATCCTCTTTGGCATCGTATTCCATGTCTCTCTAGTAAGGATCGATGCTTGTTGTCTTCTGCCCTGAAAGTCAGGGTTTTCCTACAGTTCGGACTTTCCATGGCAATCTCTGTCGTTCCGTTCGTCATTTTCATGAAGCATGTTCTGGGATACAGCACGGTGATATCAGAGTTGGTGGGAGGATGCTGCAGGTTTGCCTCAGAAAAAGGGCAACGGAGTACAAGGAAATAGCAGAGGTTTTTGTCGAACCTTCACTCAATGGCATTCCTCACTGCCTTCCCCATGTTTCATACAACTATGGTGCTGCTTACCAATCCGAACAACAGGTCAAATAATCGCATACTTTGAAAAATACAATTCCTCAAAATATGTCTTGGAAATTTCCTTCGTTGATTTCCCCAAACCGCAAGTATTATCTAGTTATTTTTGTGTCAAAATAAGTGAGATTTGAGAGTATTTTCGTTTCTAATTCTAATACGAGTTTATCTCTGTCTGCCTCTCTCTCTCTCTCTCTCTCTCTCTCTCTCTCTCTCTATATATATATATATATATATATATATATATATATATATATATATATATATGTATATAGCATGGAAAGAAAAAGGGGGGAAAGGGTCCCCACTTGTTTAGTCCCATATCGACATTGTTATAGTAGGACCCAGCAATGGGCCTATCCATCCGGGCCCATCAAGCTGCTTGAGAGGGTGTTTCCTTTATGAGGGAAGAATGAAGAGTTTCATTCTCTCCAACTCGGAGCTTCTTTGAGGGGCTGTGCATGGAATGGCGACTCTAATCCTAACATCATTGGCCAATAAGTGGCCCATTAACACAATAAATACACATAATAACCACTCCTATAACTTCCTATTAACTACCATCATGTGGAAAACAACACACACCTCTATTAAAGGATAATTCTCATTTTAGGAGATGAGAAGGACACACTACTACTTCTCTCTTCTCTCTTCTCTCTTCTCCCCATTTATTTGGTGAGAACATAACCTTCAGTGCTCTAAGGACTTAATATTCTTCTCTTTGGTGCATTAGTCTACCATCAAAGAGCACCCTATGAAAAAAGGACATCAAGGTGCCTATTTATTTGAGAAGACAAACATATCCTTCTTCTTCTATTGAGATTCCTCTTGAACACCTAATACATAATGTCTTCATCAAATGAGTACCTTATCATATAAAATTAGAGGAGTAATTATCATTAACATAATGTTATTACTCCAACAAACATCTCTCTCTCATTTTCGCACTTGCTAAATATAGATAGTAAGTGAATTATTTCATGTGAACAAATTATTTAATGACATAAATAAGGAATAAAAGATATTCTGCATGATTTTGTCACTAACTCAATTGATGAGGTCTTATAGGGATTATGGACTGATATCCTACAAACTGTCGGAATGGTAACTGTTGTGTCATTAATCTATTACCTATTCTATTCCTCCATTGCGATAGTGATCATTTACACGGTCATCATTGTCAGGAAGAGCCAAATGTTGGCCCTAAAGGATCTTGTCTTTAAGATCTAGAGCTTGAGGATGGGCATAATAGTCACAAATCTCTATGTCTACTTCCTCACCTCAAGTTATCTAAGCTTCTAGATCTTGCTGATGAGTGCCGTCACCTTTTTTGGTGACATTTTCCCCACGTCTTTTGCATTGATTGTGGTCATCCTAAAATTTCTTCTCTTTGTACACTTAGCATGCTTTGTCCATAAGGCATTGTGGTCTCCATGATGAAAGTGAAAGATCTAAAGGCTAGACAAAATATCAAGAGGGGGGGTGAATTGGTATTTTAAAATTTTCAGATTTTCTTCTCGAATGTTAGATGTGTCAACACATGTGTTAACACAATTCTACACGATTATCTATGTGCAAAATGGCTTTCTCTCTCTTTTAATAGGATCTCACTATGAGACAAAAGCTTTTTACAATGGTTCATCCCTCACCTAACTACTTTCAATTTCAGAGGATCCTTTATATTAGTATTCTTTTATTTCTCTCAAAAATATATATTGATTTTAACGAGATCAATAGTCCCAATACCTCAAGTTCAACCTTTGTAGAGATCCAGCCCCTTCTAGGCTAAATAGGGTTTAAGACACCTCATGCCTTTGCCCAAAATCACTCTCCACTCACTACCTAATTATCTTAGGGCTTGATGGAGAGCCTCCTTAAAATATTCAAGTTTTATTTTGATCACCAATCCTTGATAAAGAAGGATGATGTAGTATGCTCGCAGTTGAAGCTCGGCAGTGATGATTATTGATCGTGAGAGAAATAACTCATTGTAAATCAAAGTTGAATCATTATTTTCAAGCTTCCTTTACTTGTAGTGCATTGTCTTCTAATGAATTTCTATATTTTTCTCAAGAGATAAAATCAAAAAGTTGGTTTGAATACTTACCAATTTCTAGAATGTGTGACAATGACCTCTAATTATTGTGAATTCAATATCTTACTATTCTCTAGACCGTTAGATTTGAAATTCAAACTAAAAGCTTTTCTCTCATAGATGAACAACTTTCTTGTTGATTTCATCTTCAAATTCAAATGTTAAGTTGGTTGTTTTCTCCATGTAAATAGCTAATGTGTCATCGTCTAAATTTTCAGTTCAAGACTCACAAGAGCTCATATGATTTTTTCAACCTTTTTCTTTTTATTTTAATGATGCATGTGACTAATAAATAATAGCTACGCTTAAATGATTAAATAATCATAGATAAATAAATTAAAAATTATAAAAATTATTTACCTATTAAATATTTTTTTCAACAAATATTTATCCATATGTGGTGCTTCACCTATTTATCATTTCACTTAACCTCAAGGTTAATCATAATGTTATAAGATAAATAATAGATTTATTTACATTAAATTTATGAAGCATTTGTCATAATCTTGTGAATAATATCAATCATGAATTATATATTTTATCATATATTTATAATATCATAATCCATGCCCAAAAGTATCAATAGAAGGATGCTCCGAGCTGGACGCTCTTGGAATGGCAGTGGAGCGCATCTGAGGCATGAAGGGATTAGGGTTCAAAGTAAACACTCTCTTGTTTCTTGTTGTAGCCTGGGCCCAAATGTTGGTCTAAACTGCATCTCTTTTCCCTTTGCCTGATATGTTCAATTTGATCATATCCTCATTAGTCTACATGTTGGCGATTCTATTGATCTAGACAATCAACATGATGTTCTATTACTAGTATCAGGAGAATTAGGAGGAAGCAACCATGAGGAAGGATAACAAAGTGTACACAAGGACTCTACACGAGGAACCATGAGACCACACACCATAGAGTGTTGGGAGATTGTGAAGCTCTGTGACTATTAACTAGGTAGATGTTCTTTTGTCATTTGTAGATGTCCACAATTTCGCCTCAACAGTTATTTTCTCAACCATCATTATCAATATGCCAATTATATTTGGGAAAGCACTTATTACTCTTAATGAACTTGTTATTATAAAGGTGTTCATTGTGAGAAAAATGTTACAAAACTCTTCACAAACTACATAAGAGGCAAGTGTTTTGAAATAGGGCCATCAAAGAGAGTGTTGTGCCCCATGAGGTAAGCTGCAATCAAGACTAACAACCCTGTAAAAAGGGACTAGTTCCTCTTGGTGGAGGCCTAGTGGTCTAGAACTCTTGTTAGAGATGACTCTCTCTTGGTACTTTTTCTATATCTGAAGCCTTTTGTATGGAGTCTAGTTATGTAAATTTATTCTTAATGTTGTAAAAAATTGTCATCTTTTAATTCCCAAATGACATGGTGGTCTCTAAAGAACAGCCTTTGATTTGTGTCCAGATCTCTTGAAACTCTAGCACAGCCAAAGTATGTAAGACATTGACTTGTTCAGCACTAAATATTGGTGTAATTTTTGAAAGGATAATAAAAATAAAATGAAGATTTATCATCAGACTATATTTTAGGCTTTTAATGGGCCTAATGTACTCCAAACACAAAAATGGAGCTCAAAGAGCCCAATGATTTCACCCAAAGAGACAACAGCCACTTCATTGAAGGTCCTCGTTCAGACCCAATGAAGAGTCAATGGAGTTTTATCTCCATCAAGAGAGGATAGGACTTGGGCTCTGGTTGATAAGAGAGGAAGGGAGGGTATCGAGTGTTTTGGGGTAAGTTGAGGTTGGGAGTCCTTTTTGGTAACCCTATTAGATCCTTGAGTTCATCAAAGCCCTAAACTTTCTTCATCAATAGGAGATACCCAAATAAGTGTTGAAAAAGGCCTTTATAGAAAGGTTGAAGCACGAGATCCAAACAAAGGTCAAACTTTATGACTCCAATGGACTGAATGCCATTATGGACATAACGAACTTAGCATAAGAATGAAAAAATGTCATTTGGCCACCAAGAGAGGCCATAATACCTTGGATAGTGAAGCCAAAACTTTATGGTGGAACAAATTCAGTTTGAACAAAGGAAGCAACAATGGAGGGAAATGATTAAATGAAAATATGAGAAGCAACAGCAAGTAGTGAGGTTCACAAGCCCAAACTATAGGTGAAGATGCATGTATCTACAAGCAAGGGGGAGGAAGGAGGTGCATGAATGTAGAAAAAGGTAGATTTTCAAACATGTTGACTCAAAGGGTTATATTTCTCACATGATGAGGAACTCATCCCAGCACACTTGTGTAAGAGAGAATTTTCAATACTCAATAGTCCATGAGGTGGAACAAGAGCTAGAACCACTAAGGATGAGGGCATAAAAAATACAAGGGAAAAAGGAAATATCAAAACTGAAGGCTATTTTGTGGAGAGCATTGGCTTTTGCTCAATTCAATGATGGATTGACAAACACTAGTATAATATAGATTCGCAATAAGGTATGTAATAGTTCTTATCATCTATGCTGCCACACGTAAGCTCATCTCAATATAATTAATAGATAATTTAAAATCTTCTATGATAGCCACGATCAATTACAAACTAGTGATGGGCACATATATAATAATGATGGGGAGAGGCATTAGTAGGAAGTGTTTCTTGAGCTTTCATGACTAAAGTCCTAAAGAATTTTCTTCCATTAGCCTTAGGCAACATGGATGACATCTTAGGCATGTAGTGTCTCATATCTCTCAACATAAGGGAGGTTAGTTAGAGTAAACTAACACTAAGGTTCATTAAGGTCAGCACAACTATCCTTCTCAAGAACAACCCAAGCATGAACAGGTCTAACATTTCCTTGTATCCAAAGGCACAAGAGCTACAACAGGGGCAATAACTTATAATAGAGCTTCATCAAATCACGATTAGTGAACCCAAAATTTTCCCAAGGTTATTAGGTCTAATGAAGTAATTTTTAACAAATACAAGTGCTCCTTTCAGCCTTAGAACTTCCCCCAACAAGGGATATCAATCATGCTATCATGCTGCACCACTATGTCAAACCAGTAAACATCTCTCCTTATAGGTATTTTAATTTTCAAAAGTGTGAAATCAATAAGCTAATTAAGATAATATGTGTGATATGAGTTATTATGTCCAACAGCTCATACTAAAGTTGGTATTGCTAGTTAGAAAGAGGATAGAAGTTGACAATTTTATGTGGACTATAGGCTCTCAATTGGGTCACCATATTCAATCAATTTTTTATCTCAATAGTGAAGAAATTTTTGGATGAGTTTATTGTGCATCCATATTTTATAAATTAGACCTGAAATTTAGATATCATTAATAGAATATGGACATCCTCCAAACAACACTCTATACTTTTGAGTGACATTATGAGTTTCTCACTATATCTTTTGGACTTTCAAATGCACCAACCACATTTTAGTACCCCATGAATTGACTATTTTGGGATTTCCTCTATAAATTTGAATTGGTATTTTTTTATGACATCTTAATATATATCAAGGACATGATGATTCATAACAATCATAATAAGTCCTATCATTTTTGTGAGATCACAAATTTTACTTCAACTCTAAAAAATATACCTTTACATAGGAATGAATGGACTACCTTAGCTATTGGGTGTCAATTGAGGATGTAGAGACTGACCAATGATAGAGGCAATGACCCATTGCTTGACACCACACAATCTTAAAAAGTTGATAGGATTCTTGAGTTTAGTTGCTTATTATAACAGGTTTGTTGGGAATTATGGAATGTTGACAAAGTTACTAACCCAACAACTTAAAGACTCCTTCAATTGAGGACAAATAATGGACATGGCATTTCAGCAACAGAAGTTGTCATTCACCACTCTCAAGTTTGACCATGTTTGATTTCTTGTTAGCTCTTTAAAATCAAGATCAGACATGAGATCAGTTCAGTGAAGGTGACCCATCACTTATTTCGGTGAGATGTTGCCAACCAAAACTCAATTAAAGCCTATCTATGAGTGTGAACTAAAGGTTATTGTGTTAACAATCCAAAGGTGGTGATGTTATCTCTTATAACATCATTTTATCATCGACACAATCTAACGCATCTTCAATTCCTCATGCAACAATAATAGATATATCTAGAGTATCAAAGATGACTAACCAAAATCATAGAATGTCATTTTGAAATCAAATATAATAATGGGTCCAACAATAATACAATACATACTCTCTCTAAGTAGCCAAAGTAAGTACAACTTTAGAAAATAGCAATAGTTTGATAATATGTTTTACATTTACATGTCATTATGAAAGAGGTTCAAATGTATTTCAAGTTATCTCACATCTTTTGTGAATTGGGTCAAAGAACTAAAGTGTGGCCAAAATACAACATGACCTATTATTCATCAAGGGGTTGTTTGTAATTTTTAAAGATTTAACATCAATTTATTTATTTCTTAAGGAGTACCATGACAAGGCCTTCAATGGATATTGAAGTTGAAAGATCTAAGGGCTAGGCAAAATACTAAGAGGAGAGGAGGTGAATTAGTTTTTCAATAATCTTAGATTTTCTTTATAAATGGTAGATGTGTCAGCACACATGCTAACACTATTTTTTGTGATTATCTACATATAAGCTCACTTTCTCTATCTCCTCTTGTGGGTTATCTCACAATTTTCTCTCCCCCATTAATGAGACCCAAACTTTTTATATTAGTTGACCTCTCACCTAGCTACTTCTAATCTCGAAAAATTCTTCCTACTAGTTTTCAACTATTTCCCTCAGAAATATACATTAAAATTTACGAGATCAGTACCTCAATACCTCAAGTTCAATCTCCGTAGAGAGATCTAACTCATTTCGGGCCAATCAAGACTTAGAGTACCTCGTGTCTTTGCTCAAAACTACTCTCTCCTCACTACCTAATTACATTAGGGCTTGATGGAGAGTATTCTTAAAAGATTCAAGACTTTCATTGATCACCAATCATTGACGAAAAAAGATGATGTAGTCTACATGTATTTGAAGCTCAGTGGTGATGTTTCTTAATCGTGAGAGAGATTTTTCATAGTATATCAAGGTAAAATCATTGTTGTTAATCTCCTCAACTTTCTTTACTTGTAAGACGTTGTCTTCTCATGGATTTATATATTTTGTTCAAGAGATAAAATTAAAAAGTCAATCAAATACTTATCATTTTCTAGAACATGTAGTAATGACCTCTGATTATTGTGAATTTAATAACTTATTATTCCTTAATTTGTTCAATTTGAAATTTAACCTGGAGATTCTTTCTCATGGATGAAAAACTTTTATATTGGCATTGTCTTCATATTGGAATGTTAAATAAGTCATTTTCTTCACATAAGTAGCCAACATGTCACCATCTAGATTTCTAGTTTGGGACTTATGAGAGCTCATCTAATATTTTGAATTATTTTCATTCTCTTTTAATGATGCACGTGACTAATAAATAAAAGGCTACACTTAAATAGTCAAATAATGATAGATAAATAAATTAAAAAAATAACCATCATTTACCATGTCATTTACCAATTTAAATATTTACTTTCCAACAAATATTTATTCTCATAAATGTGATGTTTGGCATATTCATCAATTCAATTAATCTTAAGGTTTAATCCTTTGGATTAATAGGTTAAGCATAATATCGCAAGATAAATAATAGAGTTTTATAGATGAAATATATCAAAAATTTATAATAATCTTGTGAGTAATATAAAATATCAATTATATATTTTCTCATTAATTGTAATATCAAAACATATGCCCAAGGACATCAACAAATGCTTCTTAAGAACATGTAAATACCTTGCATAAGACTTTTAATGGAGTGAAATGAAAAACATTCAAAAATATATGGATCAATGCACCACCTATGAAAGGAAAAGGCACAAAACTTTATGAACCATAGGACGTATACAACTATTGTCAATTCTAAGTATAGGACCTCAATTGCATCATAGTGGTAGTCAACTGACTTATAAGTAGATCCACTTGATGTTGCTCAAACACTTAGATAACTCATGAGGTAGTAAATATTTTTCTATGTGATAGTATACAACTTCATTACATGCCCCTTATAGTGATATCTACAAGATGCTGTATTTTCATTAGTAAATTTTGGTTTGAAAGTTTCAAACTATAAAGAACAAAGCTCCAAAGATCATGACATGTCACCATCAATAGCCACACATAAGTGATTAATTCTTTCTTATGAACTTATCACTATTTTTATTTGAATAACCAGCTTCATAAGTGAAGCAAATGACCTTTCTTGGCCATAGGAGCACAAGTTCACAGCCAGCCACTACCTCCACTATTGAATGCCAAAATGAACTCAATCACAAGCTTGAAACAGATCAAGTCCACACCACCAACAAAACAAAAGTGCTAATCAAATCAAATCAGCTATCAAAAAGGGAAGTTATGTAGGAGTCGATATTGACTCTTCAATAACAATTCCCCATCTTCCACCTAGAGGACAAGCTGTCACTAGTAGGGTAGGAGTAATGTTAGGCCTAAAATGGGCCTAGTGTACTCTAGAAGCATGGGGCCAAGGGGCCTAATGATTTCCACCAAAGAGACCAAACAATCCACTAAGTGAACTTGGTCCAAACCCAATGATGGGGAAATCAGGTCTTTTTCCCATCAAGAGAGGAGACATATAGGGCTTGAGTCATGGAGAACAGGAGGCATTAGGGATTAGGGAGAGGAAGAGTCCCATAAAAAACTCCAATAGATATTAGGGTTTTATGAAGCCTTAAATCATGTTTGTGACATGTTAAACTTATACACCAATGTAGTTTTTATTTTCTATCTTTATATTCTTGTGTTGCTAGGTATTCCAAATCAAGGATCACACTATGTAGTTCATTTCAACGTTCTAAAACATATAAGGCAAAAAGATGCAGCCTTACATTTCAAATACTTTCACAACTTTGAATCCCCTCTTTAAGAGGAAGAATCATATTATTTCAACATTTTGAATATACTATTTTCTGATGTTAGTATTGGAATGGATATTAGTTTGATTTCTATATCATGCTAATGATGAGCTTGATGTCATTCATTTTTCATTAAAGAATGCAGTATGAAGATCTTAATGCAGAACACTTAATCTCTAAAGGTATTTTTTTGTTTTCAACATATAAGTCTTCTCTTATAAGTTAACTTTTATTTTATATCAGTTTTTTAATTTTTTCAAATCTCCAACATTCAAGTTTACAATGTTTCAGTTTTAGTATTTACTAGAATCTATGGTTTCCAAATGTCAAACTTCCAATTTCATCTTGTCTTCTTTTTAAGTCATTTGAATTCAAATTTGAAACAAAAAGCTTTCTAACCTGAGGGAGTCCAATTTAGCATCCACAGCATCTAGTTTCATTACACTTTTGCACACATACTTATATGTGTAATTATTAAGGTAGAATCTTCTTACTTAAATATTTGATCTATTCTTTTTTTTCTTGTTGATTTCATATTCATAATTGCTTAGAGAATTTGTCTAACATGATGTTAAATAATATAAAATATATATACATTGCAGCATCATGGTTAAATAAAAATAAATATATTAAAATTTTAATGTTCCATTTTCCATATATGTTGACCGATGGTTCATGTAATACAGCATAGGTTGACACATGTCATATGAACTAATGTAATATATCTTAACCTTTTATTTCTAAATACTTCTTTAGTTGATAATTACTTATTTTTAAGTATTTTTACAACACAAAATAACTTAATATCAAGGCTGAAAACTGTAGATGTAAATGTTAAAACAAGAAAAAACAATTAGAGTAAAAATTCAAAGTAATCAAAATGATAAGACCATTGAATACATATAATCTCATCTCTACATTGATTATAAGTTAAATATACAAATTTAATTTCAATTTCATAATTTCTCAATCTAAAATATTAATTACTGACTTTAGAAAAAAAATTTATTTATACTAATCAAAACAAAGGAAATCAACACTTCACTTATTCCTCCACCTATATTCTCATTTTTCATTCTCACAAAGAAACCCTCATATTGATATGTTATTGTTTCTAGTTGGAAAGTCCTAATCATAATGGGTTCTCTTCTATGACATTAGGATCATAGACAACAAAATAAATAATTTCCCATCATAAGGGGGAAGCGGATAGGGGAGAGAGGAGTGCAAGGGAAGGGATTAAGATGAAAGGGGAGGGAGGGACTTATTTATCACTGGAAAGATAGGACAAGCAATAATATGGAGTTTGGGAGTTCTAACTACTAGGAGATAAAGATATATACCTTATCCATGTTTGTAGAAGAGGGATTAACCCTCAGCATCATCAAGATTGCATAGGAATCTGGGAAGCTATAAATGCTCCTAGACCTCTCATATTCCCTTTTCCAACTCGATTTTCCTTGGTGCTTTCCTCTTTATTGTCAAGCTTTTAGGAGAATTCATGGTAAAAAAAGTTTCCTATGTGATCTTAGGAGCCATGGAAATGGTGGGTTCTTGGACAACATATTTTATAATCTGAAATAGCTAGCTATGGAGGAAGTGGCCACCTTATTGGCCTCCATTTTGCTTTCACCATTCCTTAACATTATTACTATCTACATAGTTGTGATTTATTTCAAGGAAAAAGAGATGAACCTTATGTTGAGGAAGGCTAATGTTCTAATTCCATTTCCTAAATAGTAGAAGACTAATTCAAATCACACAAGAGATAGACGAGGGAGAAAGGCAAGAACAAAAGGGCACACCAGATTTAACATCACATGAGGAATACTTGTACATTCACAGTAGGACAAGAATAGTTGTCCTTATGAAGTGGAGAGTCATCTTACAGCCTTCGTCTCAACACCACATACTGGTCACACAACACATATCTGCATACCATAATAGAGGTGGTGGCTTCCCCCCCTTATCACGCGGTACGGAAAAATCCATGTTTGTCCCTTGTCATAGAGTTGGAGCCGTGTACTTGTTGATGAGCCCATTAGAGACCATTAAGGCCCAATAGACCAGTCTCTACAACTCCAACAACTCAAGTACTTGATATTCAGGATTTGAAAGGTGTGGATGACTTGGTGGTGGACAAGCTCTACATCCTTTTTCCATATATGGCTCAACTTATTTGTACAGAGTGATGTCATCGTTCTTGGCAAAGTCTTACCCTGCCATGAACTACTCTTGTTATTGCCATGGTCACTCATCTCTTTCCTCATTATGTACTTGGAAATGGACTGATTTCAAGGCATCATGATTGTAGTTATGGAGAATTGCTCTAAGTTGGACTAGGGAGGATATTGGATCACATCCAAAGGGGGTTCAGGTTTATGGCTAACCTTATCATGGCCTAATTGTCAATTTGTTATCTTTCTTTATGCCAAAACATCTTCCAAGTGATTGTAATGGTATCCTGATCTTTATGATAATTAGTTAGTTATGATACCACTCTGTTGATGGATGTGTTTAAGGTTGTGGTCTATGTCTTGTTTTGTTACAAGTGTGGAAATAATCTAGGAGAAGAGTTACCAATGCAGGAGAGATTATTATACAGTAAAGTTTTAGGAACAGCAAAGTTTTGCCCGAAGCACATTCTAGTATATCGTGTGATGATCTCAAAGTTGATGAGAGGATGCTTCAAGTTACCTGTAGAAGTGTGGACATCTAAGTACAAGAAAATAACACTTCCAACTCTTGTTTTTCTTATGAGGCAAAATTCTGACATTTATTTAAAATAATTATTCATCTCCGCATTTTCGAAGAGCTATGAGACATGTCAATTTCTTACAAGGAATATTTTTATGAATTTTCAATATCTATATTAGGGACAAATATCAAAACCCTTGCAAACACCAAGCTCGTCTCCATGGAATTTCTTGAACTTGTGGATGATCCAACAAGTTTAGATTAAGCCACTCTAGAAGTATATTGTTTTGCCTAGACAGGAAAATGGTTACCATGCCAGACCAAGTTAACCCTTATCTCCTTCAAGTTAAGATATTTTGTAAACCCTAATCTCCAGCTTGGCTCTAGTCCTTTTTCCTAAAAAGCCAGATCCTAGAACTCTACCATTAAGGATGTAAGGACAGTCATCAACCAAATGCTCTACATTTTGACAATTGATACCCACCTCAACAAAGATGAAAGTATTATACAGTCTACTTTCTAGTGACTAATCTCACGTTGATATTTGGACAACTTCAAACAATGTACTTCTCAATATATTAGTTATCAATTTAAAGAAAATGCAATTTACTATGGTGCATAATTCAATTGCCTGTGGTCCGGCTTGCTTTTTTTCTTTGGTCAAAAGATATGAGATCATGTTGAAAGTAGAGATAAATTGGGCCTAGTCTTGGTCCTGCATCTCTATGGCAGTAGCTGGAGGCAGCATATTTTCCTAGTCCTTTGAAGAAAAATCAATCCTGGGGTTATCTAGTTCTAATATAATTGGAAGATTAGTTGTGTAAGATTAGAATGTTTCTATGATGCATTGACCAATCTTCAAGGTATGGAATGGGCAGTGGATCAAAAAGTTGAAAGGCAAGTGTACAGGAAGAAATCAATTTCCGATAAGAAAAGCATCCCATCAAATGAAGATAGAGTAAATCTAAGTAGTTTTTGTTTGATTTCTTCCAAGGAGTAAATAGAATGACATCAGTTCCAAGTCATCTTCCTTTAGTAAGGCCAAAGATCTATAATAGACATCTAACTTAGGTCAGTAAATAATACCCACCAAAAGTTTTGAATGGAAGCCCATATCAAATTTACTTCTCACTAGAGGAAAGAAATTGTTCAATGTTTTATATCTTTGAAAGTCAATTACCTCGGTAAATCCCTCTCAACAGTTTTTCTTTAGGTCAACGAAGAGAGATACATCCACACCCCCATAAGAATTACCAAACCCGATCATTCATCTACTTTGGATTGCCCAGCCTTATCTTGAAACATAAATCTAAGCCCAAGGAAAATGACAATGTTGATGAAACATTACCCAAGCTATCTTCTTCCCACAAAGAGCTTCAACAAGTCTAATCTTTGGCTTTGAAGGTCATCTGACCTTTATAGCAGTCCACATGTATGTATCAAACTAGAGGGAAGCTGAAGATGGCCTTAGCAAGGCCCAAGGCTAACAAGGGCTAAGGTTCTAACTGGACTTGTATTAGTTCTATGACGACCATACAACCTAAGTTGACTGGTTGCCCAATATGCAAAATATTAGAAGTTGGAATTTATCTTAGACACAATATGCTTATTTTATTCAATATATTTATTGGACCACATAATTAGACGTCAATTTATTGGGCTGTCCTTTATGTGCAGTTGTAATTTGGTGCTTACCAACAATCGACACCTGGTTGGCCACCTCGGTGGTATAGTGGACCTACTGTGCATCTGAAAAGTCCACTAGGCCCATTGTACACTCGGGCAGCTAATGGGGCTCCCCACATGCTACGCACAAAGCAGCACCTACATGAAACCCTCTCGATTTGTTACCAGGCCCTGCCAGCCTGCGAGGCCCATGTTGTTGGCTGGGGTTTTACGCCCCTCTCGCGGGTGTCTCCCCATGTTGGAGAACAGAATAAATATGGTCACTAGTTTGTCCATTTCCCACAAAGGCATGTGGGACGTCAAATAAGGAAAATTTACAACTCATCTCCCCCCTTTCTGATTGCCATTCTATTCCCACCCTATTGGAGGGTGGTGGACATGTCGTCAAGAGTGAAGAAAATAAGTATATCTTGACACCATTCTCATCATCATGGTCATAAATTTTAGGGGTGCAACATATTTCCTATCTCAAGACCTATTTAAAGCAACGTGTTTGGACAAGGAAGATGTGCTTTTGTGCATACTCTAACTTTAGAGAAGCCAATTAGGAGATTTCATTTTGGAAACTCTTCTTATTTGTATTATTTACTATACTGTTAAGCCGGTAATCTTTGAACGTACTCATAGATATTGGAGCTTTCTGCATACCATATGTGTAAGTTATTATGTTTGGTTTTTTGGCAGAAGTTCTTAGTTATTAGGAGATAAAAATCTACCCCTAGTGCAACAAATAGAATAGCAACATAACAGATAAAGCGAGTGAAAGGGAAACGCATTGCACGATCAATAGTCATCACTGTACGATCAATGTTGTGGTTATGGGAGTGAGGATTTTGTACAAGACAATGGTCATCACCATTGTACGATCAATGACGGCACCTCAAGCAAGCTAAGAAATATCATGGATGACTACAGGCCAAACCAAAGAAAATCAAACCCCCCTAGGGGAACAGAACAGAAAGCAATAATTTATACCTAAATACTTACCAAGAATATAGATTAGGCTTTAAACAATCCGTTAGTTTCATGGACTTGTTATTCCTTATGCTAGTCTATAGTGAGAATTTCACGATTAAAGTGAGACAACCCACCTCCTCTTTGGGCTTATTAAATCTTGCACGGTATTCCAGAGCTAAAGTGCCAACAAGAAAAACCCCAAGTGCACAAAAGCTTCACTCATGCCAGATCATCATTGATCGTAGAGAAGATACTCTAGTGTGCCAAATCCTAGATGACTTCATTTTCCTCCTTGCCAAACCTCATCATGGTCGTACATAGATGACAAAACTTTTCCCTTTACGAAGCCATAACTATTGACTGGTGATTCAATACCTTATCTCAAGCAAAGGAATCCCTCCCTCGAACAATAAATGAAAGACCAATCTAGCCTAATGCTTATATGTCTGCTCATGAATGCTCATTCTATCTAGACCCACAGAGTACTTGTTAGTGAAGACCTATTGACTTTGCTATCAATATGAAGTAATGTACATTGTTTTAGACTCTTTTGTGAAGGCCCATATTCATTTAGAAAATAATGGCTATTACCTTTAGGTTTGTTTATGTCTACTACTTTCATGCCCTTAGTCTTCCTTTCTCCCCCATTCCCATCCCCACCTTATTTACTATGGGAGTTGTTTATTTTATTGTCTATGACCCTCACTTAGGGATTACTCTTCTAGTTTCCAACGAAGAGCTAATTATTTAGATGACCTCCCATCAAAAGTAAGAGCATATTAACAAAAGGATTTCCTTGTGGGAGAAGAAAAGAAGCAAGCATAAACAAAGAAAATAAGTAAATAAAAAAATTTACTAAGGATATCCATTAGTCGACCATCCCAACACCAACCTCTCCACTCAACAAATGAAAGTCATCCTTTCCAGGTGAACTACTAGCATATAAAGAGTAGTATTTTGGATATGTTGAAATATATATGATAACATGCTAATTCCATATATTAATATTATCATTTCTAAATGATTTATGTGCTTTCATGACTAAAATTATCATGATATCTAAACTAATTATTGAATGATGAACTTGGCATGAGAATTTATATTTAAGGTATTTAAAATCAAATTTGAGTCATTTATAATCGCATATTTTATTTAATATTTCTTGATTTGAATTCATGAAATTTGATTTGATTGTCTTAAATAATAATGAAATCAATGATAAACATAATTCTAGAGCAAGATTAAATTTTTATTATGAAATAATTTATTGATCTCTATTCATACATTCATCTACATTTTCATGAATAATTTTTAATGCTTAATATATTTTTTTTAAAAGATCCTTATAATTTTTATTTAATTATTAATTTTCAGGAAAGGAGAATGGGCCTTGGCTGAGCCTAATTGAGATATTTATGGGTTTCTTATGGACGTGCTCAACCCATTATTAGAAAGGAAGGGAGGTGTCCCCACTGAAATGGAAACTACCCAACCTTCCCTATTGTAAAGGAGGGCAGGTGTAATCTCCCCTTGAGCACGTCCTACCCCTCTAAAAGAGGAGTTGAGAGAGGATCTCAGCCATCAAAATGAAGGGCTAGGATCCTCCCCAAGGAGGTTGCCTTAAAAGAAGGGGATTACCCTAGGGCAGCCGCCAGCCACCTCATTTAGGGCTTAGAAGGCCCAAAGATCCAATGGCCCAAAATATCTCTAAGATCATCAAGGGCTAAGATTAATTTTCAGCTTAAGGAGTCATTAAAAGGGATCAAAATTTCGTGGCCATGGCATCCACCTGTAGAGGAGAGGGGCGTTCACACAAGGAGAAGAGGAAGACTCCAAAAACTTCACCAAATGGACTAATCTAAGAACTCCAAGGGGTAGATCCAGCTGAAGCACTCCAATTGACATAAAGAAGGCATTTTTATTTTCTAGTTTATATTTTTTGAAGTATTTTTCTTGAATCTATTCAATAAAATTCATGCTTGTTAGTTTCTTCTCATTTTTAGTTCATCTTTTCTTATTGACCCTCTAAGTGACATAGAGTTGATCCAAAGAGAGGTAGATTAGAAAAATAGGATTTAAGGTTTTTATCATTCATGTTTAGAGTTCTTTAGAGTAAATTTTATCTTTCTTCCCTTAAGATTATTCTCTTAATGTATGCTTGATCTCTTAGGCACTAAGATTGACCACATTTTTAAAGAGAATTTGAATTTAGGATTGATGTGACAAAATAATATTTCATTTTTCTTACACTTTAGAATCTTAATAAAAAATCCAAATCATGTTTCCTCTTATCTTCTCCCTAATATTCTTCAAATTAATGATTTTATAATTATTAATTTGATTTTTCCTCGATTTTTTGTCTTGTGGATGATCTAATCATCCTTCATTCAATCTTCTAACCCCTTTCTTCCCTAAAATCAATCTTAGAAAAATTTATTTTAACTCATTATAAATTACTCAATTCTCTGTGGATCGACCTGAATTCTACCCTATACATTTCTATAGGTTCACTAGAAATCAGTAATTAAATTTTTATTTTTTTTATTATCCTAAAATGCAACATTTATGGTTATCAACATACAATTCTCCTTTCTAAACAAAGAATCCAAAGTTGTGAAGTTGTTCAAGATCTAGCATCATGTGCCTCTTTTTTCTGTTGAAATTCTTATATGTTTATAAAAAGTTGGAAGAAATTGAATAGTTTTGATGAGAGTTAGGAGAAGATTGACATCATCATTCTCCTTCCTACATAATGAAAGACATGAATAACATACGAGAAAGAGAATAAAGAGACGAAATTTAACATGGCTCAAAGAACACTTCTATGTCCATAATTGCAGAAAGGTCCTTTTATCCCTTGAGTGAAAACATTGTCTAAGAATCTTCAGTGCAGCAGCACACAATGCTTATACATCATGCCCTCACATGTTCCTTCAATATAATTAGATCTATATACTCATCAAAAAACCTGTCAAAACCTATTAATGACTAATAGATCACTCTCCAAAACTCCAAAATGATGATAAATCTTTAAAAGAAAACATTAAAGTTTTGAAAACCATAACACTATTCAGTATGAAGCAAGGTAACACTTTGAATACTTCAATTGCACTTGGTTTTCAAGGGACATCCAAGGCTAATCTCTAGACAACATTTTGTGTTATGGGCTTTAAGAATAATTTTTATTACTTTTTGGACTGCACTTAGCTCAAGAGAAGAGTGATTGGATTAATCAAATCTTAATTTAACCTTGTGATAACATGCATATATTCATGTATTTATACATTAATTACTTAGGATCTAATACATATATGTAGTAGAAACCATGCATGTTATCAATGAATTCCTTCATTTCATGAAGTCCATACATATTTGCCTATGTTCTCTTATGTTGGTGTATTTATTAGATTTTAAAGATTAATGCTGATGGATTTCTTTGAGGACCAGCAGCTTAATTCTAGTTATTTTTTTCTAAACTTATTCGTGCAGAACTTAGGTAAAGTTAATGGAGCAAATGGACACTTTTGGAAACTAAAGGGGCTGGAGAGCTGGCCCAATGAAAGTCCAAGGACATAGGTACATGTCCAAAGGATAGTGGGCCTGAAATGGCCCGATCAAGGGCACTTCTTCCAAGGCTCAAGGCCAAGGGCGTCGAGCAATTAATGATGGGAAGCTTGCCGTAAATTGGTGCCAGCACGTGGACGTGTGTATGCCCCCCTGAAAAGCTACTGTGTAGGAAATATGAATGAGAATAAATGTGAGGGATTAGAGGGGTAAAAAGGGGAATCACCAAGGATATTTAATGTAAGGTTCCCCTCTTGTTGGGGGCATTCCGCAAGGTTCCAGACAAGGGCTGGCTGCTGGAAAAGACCCAAGGAATCCCTCTTGCGATTATCTGGTATGAATGAGTTTATTTCATCAAATCTAACATGATTAAGAGAGGTAAAAAGGAATCAGGGAAGAGATTAGCATAGAAGAGGAGGCGAGATAGACCCCAAGGTGATTAGAGCCCTGGGTTGGCGAGATAGACCCCAAGGTGAGCACTCAACCCCTCGTGCATTTATTCCCCTCCCTAATTCCGAATTTAGGTAGATATAGTAATACCATTTAAGACTAGACCTAGATCCACGTCCTCTCCCTCTTTAATCTCTCATTTATTACACGCCTCTCCTTCTCATTAAATCCTAGAATCAATTATTAACCTAAATTAAGGGCCATTCCTAGAGGAGACGACCCTAGCTCATTATTATCTACTTAATCTATCAAGAGTTAGGCTTATAAAAAATTTATTGATTAACCTCTAATTAGGATCACGACACCCTAAAAAGAGCTTATCACCTTGGTCAATTATTTTCATCATATTTAATCTAAAAAAATTATCCTAAGTTTTATTGTGTACCATTGGACTAAATCTACAGTACTATGAGATTTTATAGTCATTTGAGCCCCCTACCTACGTCCACTCTCCAAGAAAACAATGTTCTCAGGTTCCCTTAAACAAAGCATTTAGCCTAGCAATCATTAATTACTGATTTCATCCCCCACAACATTTCACTTTGATTTTTTGCATATATTTATGGCTTTAGGTGTGCCACCGTTGATTACTAAGATCAGCTCTCTTGGGTGAATAAATCAGTATTTAATCACAAAATTTATCATAGAAAGTAAATAAGAATTTAGTAATAGGTTTTTTTAAGCATTCACTTTGACTTGAGTTGAGATTATAAATTGCATGAAAGTGATGTTGAAATATGCTTCATTTTCTTTCTATTATTTAGACATTTTTGGAAGATGTTGAAACTTCAGCTAGGTTGAGGACGAATGTTTTTTTATAAAGCCATTCTCCTTGTTGTCTTATTGACATTTGATCAAGAACCAAAGAGCACTCAATATATCTATACTTATATATAAAAATTGTTAACAAGAAACTCGATATGATAGAGACCTCAAGGTCAATCATGGAGAACTCGATATGATATGATACAGGAAGCTCCCACTTCTCACAGAGATTGCGCTGATCTTCGTCACGCATTTTATCAATAACTATGTTACACGAATAACTGGACGAAGATTAATCAGCGCTTTGCCAAACAGAACGCGGATATTAACATTAATGGGTGAGGAAACAACCACAAAGACGTAATTATTGACTTCTACAGGTGACGGAGAACACCCACCACGTTAATATTCATAGAGCTTCTCCATCTTTTCCGGCTCGAGGGTGGCCTCATGGTCCTTCGTTTGAAGCCCTTGGGTAGTTAAGCTATCCTTCCTCGTGGCCGCTTCTTTCTGATTCTCCTGACACTCAAAGTAGAACGCCACGTTCACGGCCTGGATTAACACATTAACCAGAGGGAAAACTAACGACCGTATGATCAAGCTGATCAGATTGGGCAGAGGGAGAAGAGCTGTCACGGTTGGGATCAACATATGGGCCAAGATCGCTAGGAGAAATACAAGAATGTTTAGTCTGAACCCTAATCCCTTCATGCCTCGGACGCGCTCCGCTGCCCTTCCTAGAGCATTTAACCCGGAGCGTCCTTCCTCCATCACGGAGACTACAACGCCTTGGGACCAAAGCATGTTCAAGTGTACAAAGAGAAGAGATACCAGGATGGCCATGACCACGATCAAGGAAAAAGACGCAACGGAAACGCCACCAATTAATGTGGCAGTGCCCATCAGCAACAAGCAGGAGCTCAGGTAACCCGTGGTGAGAAAGTAGACATAAAGGTTTGTTTCCAACAAGCCTACCCAAGTCGTCCGGATCCTGAAGGCGAGAACCATGATGGTCACCTTCCTGCTCTCGCTGAGCATGGCGACAGTGTAAAGGATAGTCATCCCAATGAACGAACTGAGAATCGTATAGCTCCAAAACTCAATGCTAAAGGCTCTGGCAATCTGCAAGAAATCATTCAGTATACTTTCTAATAACGCATCATATATCAAACTGCCTTCCGCCATCTCGCCTAGAAGTTTTAGCGTCATTAGAAAGTCTTGAATTGATGAGGCGTTGAAAGACGAGGATCCAGAGTAGACGAAATAGCTCAGTAGAGGAATGATAAGTATGAAGTGCAGGCGCTTACAGCTCCTCCAGAAAAGCTTTACACCTTTCCGAAGAATCCCCTTGGCTGTCAACGGTTTGGGCGCGTCCTTACCCATGGCTTTTCGGTGTATCTTATTTCCTGCTGTAGTCAGTCCCCTCTCAGCTCCCTCCTCTTTCTATTTATGCTCTTTCTATCCACGCCGAAAGGTCGCTCTATGGGTGATGCAGTCCATGACAGGTTAACCACGGGGAAGAATCATGACGGAAGCTTATTGAAGCTCAAGTCTCCCTGGGTAGGAACAAGATTTAAACGTAGTTGAGGTGACACCCGAAGGAGAAGAAATCGTCAACTGTTCCTTCTGGAAAATCGGCTTTAGATGCACATATCAAGGGGAAGATTGCCTCTCTACACGGCAAGCGTCAAATCCATATATTCGGATGTCGAACGTTTGCCCGGACAAGTACTTTCAATTGAGTCAAAAAAATGTTTAAGTTGCCGGCTCGCGATGGAGTTGATGGCAGGAATCTAAAAATTCCACTCATATGTGTCTTGTATGGCTCAAGTATTCCAAAGAACGTACGAGAAATCTCCCTGGCCTCTTTGGAATTCTCTTGACATTAAATTTACGGAAAGTGAGAAACTCTGGTTTCCAATGAGCACTCCGCCGTAGTTTCCTATCGTCCGTGGCGCAGGTATCACCCAAAAAAGGAACGCTCGCTTTCAGTTGCGGCTTTCCTTGCCGCCCCCCCTCTCTCTCTCCTCTCTCTCTCTCTCTCTCTCTCTCTCTCTCTCTCTCTCTCTCTCTCTCTCTCTCTCTCTCTCTCTCTTATTTCCTTCCTTTCCTTGATTATTGCGGTTGTCAACTAGCGTCCCTTGAATAGAATACGACTTCAAATACTAGCGTCGCTTAAAGTCAGACGCAATATCTTCATCTAGTCAAGGATTTACTTTTCTACTAAACCTGACAGGTAACTGCACGGTTTTTGCCCAGTAAGCGAGAAGGGCGGTCGTGGGATGTCCCAATCAGAAGGGCGATGCCAATCCGCTCCAACTCAGATAAGGTTCTGACTATCCAGTCCGGGCAGTTAAGTAATAGTCAACCAGCGATTTATGTCAGCGGGAATAAGTTCAATCACACGATAAAATAGGCTGGGGTTGGATAAGCGGATTAAGTTAGACTAAGACCGTTCCAAGAAATTTCGCAACGAAGACCGTGACTGGTGAGAGATGGACCTCGCCACAGTGGAATAGGATCAAAACAGTTCTGGGCATCCAGATCTCAATGTATCTCTTACGAGAGAAAACCGATGTTTAGAGAATTCCATCTGCACTGAAAGCTCAGCTGTCTCCGTGCTCCTTTGTCTCTCATCTTTCACTGGTTAAAGAGGAATGCGTCCACGTCACAAAACTTTTCACAGGACATGCGGCGGGCGGGGTAGCGAGCGACCAGAAGGGAGAGAAGAGAGTGAGAGAAACACAGAGATGAACAGAGAGAGACACATACACAGAGAGCATCGGAGGAATACAGCGAGGAAGGCAGAGGGATAAAGTGAGAAAGGGTCTGGGATAGGCAAGAGGGCAGTAACAAGGGATACCAATATACAGGCAAAGAGAGAGAAAACAGCGACAGAGAAACGTAATCGACCGTCGGTTTCCTCGCTGCGATATTGCTGATATTCCAGTTAGAATTCTATAACACATAAAGCTTATTTGCACATCCGATGATAAAAAACTATATGAATGCTCCTATCGTAAATATCATGTATTTAACAAATTCCCACAAGCACGATAGATCCAAACTATGGATTCTGTTCTCTGAGGGTCAGGAGGCTCAAGGAAGATTCTTGTTACAAGATCTTAAAGCGGGTGTGGTCAAGTTCATTTGTTATTTGGGATGATAAGGTCACAAAAAATAAAAGTGACATGACAACATGAATTCACTATTCCAATTTTATTATATTTAGGGAATATAACTTCTATCAACTAATTTTTCTGTTCACAAAAGTCATACTAGTTGTGCTCCTCTCGGAGGACATTGATCAATTTTTAATCGGCTACAGAATAATGCTCCTGCACCGTAGATGGCGGAATGGAACGCGAAGAACCCAGTGGGTCTCTCACTTCCAAAGATCAACTGGATGCCATCACCAGTTTCCAGCTGTGAGAAAACCCGAGAGATGCAACAAGCACGGGTCAAGATCCAGGTGCTTGCAAAGATTAGCATTTATCTCTTGCAAAAAAAATTACTAAAAACCACTAGGTCCAGATTCAGGTGATGATAACCAGGTCCTATCCATCGAGGAAAGCATCTCGTTGAGAACAACTTGCTTCTCCATTCATAGCCATGCCGGCTGTGCGCGGCTTGAATCTCGAAGGCTGAACGTAAAATTCTCTTACATCGAAGGGCACAAAGCTTTGTTGCATTGGGGCCACTGACGGCAAATTCTCGATGTTCGCTACATCATGAGTTTGAGGGGTGTTACTCGTAATAGAATATTTAGTTTATGGACATTCTATATGTTGGGCCACTGTTATTGGATACCCACATTTGGTCATTGTCATGTTATGATCCTTGTTATGTTATATAAGGGTCATACGAGGGTTGCCGGCGTTAAGCCTTTCGCTTTTCTGCGGCCTCATCTTCCTTCCTAGTCCCCTCTTGGGAATATGGTAACGCTTCCCCTATCTCTATATTTGCTAACAACGTATAGATTTGTCATGCGTTGTTGTACCCCAATATAACACACCTTGGATAAGTATAAATCATTTTACTACGATTAGTCATCAGTTCAGATCGTGTCCAAGTTGGGGTAGTCTATTCATTCGAACCTTGACATCCGTGACAAAATAGTGGCACCCTGGCGTACATCCATGTAGTGTGGCATCTTCTAAAAATATCAAGAACACTTCGCACCTCGTCGGTACCTTTAATCATGTAACCATCAACAAACTTGACTAGGAATGTTCTTGTCTTTAGAAATCATTTGCTCGACTTCCAAGAAGCTTTCTTCTTTCAGGTCACATTATCCATTTCAGGTCATCCCGTACTCCCCATGGATCAAAATGATTACATACATGTTCGCCCAATCACCATTATCTCTCAAGAGCCGGAAGATTGGTAGGATTATCTATATATGGTTTTTGAATAATCCTAGCCATTTAATTGGCTCACTATAGTGGAGGAACGGCAACCTTGTACCGGTGTCAGAGAAGAAACGAGGATGATGGTAGATGGCATGCCCATGGAAGAACCGTGGCATCCCATCCAAAACTAGGTTCAAATAAAAATAATGTGCCAATTTTATAATCCATCTCTCACATACAGCGTCCGATTTCCATTATACAAGCGGCAGAGACGGATGTCGTGTTCAAAATGGAGACCCATCGCATTCACATCGAAGAGATTTTCAGCTGGAATCGTAAGTGATTAGAATGGGTGTCTGGATTGGCACCTTATATTCAGAAGATCTATTTTATGTTAATCATAGAAATTCATCCAAATCTTGTTTGTCTGCAAAAGCTGAAGCTATCTTTAAATACACGACTATTTTATTTTACTTTTTGTTTCGTGTTAGACAGGGCAAGTGTTGAGTTTGACTCAACATTCATCTACTACCACAGAAATATTGCTCGATGGAACTAGTGTTGAATTGACTTTAATCATCCAAGTCCGAATCATAAATAGTCTGTTGAATGTCATGAACTATGCAACTTATAATTTGACTTTTCAAATACAAATACTAATTGACGAAGGCGATTCGCAACCGTATAATCTAATTAAATAGAGAGACATTATAGGGACAAGTATAATTGAGTTTGAATTTCTTCCCGACAAAAGATAGGAAGTTTCCGCGAAGGCTTCATGTTTATGCAGAGTAGGCGCAGCATGTGCTATTTATCATCGCAAAGGCAAAACGAGTATAAATACGGAGTCCGGGAATATTTAGCATTTGGAAAGGAAGGTTTATGCCGTTGCCATGGGTATGGAAGAGGGAGTAACCCTTAGCATCGTGAAGATGTTTCGGAAATCTTGGAAGCTCTTGTGTAGGAGCCGTAAGCAAATGCTCCCAATCCTGCTCATATTCCCCCTCCCCTATTCCGTTCTCCTTGATACCTTCTGCCTCTATTTCATCCATCTAGTACAAAACATGAAAGTAAAACCGCCCACCCAAATGACCCCAAGGGTCATGCAAAGTGGGCTGTTCGAAAACGTACTAGATCGTTACAAAACGTTGGCCATCGTAGAAGTGGCCACCTTACTGTCTTCGATCCTGCTCTCGCCTTCCTTAACGTGGCGATTATTTACACAGTCTCGGTGGCTTTGAAGGAGAAAGAGACGACTCTCAAGGACCCCAAGGCCCTGGTGGTCACCAAGCTCTACGTCCTTTTTATTGCCATTGGTTACTTCATCTTTTCGATCATGTTGACTAGTGCCATCGCCCTCGCCGGTGATTTTACTATGGGGTCAATAGCTCTTTCTAATGCCATGCTCATCTTGGTTTTTCTCCTCGCTGTGTACTTGGAAATGGTCTGGTTTCAAGGCATCGTGGTCTCAGTTATGGAGGACTGCTATGGGCTGACTGCACTAGGGAGGGCATCAGATCTCATCCAAGGAAGGAGTCTCAGGTTTATGGCTAACCTTCTCATGAATCTGAAGGCGGTGATCCTGGATGATCACCGGAGCGAAATCAATCCTCCAACAAGGATCGATGCTCAACAGTCATACCGACCGGAGTCAGCCGGTCAGCTGAGTTCATTTGTGCAGGAATAATCTACACCGTCCATCCAAGCACATCACAAGAGGATTGTCAGATGTGGCCGAGTTAAGTGAACATGAATTGGTCCACACGGATCAGACAAGTGATGAGGATTTAGATTCTTGTTCTTTCCTTAAATAGAATGTACACGGGTATTTTAAATCCCTAATTGCTTGATGAAATAGTCACAACGACTTGTGAAATCTTGATTGTAATTTTTTGTCATCAAATTTTCTGTGCAAGTTTTTGAGTTAGTTAACCAGGGAGTGTTTGTGTGCATTTTCCCTAAGAGGTGTTCGATTATCCTAGAGCTAACGAGCAGTATCAGAGCGGTTCTAAGATCCACCGGACTAGTGGAGATGCCGAAGAAAGGAGAGTCTTCATCTGCATCTGAGAAGATTGGCACCGATGACATGGAGATTCCCCAGAGCATGCCATCTAGACAGTTTATGGCACTCCTATATCGAAGATGAACTACTAGCAGTGGTCGATGCATATGAAAGTCCACTAGGAGGCTAACGGCCTCTAGGAAGTCATTTCTGGCAAAGAGATGAATCAGAAGGACCAGCAAACATTGTTTGTCATCTTTTCGGCAATTCTGGAGGATGTTATGGATCAACTGGATCCTGAGAAGTCTGCAAAGGAGAATTGAGAGATCCTGCATGTGCCAAACCTCGGTGTGGATTGCATCATCCAGTCCCTGATCCAAAGACTGTAGTAACAATTTAAACTTCTAGTGACGAAGAAGGATGAAGCCGTGGAAGACTTCACCCAACCAATTCACAAAGATCATGGGAGAGCTGCGGAGCCTCGGAGAGAGACTCTCATAGAGAGAAGTTGTCAGAAAGCTTCTCAAGTCAACGCCATCGAAGTATGATGTGCCGACGCTGTTGCTTGAGCAATTCAGTGACCTAAATGCCATGACCATAGAGAAAGTCATTGGATCACTGAAGGTTCATGAGCTGAGGCTCAACGAACATGAGCAAAGGGAAGAAGAATATGTGCTCCTGACATGACCGCAGTCCAAGATCAAGAAAGGTGAAGCTGGACAAAGTTCTTTTGGCAAAGGCAGAGGTAGAGGCAAGAACAGAGGCAAAGGTAGAGGCCGTGAAAAGAATTCTAGTGATTCTTCAAATGAAGATGAGAAAAGAAGCTTTGACAAGTCGAAGATCCAGTGCTACAAGTGCTAGAAATTCAGCCATTTTAAGTCTAAATGTAGAGCAGACAAGAAGAAAGAGGAGAAGGTAAATTTGATAGAAGTTGGTGATGACAAAGTCTCAGCACTACTGATCGCAGTCTGATAACATGCTGATTATGACACAAAAGGCACAAGAATTATTTTATTAAAGAGCTTAAATCTTACAATGTTATAATATTAAAAAATAAATATATATTATTTCTTTGAGTATTTTATGAAGTTCAATATTTTAGAGAGTTTTTTGGAATTTTTCTCTAAGTTTTACAAGCACAATTGAATTTTTTATTAATATGAGAGAATTTCAGGAATTTTTTATATATTTTTTCTGGTTTTTAGGAAGCGGATATATGCTTCAACGGATGAGATCTAATATGTGGAGATGAGGCAACATAATCAAGGGCTGAGGTGCTAACACATGGCATCATCAAATGTGGAGGTTGAAAGCCGTCGAAAACATCCACACGATCAACAATAGATAGAGCGTACTTATTGAGGGTGCAGTAGATCTCAACCATTAGAAAGATCCTATGGCTACGACAAGATCTCCAAATCTAACGCTTTAGATCAACTTGAGAGGAAACCAACTCTCGCTTGATCTTATCACAACCTTAGATCAAAGGATCTCAGATGAATCAGCCCATGAGAAGGCAGAATCAACTGTACACGTATACACCCATACTCTCATGTAAACCCTTACACATTTAAGCCACATTTGGGGGTGGAAAAACCTAACTTCGAATGCCCCGACATTTTGTCAGCGTGAGTGAAACAGCATTGAGGTTTCGTGTTCATTTTTGGATGCATTTTGGTTGATTTAAAGGCGGATTCACAATGGAGATCCTTAGAGAAGCTACTCGAAGAGGAAACCGCCTGGCCTTGGCAACATATAGAGGCCCGAAGTAAGTTCATCTAGGTTCGACGTGTTCCACACGAGATCAATCAGTTAGGTATCCATAGGTTCGATATAAATTAATATACAGTTTTGATTTAGCAATACGGGTGTTTTGTGTGTGTGTTTCACCTCTAGATTATTGTCCCCATCATTGATTTTCTTTTTCCCCTTTTTCTGATGGTGAAAATCCTTCTTACTTACGGTTGCCTCTCTTTTGAGTTCGTTTGACTAAATCTATCAATTAAACAGATTGAAAACTGATTAACATCTAATCCTCGATCCCTATGGATTGACCTCGAACTTACCATAATACTTACCTATTTTAGTATTTTAATTTGGTAAATTCTTAATTCTAAATTTCTAATTAATCAATTTTGGGGCAAATCAACAACCCTAGATTTTGTAATATCACGATCAAAGATGAAGTCTCAAATATACTATTGCAAAGCTTTAGTGGGGATTCATTGGCATCAAATGTCTAGTTCTTCGACACTAGAGCAACCTCACACATGACAAGTAATTGAAATTATTTTAGTTACCTAGATACTACTTGATAGGATTGGTTCGTTTAGCGACGGATCTCATATCAGTTATGCCAAAAAGGGGACAATCAATGTCAAAAGTGTAGACAAGAGTGTGATGAAGTTGGAGAGAGTGCTCTATGCACATACACTAAAAGTAAATATCCTCAACCTCGGCATCTTAGATGACTTAGAATACTTGATGAAGCTTCTTAATGGTACCTTGTTCATCTATGACACCGACGAGAAGCTACTAACAAAAGTGAAGAAATTTGGTGGACTCTACAAGTTGAATTTGGACATTGTAAAGTTTTGCTACTTATCAGCCAAAGTCAGTAAGAATTCAAGGTTGTGACATTAGAAATTTTATCACCATTGCTTCCACACACTTTATCAAATGGTGAGAGATGGTACAATCAGAGGATTGCCACAAGTTGAAGTCCCAAAAGACTCTTGCGAGTCCTACATCATTGGAAAGTAGACTCAGTCGTCGTTTTCACATGAGAAAGACTAGAGTTCGTAAAGACCATTCAACTTGGTATACACAAATATCTACAGACCCATCTCACTAACATCACTTGAAGACAACCACTATTTTTTGATGATCGTGAATGATGATTTAAAATTGATCTAGGTTGCAATACTAAAGCACAAATCTGATAATTTAGCAACCTTCAAACGGTTCAAAGCTCTAATAGAGATTGAGAAAGAGACAAAGATCAAGTGCCTTTGTATGGACAAAGGTAGTGAATTCAGGTCAAAGGAGTTCGAAGCCTTCTATGATGAGAATGGCATTAGGCATCAACTGACGGCACCCTACACTCTGCAGCACAACAGAGTTGAGAGAAGAAATCAGATTGTGATGTCTCTAGTTAGGTCCATGTTGAAGGAGAAAAACTTGCCATTAGAATTATGGGCAGAGGTGGTAAACACCACTGTATATGTGATTAATAAATCCTCCACAAAGAGCTTCGTAGGAATGACACTGTACAAGAAGTTGTCTAGTCAGAAGCCCAACATTGAGCATCTGAGAGTCCTTAGATCATTAGCATATGTGAAGAATGTTAGTAGGCACTTGAAGAAGCTAGAAGATCGAAGTCAACCAGCTATCTTCATCAGCTATGAAATCGGAACCAAGGCATACAGGTGAGATTTCAAAAATTCTAGTCAGCTGTAATATGATCTTTGAAGAAGAGAAGTTATGGGACTAAAAGGACAACCCCAAGGTCAACACATCTAGTGAATTGGTGATTACCTCTTCACTAGTGATGCTGGTTGACCTAATTGAGCAGGAAGAGGCATCATCAGTGGTAGACAAAATTGAGGAGTGCTCTCACTCTAGGCCCTTATAATGATGGGATCTCTACATGAGATCTATGAGGCGACAGTACTAACAGCAACAATAGAAGTAGAGGAAGATTACTTCATGATAAGTGAAGAGTCAATGACTTATAGAGAAGCAACGACTAAAGTGAATTGACAGAGGGTTATGGACAAAGAGATGAAGTCTATTCACGCAAATGAAACTTGGGAGGTGGTTCACCTACCTAAAGACTACAAACCCATTAGACTTAAGTGGGTTTATAGAATTAAGAGAGATGAAGGAAGGAATGTCATCAAACTCAAGGTGTGTCGGGTAGTCAAGGGGTATGCTCAAAGACTAGGTATTGACTATGACAAGGTGTTTGGACATGTGGCCAGATTTGAGATAATTTGTTTGATAATTGGATTAATAACTCAGCGTAACTAGAAGATCCATCATCTTGATGTGAAGTCAACGTTCTTGAATGGTGAAGTTCAAAAAGAAATTTATGTGTAGCAACTAAAAAGATATGTCATCGAAGGCAAAGAAGATTGTGTTTTGAGGCTCAAAAAAGTACTCTATGGGCTCAAATAGGCCCCTCAATCCTGATATTTTATATTGGATATGATGTAAATCAAGCTTGATTATAAAAGGTTTGATCTAGAGCATGCACTCTACTTAAAGCAATAGGGCAATTTCAGTTTGATCATTGGAGTATATGTGGATGACTTGATCATTACTAACGCTCTTTAGTCTGAAGTACAGAGCTTCAAGGATCAGATTGAAGCTTGAATTCAAAATGACTAATCTTGATTTTTTATCTTCCTATTTGGGCATAGAAGTCAAGCAGCTACCAATGAAGATAACCCTAAAGTAGAGTAGATATGTCGACAAACTACTCAAATTCTACAAAATGAAAGATTGTAATCCTTCCTTGACTCCTACAGAGGTGCAACCAAGCTTCAAAGGTATTGAAGGGAGTGAAGTAGATGCAACTCACTTCAAAAGTTTGATCGGGAGTCTAAGCTATCTTAAGCAAATGTGGCCAGATCTAGTCTACAACATTAAACTTTTAAGCCAACATATGCAAAAGCCTACCTTAAGTTATATGCAGGGAGCAAAGAAAATCCTTAACTACATCAAAAGAATTCAAAATTTTGGTCATGTACAAGTGAGGCTAGGAAGTTGCTGAATTGACCAACTATAGCAACAACAACTTCACCGAAGATGTGAATAACTAGAAGAGTACCTTCGGCTAAATTTTTTTCTTGGGTTCAATGGTTGTGAGCTAGAATAACTATAAATAAAAGGAGGTACCCTCTCTTTATGTGAGGTAGAGTACATCGCGCTCTCATCTGTAGCCTGCCAAGGTGTCTAGCTGAATAGATTGCTTGGAGAGTTGAAAGGGGAATTACTAAAAGCAATTTGAATTATGGTTAATAATAATTTAGCAATTCAAACTAAGTAGAAATCCAGTTCATCACAACCCTAGTAAACACATCAACACTCATTTCTACTTCATTAGGGATAGCATTAAAATAGGACAGATCAATGTCAAATTTATGAGGACGGAAGATCAGATCGTCAATGTCCTCACTCAATTGTTGAGAAGAATCAAAATTTAAGAGTTCCAAGACGTAATGGGTCTACAAAAGATCAACCCAGACATCCAAGATCGAGGGGGAGATTGAAGGTAGTGATCCTAGATGATCACTAGAGCAAAATTGATCCTTCGGCGAGGATCGGCACTCAACGATCATACCAATTGGAGTCAATCGGTCAGCTGAGTTCATTTGTGCAAAAGTAATCCAAACCGTTCGTCCAAGCATGCCACAAGTGGATCGTTAGATGCAGCCAAGTTAAGTGAACGTGGATTTGTCCACGTGGGTCGGATGAGTGATGAGGATTTAGATCCTTGTTCTTTCCTTAAATGGAATATATAGGGGTATTTTAAATCCCCAATTGCTCACTAAAATAGACACAATGACTTGTGAAATCTTGATCGCAATTTTTTGTCATTGAATTTTCTATGCAAGTTCCTGAGTCAGTTAGCAAGAGAGTATATGTGTGTATTTTCTCTCAGAGGTGTTCGATCGTTTGAAAGCCAACATAATCTCTTTGCCCATATTGTCAATATATTATGCTTCTTTGTGCTATGATACATTCTATTGAGTGCAAAGGGCAAACATGGTGTCTTTCTATTCGTCATTTGTATTTTCAATCTATTGATCGAAGTGTTCAAGATAGCAGTCTATGCTGCATTCTACTACAAGTGCAGAGATAACCTTGAAAAAGAGTTAGTCATGTAAAAGAGATCAACATACAATAGGGTTGACAATAGGCAAAATAGGAGGTTCTGTAATCTTAGATTCAAAGGAAATAGGAACTACTACAACTTGATCATCAGTCATCGGTGTTAGAGGAGGGGGTGAAACAAGTTTTTCAAGAAAAATTAGATGGAGAGGTCAAAAAAAGAGTAGGCAATTTTTTTGCTGTTGGAGATAGTGAGAGAGTCTTTTCAAGAGATGAATTAATAATAACATTTTTCCCTTTATCTTTCTAAGAGATTCTTAGACTACGATAAGCTCTTGAAGGAGAAATAGGAAGGACAGAGCATCTAGTATCAACCATAATGAATCTAGGGTTTTGAAATATTTTTCATTAAAATGAGATGTAAATGTGATGCAATACATAAGATGATACCTTGTGTTGACTCACAAGTCGACCCAATGTGATGCGAATTAAAGCTTGGAATCTTGCGAGCTTGGTAAAACGTAGGTCTTCAAATAGTAAAACAAATCAGGAAGGTAAAGTTTTCGAATAGTGAAACGTAGCCTTTTGATGAAAGAAGAGGGACATAGAAATAATATGTGATCTTTTAAGGTATGTGATGACATAGTATTTATTGTTCATGTTCTTAATAAAAATCTTTTGAGAACACTTTAAAATTTGTGTGTTGAAGAGCGTGTCAAGATAGAAATCTACACATACGAGGTTCATATCAGACATAAAATAATAATGTAAAGAAATCACAACAACATCATCAATAATAGTAAAACTTAGATAGAAATATCAATCAATTTGCACATTCCAAGTTCACAAAGAATCAAATTAAATCTATCTTCAAAAAGGGGTTTTGTGAAGATATCAGCTAACTATTTTGATGTATTAATAAAGCATGATTCTATATCCTCTTTTTGTATGTGATCACAAATGAAATGATGTTTGATTTCTACGTGTCTATTCTAAGAGTGTATGATAGGATTTTTGACCAAATTGATAGTACTTGTGTTATGACAATATATAGGTATCTTTTCTAGTTTGAGTTTATAGTCCTCTAATTGATATTTAACATAAAGTATTTGTGCATAGCAATTTCCAATAGACATATACTCGACCTCTGTAGTAAATAATATAATAGAATTTTATTTTTTAGAACTTTAAGAAATCAAACAACTATTTAAAAATAAGCATGACCAACTAATGCTTTTTCTATCAATTTTACATCCTAAAAAATTAGAATCACAGTATCCTAAAAGGTTTGTATGTTGATTTTTTTATTACCATATCCTTAGGGTTGTTATATCAATTAAATATCTAAATATTCTTTTGACAGTCATGAGATGTGACTCTTTGAGATTACTTTGAAGCCTTGCACAAAGACAAACACTAAATAAAATATCAGGTCTACTTGCTGCCAAATATAATAAAAATTTAATCATTCCTTTATATATTTTTCTATCAATTTCTTTCCCTTTTTCATCTATGTCTAATTTGACGTTTGTTCCCATAGGAGTTCTTTTAGATTTTAGATTATTCATGTTGAATTTTTTAAGTAACTCCTTTGTGTATTTTTCTTGAGATATAAAGATTTCATTTTCTAATTGTTTAATTTGCAAGCCAAGAAAGAAATTTAACTCACCCATTATGCTCATTTCAAATTCAGTTTGCATCAAAGATGAAAATTCATTGCATAGAGATTCATTACTTGCACCAAAAATAATATCATTAACATATATTTGAATAATCAACACATATACATAAACTTTTTTAATAAATAAAGTTGTATATATGTTTCCTCTTTGAAAATTATTTTCTAAAAAAAATGAACTCAATTTTTTATACTAAACTCGTGGAGCCTGTTTCAAATCATACAAAGCCTTTTTTAATCTAAAAACATGATTAAGAAATTCAAAATTTTCGAAACTAGGAGACTATTTAACATAAACTTCTTCTTTAATAAAGTCATTCAAGGAAGCACTTTTAACATCCATCTGATATAATTTAAAATTATTAGCACATATAAAAAATACTAAAATTCTAATAGCATCAAGTCTGATAATAGGAGTATAAGTTTCTTCATAATCTATTCTTTCTTCTTGAACATAGCCTTTAGCAACTAATCTTGTTTTGTTCCTAATTATCTCTTCTTATTTATTTAATTTGTTTCTAAATACTCATTTTGTTCTTATAACATTTTGATGTTCAAGTCGAGGAACTAAATACCAAATATTATTTCTATCAAATTATTCAAGTACTTTTTGCATAGCAATAATCTAATCAAAATCTATCAAAACATCATCAATATTTTTCAATTCAATTTGAGAAGTAAATTTCATGTGAGTTTATTCTCTTAATGCAGATTTAGTTCTTACTTTTTCATTCAAATTACCTAAAATATTTTCTTTTGGATGACTCATAATATATTTCCAAGCTCTAAGTAAATTTCCATGTTCAGAATTTGACTCTAAATGAGGTAATTTTTTTTCTTCATCTTCTATCTATTTATTGTTGTTAGAACCTATGTTAACATAGTTAATTTCTAAATATATAATTTTCTGAACATGTACTTGTTCTATGAATTTTACATGGATAGATTCTTCAACAACTAATGTTCTTTTATTATATATTCTATATGTTTTAAAATTTTCAAAATATCTCAGAAAAATCCCTTTATCACTTCATTGATCAAATTTTTCTAAGTTATCTTTACTATTGTTCAAAATAAAACATTTACAGCCAAATGGTTTAAAATAACTCAAATTAGGCTTTTTATTTCTTAGCCATTCATAAGAAGTTTTCTTTAACTTTGATCTAATTAATACTCTGTTAATAACATAACATGTAGTACTAATAGCTTTAGTTTAAAAATATTTTAGAAGATTATTATCAACCAACATAATTCTAAATAAATTAAGTAATGTCCTATTTTTCCTTTCAACGACACTATTCTATTGAGGTGTTCTAGGTGTTGAGAAATTATGAGATATTCTTAATTTATCACCAAAATCAGAAAATAAAGTATTTTGAAATTTACTTTCATGATCACTTCAAATTTTACTAATATTCATGCCTAGGTCATTTTGTATTTTCTTTGTAAATTTGATGAAGTAATCATATGTTTCATTTTTCTAAACTAAGAAAAATATCCAAGTAAATCGTGTATAATCATTAACAATAACTAAGTCATAATATTTTCCAATTAAGCTAATAATTTTACTTGAACCAAATAAATTTAAATGAATCAAGTCCAATGGTCATTATAATGAGATGTGTTCTTTCATTTTAAAGGGTTCTTTTGTTTGTTTTCCTTTGATGCAGCTCTCACATATAAAGTTTTCTATGTTTAATAATTTCAGAAGTCTTCTAATCAGTCTTAATTTTGATAGTTTATAAATATTTCTAATATTTATATGACCAAGTTTTCTATGCCAAAGATTTATCTATTGTTCATCCTTTTCAACAACAAGACAAACATTAGATTTAATCAAATTTTCAAAATCTATAACATAAACATCTTTGACTTTGTCACTAGCAAGTAAAACTTTATTATTTTTATTATCCATGATTAAACATCTATTCTTTTTAAACATAACTTTCATATCATTGTCACATAATTAATTGATACTAATCAAATTATGTTTTAAGCCATCAACAAGTAAAATATTCTTAATTAAAAATTAATTATTTAAAGTATTATTTATATACCCTTAAATATTTCCCTTTTTATTATCCCCAAATCTTACTTCTCCTCCACCCATTGGATTGATTGTGGAGAGCCATTTTTAATCTCCGGTTATATGTCTTGAACACCCACTGTCCAAGTACCACTGTGAAGTGGTCCACCGAAGATCTCCTTAAAAACATGATTAAGTCTTTAGTTTGAGAACTCAAATGACTTTGGGTTTAATTATACTACCCTTAGGCACCCAAATATAGCGTATTTTAGACTTTGTTTCAAATTTAATACAAAGTTTAATATGATGAGGATTAAATCATAATCTTTCCTTCCTTAATGACCTTTTTTGACTTCCGAGTAGTATATTCAATACTCCTTGACTTCCACATAATTTATCATAAAAATATTTCAAATCAGTGGATTTCTTTTCTAGTTTAATATCATTTTTTTTTTGCATATTCAATCTCAATGTGTAGTATATTATTTTGATTTTTGAGCATTTAATTTTCTATGTTCAAATCATAAATCATTTTATCATGTATAACACAATCAAGTGTTGAAATAGGTAAAGTAGATAAGGATCTTTGGCTCCTATGTGTTTTCACGAATTGTGTGTTTTCATTAGATGTATAATTTATATCATGTGTTGATCCGCAACTAGAAGATGTGTCAGAACATATGTCATTGTAGTTTTCATCAGAGATATTAAGTTTCTTAAAAAGCTACTCATTTTCGATTGATAATCTATCAATAATTTTTAACTGATACTTTTATTTATCCTCATCCATTCTAATTGACTTCCTAAGTGTTTGATTATTAGTTTGTTTTATTTTCAATTTTCTTTTCAAACTATCAACAATATACATAAATTTATCAAAATTTTCTTGTAAAAAAGAAGAATTAGAATCATATACCTTGGATGTCTTTGTCATTAAACATATGTTGTCTTAACTCTTTCTCTTTTCATCAGCACCTGACTCACTATCACTCCACGTTGCCATCATTACTTTCTTTTTCTTTCTTGTTCTCAACATTGAGTAGTCGGCCTTGAAGTGACTTAGTTTCTTACATTCAAAACATAGGTCAACATTTTCAAGTGACATATTCATATCTTTTTTTCTTTTCCACAACACATTCAACCTTTTAGTCAATAAGGTAATCTCATTTTCATCATCTGAAAGTTTAGTGTATTTAAGAGAAAGATTATTCTCACATTTTTCAGTAAAAGATTTACTTTTAACTACATCAACTTCATGTATTATAAGAGTGTCAATAATATAATCAAGAGAAGTTGTATTTAAATCCTTAGATTCTATTATTCTTATTTTCTTAGCCATCCAATCATCAATCAAAGATCTGAGTAGTTTTCTACTCAATTTAGCGTTAGAAAAAGTCTTTTCAAGATTTTTTATCCCATTAACAATTTCATCAAATATTTTAACATAGTTATGAATAGATTCACCTTTTTCCACTTGAAATAATTCATACCTAGTTACCAAAATGTCGATTTTGATTTTTTTTACCTATGAAGTCCCTTTGTATGTTATTTTGAGCTTGTCTCATATTTTTTTGGCTATCTCACAACTTTGCACATAGTTAAATTCAGAAATATGGATAGCACTTAATAAAATATTCATGACCCTTATATTTAATGTAGAATTTTGCTCCTCAATAAGCTCATCATCAGATTTTTCTAATCCTTCTTTGATCATTTTCCAAATTTTTGATCCTTGACCTATAACATAAATTCTAACTCTAGTTTTCCAAAAAGCATAGTTAGTTTCATCAAACATAGATAGTTTAAGATTTGAAAATTCGATACTTTCACTAGTCATAAGATCCACTCCTTGAGATGTGTAAATATCTGTAAATCAAGGTTAACTCTAATACCAATTGAAAGATTCAGAGGCTAGACAAAATACCAAGATAGAGGAGGGCAAATTAGTATTTTAGAAATCTTAGATTTTCTTCTTGAATGTTAGATGTGTCAACACATATGTTAACATAGCTCTATGTGTTTATTTATGTATATAATAACTTTCTCTCTCTTCTAGTAGGATCTCACTATGAGGCAAGAGCTTTTAATATTAGTTCGCCCCTCACCTAGCTACTTTCAGTCTCAGAGGATCCTTCTTATTGGTATTTTACTATTTCTCTCAAAAATACACACTAATTTTAACAATATTAACAGCCCAATCACCTCAAGTTTGACCTCCATAGAAATCCAACCTCTTCCGGGCCAAACAAGGCATAGAGCACCTCATGCCTTTGTCTAATATCGCTCTCCACTCACCACCCAATTACCTTAGGGCATGATGGAGAGCCTCCTCAAAGAATCTAAGCTTTATCTTGATCACCAATCGTTGATGAAGATGGATGATGTAGTATGCTCACAATTAAAGCTCGACGGTGATGAATCTTGATCATGAGAGTGATTTCTCATTGTTGATTGAAGTAAAATCATTGTTTTTGATCTACTTTGCTTCCTTGCCTTGTAGGGTGTCGTCTTCCAATGGATTTCTATGATTTACTCAAGAGATAAAATCGGAAGGTCAGTTTAAATACTTACCATTTTTTGGAACACGTGGAAATGACCTCTAACCATTGCGAATTCAATATCTTTCTATTCTCTAGTCTATTCAATTTACAATTCGACTTGAAGATTTTTCTCTCATAAATGAACAACTTTTTTATTGACTTTGTCTTCATATTAGAACATTAAGCTTGTTGTTTTCTCTATATAAGTAGCTGACGTGTCATCGTCCAGATTTCTAGTTCGAGACTCATTAGAGTCCATTTGATGTTTTGAACCTTTTTATTTTTCTTTTTCTTTTAATGATACACATGACTAATAAATAATAACCGCACTTAAATGGTTAAATAAATATAGATATATGACCTAAAAATATAACCATCATTTATCTATTAAATATTTATTTCTCAACAAATATTTATCCATTTGTGGCACTTCACTTATATATGATTTCACTCAAACTCAAAGGTTAGTCATAATATCACAAGATGAACAATATATTAATTTACATGAAACCTATGAGTCATTAATCATAATCTTGTGAATAATATCAATCAGGAGTTATATTTTTTCTCATATATTTGTAATATCAAAACCTATGCCCAAGGGCATCAACAAGGGTCTCTTCTTCTGTGCCTCTTACAAAGATCTCCCTTGAGTCCTCGTGAACAGCAAAACTTTGGTGACAACTCATATTGTGAAAGTTCATTTCTCAAGAAAATGTCCCCAAGAATTTGGAGCACATAGAAGGGCATGTTTCCCCTAAAAAATGCCTCCTCATTCTCTTTGGCATCATATTTGTGACTTTCTAGCAAGGATCAATACTTGTTGTCTTCTGCCCTGAAGTTCGGGGTTTTTTTTCAGTTCAAACTTTCCATGGCCATCTCTATCATTGTCCTTGTCATTTTCGTGAAACATGTTATGGGATACAACACAATGATATTGAAGTTGGTGGGAGGATGTTGCAGATTTGGTGCAAAAAATGAGCATCGGAGAACAAGTCACACACAAGTTTTTGACAAACTCTCACTCAATTGCATTCCTTACTACCTCCCACATGTTTTCTATAGCCATGGTACTACTCACCAACCTGAAAGACAAGTTTAATAGATGCATACTTTGAAAAAAATACTATTTCCATGTTGCCCATGTCGCCAAGAAACTAATGAAGCCAAGTAATCTCTATTGTAGTAGAAGCCATGGCTCAATGTTTTACTTCAATGGTGGAATGAGTAATAATATATTACTTTTTACTCTTCCAAGAAATAAGTGAGTCACCAAGAAAGATACACCAACTAGTTGTACATTTACGATCACTTCAGTCACTAGCTCAATCAGCATCAATATAAGCTCTAAGGGTCAAAGAAGATTGAGAAATTAAAAGAGTCTACAAGCCCAAGTACCAAGAAGATATCGAAGTATACATAGGACAACAACCCAATGAGTAGACTAAGGTGTTGAACAAAATTGACTAACAAGATGAACTACATACTAAATATCTAGATGAGTAATTATCAAGTAAATAAGAGACCCAACAACTTCACAATACTAAGTGAGATCTTCAAGAGGAATACTATCAAGAGATGTAAGTTTGGAATACATATCAAGGGGAGTATCAATTGTACATGTATCGATAATACTCACACAGTCAAATAAATCAAGTGTGTACTTAGACTATGAAAAAATATAGTCACGAGGTAAAGAAGCAACCTCAATACATAAGAAATAACAAAGATGGCCAAGATCCTTCATATAAAATAAGGTATGTAATTGGTTCTTCAAGAAAGTAACACATGTTGAATCATCTCTTGTAATAATCATATCATTGACATATAGTAATAAAATGAACCGACCACGAGACGAAGATGATGTAAATAAGGTTGAATCATAATCAAAGATAATAAAGCCAAGATGGAGAAGGTTGAACTTAATTTTACATATTAAGCTCGAGGTGTTTTCTTAAGATTGTATAAAGTACGTCACAAGCAACAAACATGACTTATAAGATGAGATAGTCCAAGTGGTGGAAGCATATAAACTTTTTCAGAAAGGTTCCCATTGAAAAACAGATTTTTCACATCTAATTGAAAAAATGACCAACCACAAGAGATAATAATAAAAATAAGGGAGTGAATAGAAATCATCTTAGCCACTAAAGCAAATGTCTCCTCATAATCAAGACCATCTTTTTGTGAATAACCTTTTGTAATAATTCAAGCTTTGTAATACTCAAGAGAACCATCTGTGTTAGTCTTAATCTTATATACCCACTTACAACCAATAGGATGTTTCCTTATAAGAAGTGGGACAAGATCACAAGTATGGGTCTGCTGAAGGGCATCAAGTTCATCTAACATGGCATGTGTCCATATAGGATCAAGAGAAGCTTCTTTGTAGGAATAAGGTTCATTGTGAGAATGAATGATAGAAAAAATAATAAAAAATGTGGAGAGTACATAGAGACTAAAGATGCATAGTGAGTAGGTAAGCAACAATGATGAGTAGGAAGGATATGATGGTCAAGTAGGAAAATATCATAGGTGGTAACATGTGGGACATCAATAGACAAGATAAGAGTAGGAGGAGACATGTCAGCATTAAGAGTAGGATCAAGTGGACAGGTAGAGGGGGAACATAGGGAGTAAATCAGATGGCATATGGGGGTCAAAAGGTGATGTAGGAGGACTCATAGAAAGCAAAGGTGGAGGAATCAAAAAATAGGGAATATATTCTAGAAAAATAACATGACATGAGACAATGAGATGATCAGAAATAGGGTCATAACACCTATAACTTTTTTGAGTGAGGTTGTAGCCTAGAAAGACACATGCAAAAATAGGTAAAGAGTTTCATACATTTAATAGATGGAAGTAGAACAAAATAAGTAGATCCAAAGACACAAAGCGAAGAGTAATGAGGACAAGAAAAATACAAGGATTCAAATGGAAAAATGCCAAAGATAATTCGAGAAGGGATGTGATTTATAAGATAAGTCACAGTTAAGAAAGCTTCACCTTAAAATATATAAGTAACATGATTAGACAAAAGTAATGATCATGATGTTTCAATAAGGTGATAATATTTGCATTTAGCAAGACCATTTTGTTGAGTAGTATATGGGCAAGAAGTTTGGTGAATAGTGTCCTTTGATAAAAGTAAAGCAACAAAGGAGTTAGGCATTTATTCTCACCCAAAATTAGAGTGAAAAATTTTAATGGCCTCTTTGAATTGTGTTTTTATATGTGTAATAACAAAGGTCCTTTTTCCAATGACCTTTGTTATGACAATAACTACATTTATCTGAAGATACACGAGACATAGGATGTCCAAAAACATGTGTAGAATTATGTGCAACAGCAACTATAGGTGTAGTACCAAGAACACTAGTAGAAGAAATAGATTTCAAATGAGTTTCTACAGCAATAAGCTCACCCACGGCAGCTAAGGTACCAAGTAAAGGAGAGCAATGTAATAAAGATGCACGAATATTCTCACATTCATCACGAAGTTACATCCGAAGTTGTACTATCCTCTTTCTCTCATGATAATGTAAAAATTCTAGGTCATTTTGAACTGATTTTAGTTCTATGAGAGACAATTGGTCCCATAAAACACTAATATGAGAATAAAAATCTTGTATAAATTGACTTCCTTGTCGAATGGTACATATCTATCCTTTAAGATGATATTCCCTTGCAAAGTTGTCCTATATGTAGAGATTGGCAAAATAATCCCATGTTGATTTGGTAGTAGAGAATTTTGTCAATTGAAAACTAATAGATTGCTCAACATAATTATTAAGCCATGTAAGAATTCTAAAGTTATTCACATGTCAATCTTCAAGTTTCTATTCAAATACAGTCAATACATGTGAAGAAGATGTATCTGTAATTGATGGCTTCATATGTACCATCAATATATTTTCACACCTTTTTGTCACATAGAAAATAAGTCATGACCTAATGCAATAGGAATAGTTACTGTCCATTCAACCAAGTGTTAATGATTCTCAATTCATCACTTGATTCTATCTGAATGCTAGATATATATCTTGAAAATAAAGACAAATAATGATGTAGAGACCGATGAAGTAAAGATACTTAAATACAAACAATTGATACCAAGGTAGATGTATCAAAATCTAGATACAAGGCACTGCTACAATTTTCATCAAAAATCGTAGCAGAGAGCCTGTTGGCTCTGATATTATGTAAGAACATAGAGAAAAAGGGGGGACCGTGATGGAGAAGAGAGAGAAGCCAAGATGAAGAAGAGACAAGATAAGCAAAAGGACGAGAGAGATAAGACGAAATAGAAGATGAGAGAGAGAGAGAGAGGAAGCAGAAGAGGACGAAATAGAAGAAGACGAGAGTGGGAGGAGCGGAAAGGGGCCAAAATTTCCCACTAGGACGAGCCCTAAAACATGGGTATATATGTGCCTTAGTGGGCTCAGTACAAGTAAGGCCCGATAGGGATGGAATGGGGGAGGGGAGGGATGGAGACACCGATTGGCAGATGCTACTTCTTTTTTTCCTCCATTCTACACTGTTTATGTTGTATTTATAACATGGTGCACACGTGATCACATAAAGCAGATCAATCAAGAATGAAGTATACCCACATGTAGCAAGCTGAAGGCTAAGGTTATAACCAACCTTATGTTGTGCAAACCTCGCCCTTTATTCCCTATTTAGGCTTTTCTATGCTTCCAAAAGATTATTTCAGCGAGTAGTGCCATCAGATGATGGAGTAACCTCAAAGAAAAATTTTGGCAGAAACTTCTCCAAGCTCATATGCCCACGTTCCTAAACCGGTTTGGATAATAAGCCAATGCGTATCGAGACGAGATAAAATACGTCATTCAATTTGACAAAATTTTACTCATGCTTTCACCTTCGTCATACTTTCACTCCATCAGGTTTCTATTCTCTTTCCGTTCTTCTTCAAACCCGCCGCCTTCTTCCGGTGACCTTCCTTCCGTATAAACCAGTAAAGGGAATGGATCGGTGGAGAATACGGATTCCCAGGGAAGAAGCAACTCACTCACCTTCTTCAGACCGAACGGAGTTTCTTCGAGGTGCACGTATACTGTGCGGTCAAAACTCGTCATCGAAAAGGATTTGACAAGAAACCAGTTTATTTGGAAGATTATGTTGCAACTAGACTTTCCAACGCAACAGATCCTGGTTTAATCCCGTATATTGTTTAAACAACATGAAGGCTCTTGATTGATACCAGGCTGGGCCAGGCCTAACTAGAGAAAATCAGAATTCAGTTGGCAGAAACTCTTCATGCATTGATAACCTAAGAAATTATTTCACTTGAACCTTCTGAAGAGTATGGTTACAAATGCGTATCATCCATGAACATTGTCAAGATTACAAGAATCGGATATTTCTGTACTGAAAGCGAAGATACTGAATGGTTGGTCGGTTGGCTGCCTTCCATCCATGACCTCACGCCTGAATAAGAATTCCCACATACCCAAAGAACCCGCAAGCCCCCAGCGTCCAGACTGCACTGGCCAACACAGGCTTAGGGGAGATCGAGATCTCCGCTGGCAGCCTTATCGAGCAAATTTCATCCTCCCACGCGCCGCGGGTTACGAGGAACCGGTGCACCATCGCCAGCGAGAGGAAGAAGACGAGGAAGCTCACCAGTTTCCTATCCTCCACGTGCACAGCCGCTCGCCAGAGCGCCTCCACTCCGTGCCTCCCATCCTTCCGCAGGAAGCCGAAAGCTCCCACCGACGCCAGCGCACCTGCCCGAGTCCCGGAGCAATGAACACGATATTCACTTCTTTTAGTCACCGTGGATGAGTTTTTAAAACACAAAGGGATTGTCCCACCAGACCCCGCACTAAATCAGGAATCAGCGGACCAATCTCCGACATTTATTCACACTGTTCAGATTGCTAGTTGGATGGTACCCGTATAGATCAAGGAGAGCACGACCAATAGATAAAGAAGGAACCCCCGCTCCCTTGACCCGAGCTCGTCGCCGGAGACGAGGAAGACGATGCTGAAGGCAAGAACCTGGGAGAGGACGTAGCCCAGAAGCACTACCGTCGAGTACACGCGTAAGACAGAAGGCTCCCACCACAAGACCTTCATCTTGGAGAGCAATCGCCACGGAGATAAACGTACGCCGGAGTAGGCTGACGAATACGCAGACACGAACCAAGCCGCTGAGGCGGAGATTAAGAAGAAAGAGACAGCGGCCATCGCCGTCTCCGTACCTAAGACAAGGCTGCCGGAGCGCTTTGGGTGCACCCATGAGTGATAGCTTCTGAAGGAGGAGGCATAAAATTCGTGACCAGTGAACTTCGGAAGGAAGAGCGTGATGGAAAAATAGTGACCCAGGAAGAGAGGAAGGAAAGGGGCCAGGGAGGCAAGCGCGATGGAGTGAGCGAGCTTCCAGCTCCCTGGCGAGGCTTCCCGGTCGCCGAAGTCTGCCCACGGTGAGGCGTGCGGCGGAGGCGGCGACGTGCTGGACATAGGGGATCCCGGAGCGGCGAATCCAGAGGACAGGCCAGAGCGCCCAGTTCTCTCTCCTCGGCCTGATTACTCCCCCTTTGAACAAGTAGAGAGATGGAGAGTGACGACTCAACTATGTCTCCTTTCCAAGGTATGGAGAGGGCAACCATTTTATTTAGTTAAAGAATCATAATAGGTTGACCCGGTCAATCCGGGATGAGTTTTATTATTCTGGTCAACCCGCCGGGACCTCTCCCATCTCCCTTATATTTTATTTTAGTTACTGGTTTTGGAGGTTATCCTCCCAGTATATCGGCGGCCAAATTCAGGCCATTTCTGAACACACGCTAATCATCGTCCCTTATTTTGCTGGGAGTCAACCAATTTCTCTGAAAACCTCGTATTTACCATGATGAGTACCACTCTCTCTCTCTCTCTCTCTCTCTCTCTCTCTCTCTCTCACACACACACACACACACACACACACACTAATTTATCAACCCATGCCATGTAGACGGTGTAAAGTGATAGGACTATACCCTCTCTCTCTCTCTCTCTCTCTCTCTCTCTCTCTCTCTCTCTCTCTCTCTCTCTCTCTCTCACACACAGTTTACACCCATGCCACAGACAAAGTGACACACTAATTTATCAACCCATGCCATGTAGACGGTGTAAAGTGATAGGACTATACCCTCTCTCTCTCTCTCTCTCTCTCTCTCTCTCTCTCTCTCTCTCTCTCTCTCTCTCTCTCTCTCTCTCTAGTTTATCAACCCATGCCATGTAGACGGTGTAAAGTGATAGGACTATACCTCTCTCTCTCTCTCTCTCTCTCTCTCTCTCTAGTTTATCAACCCATGCCATGTAGACGGTGTAAGGTGATAGGACTATCCCACCTAGTCTTCCAGAGCAATGTCACATACACAGTAGCGGCTGTTCTAGCTCGGAGTACTAAATCAATCTGGTAATCTGTCAACGTCGGATTGGCCCAGGGCACCACCCTCCCCCCCCCTCAGTGGCCCTGGGTGCTATTCCCGATCACAAAGTGCCATATTCCAAAAGCAACGGTGACAGCCCACTAACACCATGCAACAACCCTGCGAGAGATTGGAGGAGCTCCTGGGGGAGGCAGATCCGATGCAGAGAAACGACGGCACTGCCTAGAAATGAATGGAGGCAGATGGCCCTGCGGGTCAGCAAGAGGACGACGATGATGAGCATCTTGAAGAAGATGAACAAGGCCGCTGTGGCTCTGTCCGGGCTGGGGCAAAATGAGCAAACCAGGTCTTTTTAAGTGGGTTCTGCGTTTACCCTGTTGACTTTTATAAACGGGTCGAGGGTTGACCAAGGGCCGGTCCGTCCGCTAGAGGGTCTACCCAAAAAAAGAAAAAGAGGATATAAATTGAAGGGGTGAATCCGAAAACAAAATGGGACTGGGCGAATTGGTCGCTTTCATGGACGAAGTCCACCCACCATGTGACCGGGCCCCATGAGTCATCTCGGGGACGGTCACTGTGGCTCTTCACCCAGTCTCCCATCTCCATTATCACCCATGAAAAGAGATTCGGGCACAGATCTAGGTCAGGTCCCTGGAGTTCTAGATAATCTGTGGCAAGATAAAGAAAGGAATAACCTTGATTTAGTCAACGGCAGGGGGGCACAGAGAGCCCAACAGCGCAGCAAGCTACAAATTTCCGAATAATTCACTGATTGCTCTTCTAAATTCCAGATATTCCAGGTTTAGGCTTTCAGGTTATGGGTGGAAAAGGTGGGCAAGAGAAGAGGAGGATCTTAGACAGGAAGGTGGGGGCACTTGGCACACCCTCTTTGGAGGGAGGGTAGCTGGGATTATAAATAAATTCAAGTGGGTTTAAAATAAGATTACCTAATTGGAGTGATGTCACCATTGTTGCAGAGCACAAGTCGAATCATCACTCTTCATCCCCTTCCAGTCCGAAAAATCAACCATTCTGACAGAAATATAAACCAAAGTCAACGTTCATCCAAACCAAGATGAGCATCTGAAGAAAAATAAAAAATTGTGGCCGGATGGCTGTTTTGAGAAACCCCGAAGTCAATCATCACAATGGAAACAGAAGGCGAGGAAGCTAATGCAAGCCTATTAAAATGGTTCATCAATCCGTTCATCTGGACACACTGAAACTGCAACATGTTTCTCTAGAATCCGACAATTCCGGGAGCAAAATGGTTGACAAAAATCTTTGCTCTTCGCAGTAGGTGGCCCATAAATTGGGCCATCTAAAGTCTGGTGATGAGACAAGGAAATGTATTCCAGAAGATCATTAATCAAGAACAGAAAAAAAAAGAGGAAGAGTCCCAGTATTTACCAGCTTTTATGTAGATAACACAATGGGAGACAGAGCCCCACTCAAGCAGGTAACATCACCCTCGCAGATGGCAAACAAAGAGGAAACCCTAATAGGAGATGATGGCGTTTCACAGAATCGAAGGGAAATTTTAAATCAGATGACAATACATCTGCATCTGTATGAAGGACTGAAGAGCATTGTAAACGTAATTTATGAGAACCCTCCTGACAACCATGTCTTTCTTCCATCCCAAAGAAAGCAAAGAGACAGGCAAACAGCCAGCAAAGTGAGAATAAGTCAACGGCAGATAGAAAGAGAAAATGAATGAAGATGCTTGTATGAGCCAGAATGATATCACTAAAAAACCTAAAAATCCTTCTGATCTCATGGGATCCGATGAGAATAAGCAGAAATAAGAAAATTCTTTTATGGAGGAAAAGCAACTAAATAGACATCACATGTTTTTATTAGATGTGGAGAAAAATAAATATTGCCCATGGAGAAGACTAAATCGGTCGAATGTGAGTCCCTTCTGCCAGCCAGCTTCCCCAGACCAGTCCCGTCTTATGACACTTGCCGTTTTGGTCTGCAGAGAATCTTTTGTTTCTCTCTGTTGTTGTTTATTTCAAAGATGAGAATATCCATATGCCAGATGAGAACCATATCTATCAAAATCAGCAGGCTTGCGTTGGGAAATAGCAAACTCCCCAATCCACAATAGAATAAACGAAGAGAAACTATCCTCTGTAAATCGGGTACTAATTGCCATATTGGAAGGGGAGTGTAGGATACATATCATCATCAATGCGAAATAGTAAAAGATTGAATGAGATAATTTTATGGGGAGAGTTTGAAAGATATTGAAGGGAGAATGTGAGAATGTATTAGAGAGCCTCTTGATAGGAGATGATCCTTTATGGATATGTGTCAGATCCATTCATTTCAGAAATGAATTGGTTCATTTCATAGTTTTCACTATGAAAACTAAACATTGTCCTGGTAAACATAGCGGGTCGAGGCACTCTGGCGCCTGGGTTAAACAAGCCTGAAAATAACACAGGGTAGAGGCACCAGAGTGCTTCCCATTTCATTAATGGGTCAAATAACAGAGGATAGAAGCCAAAACCGAAGATACCAAGACAGATAAGCCATCAATTTCGATAAAAAAAAATGTAACTACACGCATACATTTTTTGCAATAAATGATTTCCTGACTTCTTTATAACAAGCAGTCTCCATAAAACGAGATAATCGCAGCAAAGAATTTGAATCCGATTATAATGACTCGCAACCCAATATTATGTATGATTAGCCTAATTTCATAACATATTTAAGCTTCACGGCTCAAGAATTCCTTAGAAAGTACTCCAGTTGACCTGAAAATTAAAAGAAAACAGAAATAGCCAGTTGCTGGAAAGAAAAGAGACATCAATAACCACAAGGAAAATGCAACAGTAGGGAACTGACCGTTCCTTCTCTCACTGATGCTTCACGAGTTGATGGGTTCCCACACTTTGCATTCTTTCCCTTGGCTCTCCTGGACAAAATCTTTGCAATCTGCAACTGGGTCTTAGCTACAATTTCCGTCCTTCTGAGCTCCATCTCCCCGCGCTTAATCTCTGCCTCTATCCTCATCCTCTCTGAATGCCTCTGCATCTCCATCCTCGCCCGCTCAATCTTCAATATCGAATGAGCCAAGAACCTTATACTCTCTGCCACTTCGTTTCCCGAGCCTCTCCTCTTCGATGGGTTACCTACCCTCCTGGTTCCCTCTCCGACGTCGCCTGGCACCTTGCTTCTGGGAGTGCTCAGCTCACTGTCCAGGCCCCTGCTCTCCTTCTCCTCGTTCTTCCCCTCGACGGCCAGAACATGATCCGGCAACGTGCTGGACCCATCATCCTGATTGCTCTCCTGCAGGTTCCCCCCCATCTCCAGATCGACCACGACCTTCGGCAATGGCGGGGCTCTGGCGTCGTTATCCTCAGCCTTCGTCCCCTTCAACAGCCCGTCCATGCGGGAATAGAACTGCCACGATGAGCGGAAATTGGGGGGCTGGATGGAGGAAGACTCTGAGCGGTACCTCTTCTTCATCGACTCAACCTTGTTCTTGCACTGGTTCGGGGTTTTCGAGGCCTTCGTCCCGGCGCAGCGATCAGAGACCTGGCGAGCGACGTCCTCCCAATCGCTCCACTTGAGCTTCGCCCGATTCCGGAGCATCCACTTGGCCTCGTACGCCTCGAGCAGGCTCACCACCCCGCCCTCGCTCCACTCGTCCCTCCTGCTCCTGTCCGGGACCTTCATCGCCGCCGGCAAAACAGCCCTCACATTCCACTGAGAAAAAGGGATCCGCCAATGGAGGATACCTAAACCCTGGGAATCACCGGCTTCGAGCATGAAATCTTCGCCATCTTCTAGGGCAGAAAATTCAAAACCAGAGACGAGCAAACAGGAATCAAACAGAACTCTCGAATGACCTTTCTCCCCTTCGCTCCTCCTCCTCCTCCTCCGCCGCCGCCGCCGCCGTCGCCGCAGCCGCCGCCGCCTCCAGCTTTAGCTCGGAAAGGTTTGGTGGAGGCGCAGATTGGCCGGAGAAGGGGAGAGGAGAATCACGACCACGCAACGGCGACGTCAGAGCATTTCGCTTTTGCCGCCGTAGGGGCAGAGCCACCGGAGGGCCGGCGGGAGTGGCTCCGTCAGGAAGCATTAACGCGGAGGGATAGTGGAAGCTCGCGTCAGCCCTCCGGCGACCACCACCGTCACCCCCGCGACGGCGCCGCCACCTCCGCCGCCGCGGCTGGTTGCTCGTGGGGACTGTCCGGGTGGCCATTCAGTGAACGGTTTTTAAGCGTGGGCCTTAATGGGCCTTAATCTTAATCGGCCTTAATCGGCCAGTACAGGGCCCTTTACCGGTATAGGATCCGGGCGACCCGTTAAGCCCATCGGATCTCAGCGCAGGGATAGATCAGAGTTGGCGCCATTTTCCAACTGGTGGGAGGAAGAAAACCCTAGTGTGGAGCTGAGCGTTCGCCGGCGGTGACGGTTTGCCGGCGGCGGAGGATGCGGCGGGATCGAACTCCATTGTGACGAGATGGTGTGGGAGATTTCTCTTCTTCCTGACAAGGTCCCTGGCCTTGAAGAGTCGACCGGTACGTTTTGATCACGTTGAGAATCCCCCTTCCCCTGCAGTCCCCGATCGTGGCAGATTTGATCGGGTACTAGCGTTCATCCTCATCTTTTGAAATTTTCCTGCAGTGAATGTTCTTGCTTCCCATGTGGAGCCGAAGCTGGCAAATACTATCATGAGGTGGATCCATCGTCCAATCCCTTCCGCGTTCCTTTTGATTCTGGTTTTGAATTCAAGCTTTTCGCATCCTTCTCTGGAAATTTTATTGAGAATATTACACTCTTATTATTCTCAGGCAGTTGAGTCTCGTAGCACCTCTAGAGAACCTTCGGCATGTGAAGCGTATTCGACGGAAGCTTACCGCAGGTATGAATTATGCCTCAGAACCACCACCGTATTGTAAACTTCGTCATCATACATGTGCTTTGTTTTGGCTATGCGAAGGCCAGCTTCAGTGCCGGCCACGTTAATATTTCGATCGCAGCGGATGGTCCCGTTCCCATTTATGAATCCCTATTTTTTTCTAACCTTCACAAAGAGATTGTTAAGCCTGTCCGTATCCTTTTTTCCGTACCGGAGGTGCCTCATTTCCGACCTTTTTCAATCTTGTGCCCTTAGCGACAAAATAGTTATTTACCATGAAGCCCCCTTCTGGCCATTATTAAAGTCAACTGTTTGCCATACGTTGACATCATCATGACTTTCACGTGACTGATCCCAGTCTCATCAAATCATTTGGCGAGGTCGATTTTGTCGGCGGAACAGGTGTTTGTATTTGACCTTACGAGTCCGCATGAGTTAAGAAACTCCTTCTTAATCGAGAAAATGTGGTGAATGGTTATTGTCATTTCCACTTGGGGTTGTCTTTCCCAATGGACAAGCGCTTCTCCCACATATGAGGATCTATTTACTGTTTAATTTTAATTATTCTGTTTGCTTTCATTGCGTGCTCTATTTTCAGTCATTTCATCCAGTTCCACAGTTTGTGTGAATTGAGTGTGTCCTTTTTTGTAATGAGATATGGTACCTTTAGTATAAATAGTCACGCATAATACACGTTTGCATGTTTCATCCTTGCTCAAGTTGATTCAGCATTTCATTTTCCTGAGTCATGATCCGTATGAGGAAGTGTTTGTTCTGCTGCCCTGTGGTCAGACAAAATAGAATGGGTCTGATTGATTCCGAACTGGGTTGATTCATTAATGAATCATCCCAACTTGTTCGTGACTTAGTCCACATCAAAGATGTTTTCGTGATTCAAATCATCTGTTCAATAAAAACGATAATGTTAACATTTTATATGGATCCATTTATGATATATTATCGTCAGATTATAGTTGGGGACTTAAATATAAAAACACTGTTTAATTCCTCTTACCGCCATTTTTCACTGTTTTATATTTCTTAAAATGTTTGCTTCATTTTGCGGTTCTTGATACTCATTTGTGTTTCTCCATAGCTTCATCATCTTTATGTGGCAGTGCATACTTCTACTTCATGTTTCATATTTACAAGTCATCTGAAGTCCTAGATAATGACTTACTGACAGCAGGAAAGAATGAGCTATCGATCGTATTATGTCCTTCCTTTAGTGATGAAAATGAGTTGGGAAGCATCCCAGATGATGTGCAAAAGTTGATAAATGACTACCACTTGAGTCCATTCACTGCCAAGGTGAGCCATTCTTTCATTCTTTTTCCTTAAGTTATGATACTTGTATTTAATCTTGTCAATCAATTCTTTCTAGATTATGTATCTGAAGGCAATGAGATTTCATCACGCGTTTTCATTTTTTCTGTTCAATTTCCCAGAAAAAATTGCTTCCCATTTCCTATAAGCTGTTGTAGTTGACAAGTTTAGGCGCCTGATTTCAGGTAAATAAATATGCTGCAACGTCAAAAGAAGAATGGGAAGAGCAGTGCAAGCTTTGGCCCACATCATACCATCCGATGGCCAAGTATGTTTCACTGCTTGATGCCTGATCTCCGTAGCGTAATTTAAGAATGTTTGACTTTGACTGCCTGATCTATGGTCTTGATTGCTTTATTCCATACACCATCTCCGCTATGAAAAGACGGCTTTGTTTTTCTTGTAGTGATTGGTGATTTTTTGAAGAAGCATGTTGATTTCAATACACACAATCTTTAGTACATTATTTAGTTATGTTATTCGCATTTTATATGCATTGGTGATACCACGGCCTGATTTTAGGTTGGGATAATCAATGGCATCCCTGCAATCAGTCCAAAGGGCTGCTGTGGCATACTAGATTTTCATGTCATAGTTTCTCACTGTACAATTCGATTCCTCAAGATTCCTGTAGCCCAAAAATTATCCTCCATTCATTAACCATTCATCTCGTTTGTTGTGGATAGTCCTCTAGAATGCAAACATGACTTATGGAATGGATGATGGAGATTTCTTTTTGATAGAAGATAGTTTCTTTTAAGTTTCCTCTTATGACTCTTTTTTGAGAATTAGATTTTTATTGCCGCAGAAAATCTGTCCATGTTAGTTTGAAACCCACTAATGAGGTATTTCTGATACAATGCCCTGCCATGTGTGAAGTGTGAAGTGAAAGTTTAGAAAACAAATAATCTGTTGCCAGCGAACTACTTGTGAAACAATGGCAGCTATCAGCTGAGTTGGACAACTGAGGCCTAAACTTTCGAATGACCTGTGCCCGATATCACGAACGGTCTATGAACCATAGAATGATGCATAATAATGACCAAAGTTTGATATTCTTTACAGTCACAGCTTGCTTTTCATGAAAATACACTAATTCGTATATTTTCAATGTGATTATGGCAGCGTTAATTGTGTTACTGGATTTAGTGAAGAGGAGTCTCAATGGATCATTAGTTGCATGAAGACTACCCTTAAGCTTGCTAAATTAAACCATGTTGGTGATCAGGTACTTGTACATGGTTATGTGGATATGTCCTTGAGTGCTGGTCATTATTTTCGGGGTCATTATCATGATAAGCAAAAAACAATTTTCTTATTTCTCTGATTTCACAGCCACTGTACATTAATCACTCCATCTACCCAATTAAGCAATTGTTCCTTTCGGAATTAACATTGGAAACTCTCACTAGTTTGAACTTTCTCTCACTAGTTTTGATATCTTGCGGTTTGTTATATACTATTTTGTCTTCTCTAGATGTACCTACAAAGGATATTTCTTCAATATTTAATTCCTACATTGAGTTAAAATCTGCACTATTTGACATTGTAAACTACCCAAATTTGCCAGTTCCTCGTTTATCATCGTCATGCTTTGTCACCAATTTTTAGTTCATATAGTAACTTATTTTTGTGCTCGGATCTTATGCTCCAGGGTGTAAATGCTGCATTAATAGTAGATCCCGCCTGCCGGCAGATAATCGCAAGCGCCGTTGACCAAACACCAGTCAGCACAGCTGCCGCAAGAAACACCCTGGAATCATTCTCCCCGGCGGACGGTGGCGGTCCCATCGCTCTCACCGGCAATGAAGTAGAAAACTTTGGGAAACTGTTTCAAGCGTACACATCAGATGAGTCCACCGAAGCGCTCAGCTCTGTTTCTTGTCTGCACCCTTGGCGGTGGCCCCAACAGCGCCCTCAAGACCTCTCATGGCACCCATTAAAGCACGCCCCCCTCGTTGCAATTGAGAGCTCCGCTGCCAGGGACAGGCGATTGTTCCCCCACCATCCCCAGTCAGGAAACAGTTCCAATAATGGCAATGAGCTGAATCCGCAGCCCTCCATCAGCTTCCCATCCAAGCGGCAGAGGACAGAGGACCCACAGGTGCGCCCCCCTCGCTCTGAGAGGGCTGTGATTATTTTCAGCCAGGACCCGCTGCTGATCCAGGAAGAGCAGGTGGGTGATGATTCAGAGTGTTGCTCTCCAGAAGTGACGAGGCCTTACCTGTGCACCGGCTTTGACATCTACCTTGCCTGGGAGCCATGTGCAATGTGAGTTCTTCATTCACCTGAGAGTTGACTTATTCCTGCCAAGAACCGAAGGGGTTGACGAACCCGACCAAGAACCGACGTGGGTTTTATTAATTTATAGGAGATAAGAAGCATTTTGAATACTAGTTTATTGAAGAATACATTTATTTGATAGAAAATAAAAAAACCGGGAAAATATTGTGAGGTATAAAATCGATTTTTTGTGTTTTTTTTTTTTTGTCTGGAAGGTGTGCGATGGCTCTGGTTCATCAGCGGGTGAGGCGCATCTTCTTCGCCTTCCCCAACGCGAATGCCGGCGCTCTGGGCAGCATCCACAGGCTGCAAGGTGAGAGAAGCTTGAATCACCACTACTCTGTTTTTAGGGTTTCTGCGAGCTGAGAAGGCCGCCGCCGCCGCCGCCATCTTCTGTGGCAGATTCCATCTGCGAACTGATCTTGGTCAACCACCATATATCTCCACATCTAACCCCCACCCCACCCCACCCCACGTGGCCTGGATCTGGCGGCGGGCTCTGCTTTATACTAATCACCAGTCAATGTCCCTCGTTAGGAGTTGACGGTCTTGACTCCGGGGGCCCGCGGGGCTTTGAAGTCCGGTCCCCGCCGGCGGGGGCCCGGTCAACGACCCGTCTGGGATCCCAGGGCAGTGGGGGAGGGGTCTATTCGGAGGCGGCCCATGTGGGTGGCTCCGCCTTGATTTTCATTTTTAATGCGCCGTCTTAGATCGAGGGGATCCCTGTGATCGTATGCTATTAATGGGGGTGGCAAGGAATCAGAGAGAGAGAGAGATAGAGAGAGAGAGAAATGGAGGAGGAGGAGAGAGAGAGTTAAAGAGGCGGCCAGAGGGGTCCAACTGCTCCCGTGAGTAACAGGCCTTGCCGCATTAACTACCCCTCGCCCACCTCCTCCGTGAGCCTCAGCTCCGGAGAGGGAGGCCCCTATGAAATTACTCCTACAGCCTGTACAGGATGAGAGAGAAACAGGTAGAGATAGAGAGAGATTTGAATTTTGAATGGGCTGGTGGGGTTGTGGGTGGAGGGGAGCCGTGAAGAGCAGGGCGGGCGTGATGGCGGAGGAGCTTGAGGTTGTTTACTGTTCTGGTCTCCGGTCTTGCGGCTGCGGCGACATCGCCACGACCTTCAGCCTTTTCATGGCGGACTTTGAGCTGCTGACACGTTCGGACATCAGAAAAGACATCACTTCACTGATACTGCGCTCTCTCTCTCTCTCTCTCTCTCTCTCTCTCTCTCTCTTCCGGTGCGAGGTGCAGAAGGAATGGTAGCTCAGTTGGGTCGGAGGAGATTCAATCAGAGAGGAGAGGGGGAGGGGGGGGTTCAATGGCCGCAATCTACATTTTCCTTGGAAAAAAAAAGTCAAGGAGGGAGAGGAGGAGAGAGAATTTGGGTTTAGCTTAGACGTGGTTGACCACCTTGTGGTGGCGGCCGACGAGCCAGAGGAGCGTCCGACGGGCGAAGGACGGGGTCTCCCCGGCCCGGGAGAGGGCGGCGCCGCCGTCGCAGCTCCCGGCCTCCACGTCGAACCCGAGCTCGCTGCCGTTCTTCTCCCAGCAGGTGGCGTCGGAGCTCCTCCGGCTGCTGCCGCAATTGGCCTTCTGCTCCTCCGCCGCCGCAGGCGGATGCGGCGGCGACAGCCGGAAGGAGATGGCCCTGCGCTGCCCCTCGCCGCCCTGGGGCCTGTCCTTCCTCGGCCACCGCAGCCAGATCTTCGAGATGGAGAAGCTCTCCGCCCGCTGAGAATTGGAGGCAATAGCGCCGCCGCCGCCCCCGCTTCTGGTCAGCTGCTCGAACCCCTTGAACCCTTCCCTCCTCGAGCTCCAGTCGCATTCGGACATGGCGAGCCGGTGGCCGGGGTTCTTCGCCGCCGGATTCCTCGCCGGCGGCTTTATCGCTACCTGCAACCGCGATGTCTCATCCATCACGTACTCGAAGGAACCCATCGAAACGCACCGCCTTTCGTCCAGGGCGCTGCTCCCTTCGCCGCCGCCCGCCGCGGCGGCGCCGCCTCCGCCGTCGACGTTCCGAAACTTGCCGAGCTTCACGGAGACCACCTTCAGCTCCGCCTCTGCGGCCTCCGCTTCCCCCTTCTGGGCAGCGTCCTCCGTACAAGTCACCGCTTCCTCCTCGCCGCCTGCGTCTCTGTCTCCGGTGACCTCCCTGGAGCTCTCGCCGACGGACTCGAGGACGAGGACGGCGCCGCCGCCGGTGCCGCAGCCCCCAGAGAGGTCGGGGAGGAGGCTGCTCCGGCAGAGTGGGCAGGTGGAGTG